>OZ005652.1:251216984-251531984 GCA_963930645.1 Salticus scenicus
CAGATAAAAAATAGAATGATCTTCCACTATTTTAAATATTATTAGAGTTGCCAACTTTTCTAACCATAGACTTATTATAACAGTGGATGGAGCATTCCTTTATTACGGGAATATAAGAAAGTGTGGCAAAGATGAAACACCTTTCACTACAGTGAAAAGGTTACCTTCTTTGGCATTTATCGCATTATTGGCGATTATTGGTTTTGAATTTAAATACATTATTTTTTTATTATTACTACTAAAATATACAGCAAGCAAAACTTGCGAAAGCTAAAGTGTTATTAATACCTTTCAACAAAGTTCAAAAGTACCTATGATTTCGTTTTTTTTTTTTGTCTGTCTATAGTCGTGTTAATTCCCATAAATAATCATAGGATTTCTTTAAATTAATACATGGTATATCATATTCAAACTAATTTAATTTAAAGAATACAATGCAACAGTTATAAGCATTTTACGAAAATAATTACTTCAAAAGTACGAAATAATAAAATGTAAAAAAAAAAAAAAAAAAAAATATTACCTGTATATTATAATCCTCGTTTTACATAACTTTCAGAGCTTTTTACAAAACAATTACTATTGATTGCGAATTTTTTTTTTTTTTTAATTCAAAACAATCTAACTTTTAAAGGGAAATAAAAATGTTAAAAATAACTTTAAAAAAATAATAATAGTAATAATAATGATAATAAAAATAAGGGATAGATGTTGTCTTTCGCGAAAGATGTTTATCGCGTAAGCGAAAGTAAAGCTTAGAGCTTGGCGAGAAATTTTCAATGTTGGTCAGTTTGGATACTGTAGTCACTGTAGTTACTCGTATAACATAACTTTTTTATGAGTGAACTCTGCCACTCAAAAAGGTTGACTGTCCCGTCCATTGTTATAACAGGTCTATGTTCACACCACTTTATTTATACAATGATTTTCTCCAATATATAATGCGATAAAATAAGAAGAAATTTGCCCTTAAAAAATAGGGTATGAAAAAAAAAAAAAAAGGCGAGATAAACAATGCTCTGGAATAAATTACAAAAGCTGGGAATTGTGCGTTATTCAACGCTGTTAAAAATCAATAGAAAATTCATTTCTCTTTCATCTAGCTTCTCATCTGTCTACACTAGCCCGTCCTGAAAATACTCTGTTTCCACAAAAATAAAATGCGCTATAAAAAGTCAGAATAGTATGTTTTCTAGTACAGAAATAATATACGTAACTTGGAGGAACAGAGAATAATTTACCCCCTCAGAATTTATCACAAAGGAAATAAAACAATTATATAATAGAAAAATTTTCAATAAATGTTTTCTGGTGCTAAGGATTTTCCTCGATTTTATGTCTTTCACACGAACACTCATGAATATAGAGTATATGATAGAAATATGTACACACTGTGTACATATAAGTAAATGGGATTCCATAAGTAAAGAGAAATTGTGAAAGAAATATCGAAATATAATGTTACCAAGATCATATATTACATGTATTTTAGTACAGGACAGTAATTATTGTTTGTTTTCAGTGGCTAAATTCATGCAGCGTGTGGTTTATGTAACATGGTTTTCAAATTCAGATACATTAAAATTATTGCTTGTATAAGAAACAGAACGAATAATATTTCAGAAAAAAATTACTGTGTTTACTTAAAAAATCAAAAATTTTCAATTTTTTTAGTACTTTGATTATGGCAACAATTTATATTAAGAATAGTCATCAATAAAATATAAACATTTTCAATGATATTTTTTATGCAATTTGAAAAAGCACTGTTCATTCTTTAGTTTGTTACAACTCCTAAATTTTAATGTACAGTCAGTAACAAAAATGTCCGAACACTAGCGAAAATTTCCATGTAAAAAAAGTACACTTCTTACGGTTTTGTTAAATAAATCCTTGTCAAATTCTGTACTTAGTTAGTGTAAGCACATGATTTGATAACGATTTATTTAACAAAAGCGTATGAAGTGTACTTTTTTTACACAGGAATTTTTGCTAGTGTTCGGACACTTTTGTTACCGACTGTACATCTGATTAATAACACAGAACTGCAATAAATATTGGCAAAATTTGAATTGATAATTTTAGCTGATAATTTTTTTGGTTCGTTGAAACCAAAAATGAAGACAGTTTTTCTAAATCACATATGGATTTTTGGAAATACATTTTGTCTGCCAAAACTTCTTTCTTTTCTGCAGTTTCTATCATGTTTCAATAATTAAATATAATTAATCATGGAAACATTTTATAAAATTTACCATATAATTATATTGGTCGAAGAGTCACGGAAGAAACTGGGTCAGTAAACACCGTGTAAAAAATCCGGCTTCAGTTTTGGCTTCAGCACACGAAAAAATATGAAGATCCTCTGAAATTGTATCAAAATTTTAGATGAAGTGCTGTGTAGTTATATTTAATAATTTATTTTCTGCTGTACATATAGTTCAGTCAATAGGTATGTAAAAAACGGCTTACCTAGAAAAAGGTGGGTAGAAGATTTTTCTTTTTTAATTTGTACATATTAGTGTCGATATGAAAAAAACGAGTTATCCAACATGATCGACCCCGGGAGAATTTTTGCCAGCTGAAAAAACTTGAAAATTTACTACTTTTTAGGCTTTTTTTTTTAAATATCTCAGAAATGGTTAACTTTAGCGATATTTTTCTATTATAAAGTTTAAAGAAGATTAAATTTTCTATAATTTTCTTCGTTACAACTCTTTTGTAGTACTAATAGCAAGCGTGTTACAGCCTCTTGAAAGTCGGCATTTTTTCTCAAGCTAATAAAATACAACTCAAAGAAATGGGTCGGCGCATGAACGTTTATTAGAAAAGGGAAAGAAAGGAAAGGACATATTCAGCTGTCTGACCTTAGGAAATGACATCTGCTTCGTAGCAAAGAAGGTATTAAAAAAAAAAAAAAAAACTGCCTTCACCCCCCTTCCCCCTACAATTAAAAAGCTCTCCCTTTCCTCCCGCCTCTTCTCATCTTGTAGTACGCTGCCTCGGCTGAACATCTAACTATGTTATTCAGTTCAGTTCGAACATGCGAACGTACTGTTTCAACCCGTGAGCGTTTTCTATTACAATAACCAGAGTGTTTGTTTCATTTTAAAAATCAGTTTGAATAAAGGTGAAGTAAAGATTCTGAAGGATAAAGGTATACAAAAAATCTGTAAAAGTGCAATGCAAAACGTCAAAATGCAGAACATTAGCATTTTTTGAAGAACCTAAAACAAGTAAGAATTAACAATGCCTGTCACAAACGATACATCAATGAGAGAATGATTGCAGCATATGTGCGGCGTCATACAACAAGTGATGGAGCTGGTCCAAACAGTGCGGCTCCATGTCTTCCATCAAGAACTGAAGGTTTTAGTTTTAAAGATCAGTGTTTCTTGTGTGGAGAGGGGATACTTGAAGATTTCTTTAAAAAAACAGGAACGACTTCCTGAGCATGAAAGAAATTTTATCCACCATGCTATGAAACTGGGTGTGAAAGAAACAATTGTAAATGGTACAAAATCGTGGTGATGAGAGAAGAAAAAAAGTACTTGAATGCATCGGAAATGTAAAAGGTTTAGTTACTATAAATGCTGGGTATCACAGATTTTGTCATCAAAAACTGCACTGGAGGCCTAAAAGTAAGATGAAACGAGGATACTACCCTGCAAGTAACACTGATGAGGCAATGGAATCAATTTACTCCTACCCTGAAAACGACTCGGAGGAGTGCCAGTCTCATAAAGTATTTGATGAATAAAATAGAGGGTGATTTTCGTCCTGGCATCAGAACGGTTACATTACACCTTTGCAAAAAATATGGTGAAGATGTTTTAATAGCCGAAACAGCCAACAAGAAAGCAGTTTGCTTCCAAAATGTTGGCTATAAAATAGTCAGTGAAACTGGTATAGTAACAAGGACTCTGATCATCAACAGGAAAATGTCGTAGTAATTTCATCATTGGACGAGGCTGAAGAAGATGATAAGCTATTCTAAGAGCTTATATAATTACTACAAGACGGAGAGGAACAATTTGAGGACGACACGCATTCCTTCTACTTCTAATGACTATTGAAATTTAAGAACCCGGGCATTCAAAACAACCACGAAGAAAATGAATATGTATATTATACATTAATGTACGTTTCTTTATTTGTTTCAAGTCTAAATGAATCTCCTATAATTTATACATAAAGCTAAATTTCTACAATTTACTTTTGTAATTATTTGCTATTGTTCTTCAAACAAGTTTGTCTATTTATGAATTTCATTTAAAATTAAGATTGTATATTGTTATTATCGTCAATATTAATATAGCAGTAATTAATGTTTATTACAACATTATGTATTATATCTAAATATCATTAATGTTTTATAATTTAATAAATAGTAGAATTAAAATATTTATGTATCAATGCATTGAGTTTTTGCTTATTATCACCCTAATATTTATTCATTTACATTTATGTACAAATAATTTTTATTTTATTTATTTTTCTTTGTATGTGTTTGAGTGTGTATTATGCGTTGCAGTGATAGAATACTATACATCGGCAGTTATTGGAGTCTGATGATGACTACTGTTGTTAGGCCAGAATTGTCAGTGCGTGGCCATTGGGGGGGGGGGTTAAAAGGGGAAGGTAGAAATTAAAAGGGAGCAGATTTGTTATCTGTCGTCCTTAGTGAAAAAAAAGAAATGATCGCCAATTTATCTGGCGAACCTATTTAATTCCTTTCAAAAATCACGATTATTTCAACAAGGTAGATGTTAAGAAAACAATCCAGTATATAAAACAGTATTTCTTACAATATATATTGTAAAAAAATACATCTGGCGTGTGCATTTCCGTATTACGTTTTTGATAATCAAATTCGAAAATCCCAAGGATGACAGATATCAGATCTATATTATTAAAAGTTGTTAAGCTTTCTGTAAATAAAGCTTCTAATTCTAATAATTACTACACATTATTTATAAGGAGTAATGCGCTTTTTCTACGAAATTGAGAAAACTGTTTAGTTTCAAGAAGCTGTAACGCGCTTGCTATTAGTACTACAAAAAAGGTGTAATGAAGGAAATTGTAGGAAATTTAATCCTCTTTAAACATTACAATAGAAAAATATCGCTAAATTCAGCCACTTCTGAGATATTTCGAAAAAAGCCAAAAAACTAGTAAATTTTCGAGGTTTTTCAGCCGACAAAAGTTCTCCCGGGGCCGACCATGTTGGATAACTCGTTTTTTGCATATTAGTCTAATATGTACAGATTAAAAAAATAAAATCTTCTACCCCACCTTTTGCAAGGTACAATGTATTTATTGACTGGACTAATATAATTTTTGCTTAAAATAAAATTATATTCTAATAGGTATTTATACATAATATCTATAGCTTTAAACATGTAGTACATAAATAAAAAATAAATAAAAAAAACTTTGAAAACAAATGTATTTTTATAACTTTTGAAGCACTACATGTCTTTTAGTCAGGCAGAAAAAGGAAAATGAAAGATTTTCGGCTTTGATTGAACTAAATATTGCAGCATGTTTTTCACGCATTGTCGTGGATTGAATCCAGTAGCAAAATGTTCCTTTTCTTTTCACAATTCTGATGTTAATTCTACTCAGGTCATCAAAGGTTCGTTACTGAACGAAGACAGTTCACTGAATATCTTTTTATGCAAAACTAAATATTTCGCTGCGTGGCGAATAACATATTACGTGATCAGAATCTGCAGTAAACTTTTTTTTTCTTTTTTTTCTTTTAGTTCCAAAAAGTAAGTATCCAATATAACTTTTAAAAGTCTATCAAATAGGTTATATTCTATCGAATATTTTAAAAATTATATTCTATCGAATATAACTTTTAAAAGTCTTTGATTTAACAAAAATATTATAAGAAATATTTCAGAATCTAAGAAGCAACTAATGTTGTTTTTTAAAATATAGTAGAATACTTTTTTGTATACGTTTATTGAATCGGAATAAAAATAAGTAAATTATATGGAAAATTAAAATATACAAAATATTTAAAAGAAAACAAATAAAATATGAATAATACTTTAAATAATACTTTAAAATAATACTCTAAATAATACTCTAAAATAATACTCTAATATAATATTCTTTAAAATAATACTTTAAAATAATACTTTAAAATAATACTCAAAATAACACTTTAAATAAATTTACAGTAAAATATTTGCATATTAGATTACGGTCAGTGACTGGTAAAAAGTGTTCTAGTCATGAAATTGAAATCATAAAATTGTCACCATAAAACTGAAATCCTGCCCGTACATCTATCATGACTTTTTTCTAAAAGAAGGGAAGAAACCTTTAAATATAGGTCAACATTCTAAATTTTACAGCAATTTTGTGGCATAAACGCGAAGAGCGGATTGCTGCTAAATTTGATTTGTGAAGGATTCATGAGCTGCATCAAGCAAGGAGTAATAACAACAATAAATATTTAGTTCAAAGAATATCCACCAACTGGCGTTTTGTTTTAAAAATGGCAAATATAACTAATGGCTTAACCCATACGGGATCAAAAACTTTTTAAAAAATGTTGTGTAAAGTAAAGATTGTTGCCACTATAAACCGCATTTTCCAGCTTAAACGGGGACAGCGGGACGCTGCTAAATTTCATATGGGAACGATTCATGAGATCTAACTAAGGAATAATAAAAATAATAAAATGTTAGCTCAAAGAATATCCACCAACTGGCGTTTTGTATAAAATATGGCAATATAACTAATGGCTTGACACATACGGGATCAAAAACTTATCAATAATGCTGCTTAAAGTGAAGAATGCTGGCACTATAAACTGCAATCTCCAGCTTAAACGAGGAGCGCAGATTGCTGCTAAATTTGATATGTAGACGATTCATGAGATCACCATGAAAGCCCTAATATTTACATTAAAAAAAAAATTGCTCAAGGAATATTTTCCAACACTGTCGTTTTGGATAACAAAATGGCAAACATAATGTTGTAATTAAAATTACACATTTATTTATAAACGGAAATAAAACAAACATGTGTGTAATCTAAATATATGTAAAAATACTTTATGTTTATATAATACAATTTAAAAAGTGATTTGTATGAAAATATGGGCAGGTAAAAATGTTTCCTTTTAACATGAGGGATAAATTGCTAGATGCAAAAGCGAGAAGCCATAATTGTAAAATTGAAGGAGGGAGAATTGTAATGTGTTCTTGATATGAATCTAAGAGACAGTCCGGCGACGCAGAGAAGAAAGCGTTTGACATTAAACGACAAAAGCTCAGGAAAATGGTTTATTGCAGCTATAAATGAGGAAAAAAGAGATGGAGCAGATTTTCGAGAACCGAGATTTCTAAGAAGAGCAGAGGGAATCGAGAGAAGAGAAGTATAGGAGTACATTAGAAGAAAAACGAAAACTAAAAAAAAGGGAAAAGCCCCGAATTTTGCAGAAGGCGGAGTCAAAATAGGCCTGTAAGTAAAAAATACAAAATATCGTCAGATGATGGAAAATTTTTGAAGGAGAATTATAAGCCCTGAATCAGAGATTTGACCCTAGTCGCTGCTAGACCGGGGAAGCGGCCGGTACGCACAAGATTGCATAAGCATAAATCATCGGAGGAATGGAGCCTTCGGAGGTGAATTATGCTGAAAAGGAGATGCTCCCCTGAAAAAGGTTGAGCCCTCGCCGCAGTGATGAAGCCCTGAAAATTTTGGTGAAAGTTCTTCTCATAAATAGCCAAAGATGCCTGATGCCCAAATTCTGGACTAGTGTAATGTTGAACGCTCGCCGTCGGGTGAGTCTCTACTTCAAATTATATATATATATATATATATAAAGAAAATATCCAAAGTTTTTAGATTTCATTTTTTTTTCTTCCTCCGAAAAAAAAAAAAAAAAAAAAAAAAAAAAAAAAAAAACTGGCTGAGTCCCGCTTAAAGTGCCCACACCAGGATATCTCCTTAATTTAATTTTGATAAAGAATTTTTTATGTTTAGAATAAAAAAATTGTTTTTTCTCATTGGTTTCTAGATATATTATTCCTAGAAGACCGCTTAATAAAATAGGAGATAATTTTAGTATTCAAAATTTTATTTTATGACCCAGTAAAAATTTAATGAGCTTGGGTATTATTTAGATTATTATTTTTTAGAAATAAACCAACGCAATGTATGGTACAGATTGGAGAGTATCTCTAAAATAACAATTTCTCTCCAACACATAACTAATGTCTTGACCCACACAGGATTAAAAATTTATGAAAAACTATTCAAACTGATTATGCATTCCACATATATATATTTTCTTTTTGTCATATGTGTCGTTTTTTCAAGCAATGTGTGGGAGTTCTGTAGCCGAGATGACGGGACGTTGACCTTATAATAAGAGGATTGCGTATTCCTTACTTGAGGCAGCCAAAAAACGCCATGTACAGTCACAAAAAAAAAAAAAAAAAAAATCGCCATCCCCCCCCCCCCCCCAACCTAATTTCGCCGTAAATTATCGTAGAAACATACGGCTGGTACATATTGATCTGTAATAAAGTCTAGTTTTTAATGGTGTAGTTAGATTTTGCTTAAGGGGTCGTCTACATATTAAAACAGGCGTAAACTTAATTTTTTTTCAATGACGACCCCTATTTTTGACTTCATATTCAGATTTCTGAGATCAAGGCGATTCGGAAAACATACCTATTTATATACTTTTAATCAATTCTAAATAGAGTTACACGTGAAAATGTATTAGGGTTCCGTCTATACATTTAGAAAATATAAATCGTGATCTACCACCCAGTATACATTATTTATTAAGTTTTACACCGGAAATAAATTTCAGAAATGTTAATTATAAAATAAAAAATGACTCTAATTCACAGAACTCTCTGAGTTAGTTTACGAATTAAAAGATTTTTATTGGTTTCTATTGATTAAACATCAAATAGTTCACTTCACACGAAGAAAATTAAATAGCTTGAATCATATGAACCCTACAATGTTGAATTACACAAATCTAGGTACCGAGGTAAAAGAATAATATTAATACTGATAATAGCGGTTAAAAAAAAAAAAAAAAGTTTAATATTTAAGAAAAGAATTATCTACTTCTGTTGGGTATATTTTGTTTTATACAGTAAGCCCCGCATGAAAATATTACTATAAAATTTTACATTTAATTTTAGGCGTACAAACCAACAATAAAAAATTAAACTAAAATCTGAGAAAGGATATTTAACATTTTCGTGACCTCTGACATAGATTCACGTCATTTGGAAATCTGTAACTCGTACAATGGGCGTTTCTTTCACAATTTGTGTGTTACGATATTTCTTAAGATATTCCTTATCTCCATATTTATATAAACAAAATAGTATGAACACAAATACTTTCACAAGAAAGAGTATAGTTATTATGTATATTCATATGTAAAATAAATATGGATATAGAAATAACGGTTTCTTATTGCCTAGAATGAATATTCACCGTGCTGCAGCCGTCTACTGTATTTGAATTCTTAATTTTAAATGCGTAAATTCTATATCTTTAAAAGTAATAAGACAAATTACTTTGTTTTAAATTCTTTTTCCATGATAAATGTGACGCCAGTTTTACGCCGTGATTAGGATAATCGAGAATAAATAATATTGCGCTTTGTTTCAATAACAGATTTTAAAAACTTAAAAAAAAAAAAAAAAAATCCACTATATTATTCAGTGTTAAAAAACCTTTAATGAAAATTTTATATTTTATTATATTACGTTATGCGATAAAATTTAAATAGCATAAACGGTAGAGTAAACGAATGCGAAAATGCCACAACAAGAAAATTTGTTTTAAAAAATCTGGTAAAAAACAATAAATATTAATTATATTAATTTTAAAAAAGGAAAAATAAAAGTATTGTTCATTGCGTATTGCTCTTTCAAATAATAATCTTCGTCTTACCGTGGGAAAAAAAAAAAAAAAAAAAACGACAACAGGGATAAAATAGAATTTTAGCAGTCAGAAACTAGGAAAAGTTATGTAATATATAAGAACAAAGACTTAAAGAGATTTCAGAATCAAGTATACTCATTTTTGTAACGGAAGCCACGCCTTCCGTTACATTTTTTTCTAAAACTTTACATTATAAAACAAAATTATTTTACATACTTTCAATTAAATCATTTAAATTTTGTCTTCAGCATTCGATGTAGCAAATGCCATTGGCATTTATGCATACCAGCGTCACACATAGAGTCACATAAGAATATGCAAACTAGTTTTTTTTAATACTGTTTCCGCAATATAGAGGCGGGGCTTCATTTCTTTTGAAATTCTTTCACATTCTCTTGCTTGCACTGCGATTATTTTATAAAAAATAATCTAATTTATGTCATAAACATCGAAACGCTGCTTAGAAAACAATTAGAATAACATAAAGGTAAATTAAAATAGTTTTTCGTCAAAATGTATACAGATATTTACTCACAGAGGATACAAATTATAATAAGTGACAGCCCCCTAACAACAGCAAAAAATGAAATATCACTGTAACTCAAAAAATAATGTTAGGAATGAGCTATAAATTTGGAAACCCATGTTTTTGATGATGCCCGTTCTATTCGTGCAAAAATTAACATAGGTCATAATTCATAATTTTTTCAAATATGAAATTATTAATAATTTTCACAATTCAAAAAATGTTTTTTTATCAAAAATATGCATGGAATATATTTGGGTCACTTCATTCTATCGTATAAAAAAACAGAATTTGAATATTGTAATTATTTTGGAAGATATGAATTATTGTTTGTCACATTCATTTAACATTAGCATCCTCATAATTTGACAGCTTATAACTCTGTGAAAAATTGAGCAAAACGTATAAACTATACCATTTTCCGCGATGATTTGATCCTTAGAATTCAAATAAATTATAAAAAGTGGGGGTTACCATTGAAAAAAATGAAGTTGATGCCAGTTTTAATATGTAGACGACCCCTTAAGCAAAATCAAACTATACCATTATAAACTAGACTTTATTACACATCGATTGGTACCAACCACATGTTTCTACAACAATTTATGGCGAAATTAAGTGGGGGGGGGGGCGATTTTTTTTTTTTTTTTTTGGTGACTGTTCATTATTGGTGGCTAATGAACGTAAAATCCATAGTGGCTGCAGTTTTCTTCATGTTTCATAAAACTAGCTAGTCGCTCTAAACGGCCCTCTTCACTTACCGTCGTCGGAAGCCAAAGCCATTGTTATTCTATGGTAAATTTCCTTTACTTATAACTCATTAACTAATACATATTTTAAAATTCTGTTTTCACACTAGAAAATTCACAACTGTTAAATTAACGCGTTTTTTTTTTTTTTTTTTTTTTTAATATTTTATTTTGAAAATACAAAATGAAAAATTTCACATATTGAAAATTCGTTTTTTTATAGCTTCAAAATAAAATATTAAAAATTAAAAAAAAAATCCGTTTTTAAAAAAAAGTCCGTCAATTTAACAGGTGTGAATTTTCAGAATGTGAAAACAGAATTTAAAAATATGTATTATTTAATGAGGTATAAGTAAAGAAAATTTTCCATGGAAAAACATTGGCTTGAGCTTCCGGCTACGGTAAGTCAAGAGGGCTTTAAAGCCGTTATTACAGGAGGTGACAGCAATGATTTCCTCCTGCACAATTATTGGAGGGGTAATATTTGCTACAACCAAGCAACTTTTCCTTGCTGAATCGACATTGCCAGTAGTAATCGCCTCTAACAAGCATTAAAATGCATTGAATGTTGCCATCCCTAGAACGTCATTTTTCTTTTTCTTTCATGCCTTAACCTGCAGCATGTTATGGAGTTCTCCATGCCGTATCACTTCCTGTTACACCGGTTTAATGCATATATTTAAGGCGATGGTAAAACTCACTCAAACTCAACAACCTAGCAGATATTATGAAAGATTTTTTCAGGAAATTCCCTTTCGTCTATGCCCATATACCAAATTTGGTTACAATTCATTCGACCATTTCAATCACAGAATGCAGCTGATAGCAGAAATTTAATTATAACTTGCATTTAACAAATCTACGCAGACTTTCCGCAAATAACATACTGTTTTCTTAGACTTCTGGTCAAAAATGGTTTTGAAGCACACGAAGTCAATAGAAAAGACATCATTACGAGCTGAAATTTTTAAAAGTATTGAATGAAAAAATTTTTATCAATTAAAAACGATAATTTTTCTATAAGATATTCTTAGATTAGTTGGATATCATTATTATTATTATGTTTTTGATCAATGGAAATTTTTTACAAACATTTTCGATTTCAATATTTTATTTTGAATTAAAGCTTAAATTTTGCGAAGCAGTCAGATATTTATATTTCATTCATATCCATAAATTAAGATATTCATGGATAAGAGTAAATATCCATATACAAAAAATAATCGTAAAATATTTCATGCAAATATAACATTTTATGCCACTGTTTTTATATGAACAGTCAACACATATCATTAATTCTTTTTAAAGCTTTATACTCATAAAATATCTGAAAATATAAAATTTTAAATAGTCATTTATAAAATATTTTATTACAGCATTAAAAGAAAAAAAAAAAGTGATTTTTGAAAACATAAAAAAAAAAAGGAACAAAATATCTAATTTTAGATTTTTTTTTTTTTTTTTTACTTTTGTTTCTGGGCTGTTTTCTAAAGAATGCTCTCCTGCTTTTTCCGACGAAAGATTAATCCTTTGTTTTCTTTTTCGGCAATTCTCTTTCAAAAATGTTAACACATGAAATCTCAAAAGAAATGTTTGCGAAAGGTACAAAGACACTTTGGAATTTCTTTTCATATTTTAAACTAGAAAAAAAAAAAAAAAAGAAAAAAAAAAAGAAAATAAATAATAAAAATTATATCTTTAAAATCTATATTTGCATTATATAATTGATAAATAAGTTTAATCATTTCTTTTACAGATATTAAAATTGACAGTAGCTTACTTTTTTTTGAGAAATGAAATTGCAAAATTTCCAACAATTGATATCAAACTCTATTTTTAGATTGTTTGCCAACATGTAATAATCTAAACTTTTTTTTTTTTTTTTTTAAGTGTTAGATGAAAAGTATCTTCTTATAGGAAAAAAATATGCAATTAAATAAATACATTAAATTATACTTACTGCATTATTTTAAAATGCAGTTTTATAAAAAAAAAATAGTGTTTTAAGAAACCTTTTCATTATATATATATATATATGCAATTACATAAATATACTTATTACATAATATTTTCTTCCTCTAGAATTCTTTTTAACTTGATTTTAAAAGACAGATTTTATTTTATAAACAATTTCAGAGTACTTTTATTTCATATAAATAAAAGGAATTTTGTTTGTAATCATTTAAAAAGTATTAAATACAAACCGTCTTGGTCAAAATATAGTATGAAACATAAAAATAATATTCCATTAATTTTTAAATGAGGGTTTATTTGTATAAAAAAATATATTTTAGAAAGGGAAAGTTTAATTCACATTTTAGTTAATGAATATGGTAAATTTCATTATTAAAAGGGTAACATTTTGCATTAATTTTAGAAAAATATAACACTACTATAAATATTTGCATTTAAATTTTATGTAAATAACTCTCTTTTCCAAACTCTTTGATTACAAGTGATGCCAAATAGTTGTTTTAAAATTACCTGTTTTAAGCATGATATATAATGTAAAGCAAAATTTCCATTAATTTTTAACCCTGAGCAATTTTTAAAGAGTAATGGAAATGTTAGTCTTTTTAATTACATTCCTATGCCGTGAAATTATACTTCATCACGTCAGGCGAATAAGACTGTTCAATGTACTACGAAAATAGTTGTGTGATTATTATTATTATTATTATTATTATTTAGTATTTTAAAAGAATTCGTCGTGGCAATTTTTAATCGTAATCCTCATCCTCAGAAAACATTAGAACATAATAGAATAATATGAGTAGCAGTAAATTTCTCCTTACAAAAGTTATCATACTTTCTCAGCATTAAAAGCATCTTCAGGAAAATTTATTATTTAAAAAATAAATAACTTATTATGCGCAAAGAGATTGAGACAGCTGCTTAAATGATTATTGGCTGAACGCATCATCTTCGTTTTGGTAAAATTCTAAAAATTGCGAATTTCTACAGAACGAATGATCGTTTAGTAATTCTATTAATGTAAGTGCTATGCTGTGTCAATGATGGATATCAATATCGTATTAATTTACACATTATTTTTGTTTTTACACAAGTTGTCGTGATTTGTTAACAGTGTGTTTTACAATTATTGCTTTTTTATTGATAAGTTAAATCAGTTATTGCATTATTTAAGGTTATCGCAATTTGAAGTTATAAAATATGTGATTTTTTGTTAATTAATGTGTTTAAATAATAACACTAGTCGACAATTTTCTTTTTTGGAGGGGGGGGGGGGCACAGATGAAATTAACAATTTTCAACTAATTTTGTAGTGCAGAATTGAAAAATAATAGTGAAAAATCTGTAACACGTACAGTTTTTTTGTTCTGATTATTTAATCTGTACTGGAAGGAATGTACAAAAGTTTTTAGAAGGCATGTATTATTGCTATGAATATTTTTAATCTAGCATGGAATACTGTTAATATGGAGATAATATACATATTGTAGCGTAAGTCGAACACAAAAACATGGAAAATATACTAAATGATTGGATTGTTATTATTTGTTTTTTTAAACCAAAATACAAAAAATAGGCTTTTTTACGTCTTGTGTTAAATGTCTACCTTGTGATTTTAATACGAATAGTTCACAAATACAGCAAAAATTATCGGGTACGGTTTTACACGTTCTACACTGAAAACTTGCCATTTTGAGCATGAAACTTTAACTATAAAACAGCACAATCATACTTAACAAATAATATTTGTTAACTAGAATACCAGAAAGAAAGAAAAAAAAAAATCAGATAAGGTACGAATAGAGGGTTGCAAAACAGGGGTTGCCAGCAGAGAGGCAGGAGGCAGGGTTGATAGCACGAAATATTACCATGAGGGATAATCGGCAGCAAAAACATCCAATCCCTGTCTAAAAAAAGTACGCTTAATATTGCTTTGTTAAATAAATCCTTGTCGATTCATGTTCTTAGCCAGTGTAAGAACATGATTCGACAAGAATTTATTTAACAAAATAGTATTAAATGTACTTTTTTGATATCGGAATTATTGGCTAGTGCTCGGATACTTTTGCTGTCGACTGTATTGTAAAAATCACAAAAAAAAAAAAAAAAAAAAAAAAAAAAAAAAGAGCGAAATTTGCCATTTCTGATACTTTAATAAAAAAATATGACGTGGTGGGAGTTTTTTACTTGAAGATATTTAAATAAAAATTGCAATTAATAATAAAAATAATAATTTGACCGTTGTTACCGAACCGCTGTAGACCAGTGTAATTAGAACCTTTATTTTCTGCATAATTTTCAAAATCAAAGTGGTCTTACAAATTCTAAACAAACTTAATAGCAACTAAAGAAAATGTGATCAAAGTCATATTATGCCAAAAGTTTGCTACACTTACTTCCCTTCATCCAATATAAAATAAAAAAGAAAGAACATTTAAAAAAAATTAAGAACATGTTTTTCAAAAGCTTTGATAAATACCTTGAATTATTTAGAAAATATTAAGGAAAAAATATATTTATTGTTAATACTCAATCAGTCGCTTCTGTATGTCTTATTTCTAGACCTGCATTAAATACTTTTTAATGTTTAGAATTAATTTAAATCCTAAATCACATTCTTAAGACTTTTTTTTTTTTTTTTTTTTAATTTTACGTTTAATATTTAAATTAGTTGTTTATAAGAATATAGAAAATCATAAAATAAATTAAATGTAAATATTCTAACGTCTGTTTAAAAATTTATAAATGCTGTATTAGAATAATATATCTCACTAAGTTATATTTTCATGAACTTTTTGGCAATTAAGATAAGAGTTATATGTCAAGTGAAAATAGCATGAATAAGACAAAAGAAGAAGAAAAAAAAAAGATAGAGATAAAAGGTGACTCAATTCAAACTAAACCACAGGGAAATGTTACTAGATTTAATTATAGCACTTAACTTTTTTTTGTACGTTATGATCATATTATTTTTTTTAGCACCTTTATAAGAACAGGAATGTGCATAATGTTAATGAATTTTCACAGAAAAAGAATAATTGTCAAAGGGATACTATTGTTTCTTTTTTGTTTATAGTTGCAGGTATTGTTACTATCATTTTTTTCATCATTAAAAGAAATGAAAAGAAAAGAAGAGAAAAAAGAAGTTGATGTGGAAAAGAAAAGATTGGCTTGACTGTAAATTTATTCCTTTTTTATTGTTAATAAAACTGTGTTTGTCAGCAGGAACTTTGGAAATATTTCCAGTCGATCTATTTTTGAATGAGAATCGACCATTTATTATACTAACAAACTTCTTATTACTTACAAACTTTGAATAAACACCATAATATGCAATAAACTCGCAACAATTGTTTCGGGTCGAAAAAACACATGACCCTTCATCAGGCGAATAAAGTAAGCACGAGTGCTGCAGTCAAAGCGGCAAGTTTGTAAGTAATATTTTTTACAGCGCCAGTTTTGTGGTGCTTTTTTATTAACAAACTCCTTCCTTTTTTTTTTTTTTTTTTTTAAACTCTGTACAAATAGTATTCATCAAAAATTGTTATTATTATTATTAATTTGCATGAATACTATATGAATCAAGTTATTAATTTTACAGCATTAGCTTACTAAGTTTCAAAACCCAAGAATTGATATAGATTTTGGATACATTTCTCTTAAAATGTAAAGTCTAACACTAAATAAAAATTGTTCTTTTATTACTATTTACAAATATATTAATAATTTATGAAATATTTACTAATATTCATCAGTTTTAAACTCCTAAGAGTTACAATTTGTAAATCTAAAATTACGCCATAAGGATTCATCTTTCCTAATGTAATAATTTTAGATTTACAATTTAACTGCCGTTGTAATAAGTTTAGGAAGACACTCTCGCCTACTATACTACATTTCTCTGGTTCAGTTCTAAAGATGTCTAAATCACAATCAATTTTTTTTTTTTTTTTGTCTCGAGAATCAAATACACGAGTAAGAACAAACATTAATGTTATCAGCATAGCAAAACTAATGGTTTTTGAATTTTGAATTATTATTATTATTATTATTATTATTATTATCATTATTATTATTATTATTATCATTTATGATTCACAATGAAAAGTTTTCACTGCGAAAAATCACGTCATGGATAATAGGCAACACATGTTTACAGAAAGATATTAAAACTTCCTCACACACCATAAATTTAAAGTCAGTACAACCGGTTTCGAAAGGACGTAGCCTTTCTTCATCAGGTGCAAAAAAAAAGACGTGCTACTCTGCCTTGGAGGCAAAAGCAAGCCATGTTTACGTCTGAAAAATAAACATTAAAAGAAAAAAAAAAAAATCTTTTTTCAATCAAACACTGTAAAAGAAAAAAAATAATTAGCATTGCTTGTGCTCGCATAACAATTCCTTACAGTTTTAACATAAGAAATTATTCCTACGGTAGATATATTACTTCTATAAAATTCAAAAATTCAAACTATATAACAAAATGCAACCAACATCGTTGTTTTCTTTATTCTATTCTATTTCTTAAAACAATTTTTATAGATGCCACACGCACCAGATAAACTTTAAATTTTACATCTACTTTTTAAGATAGAACGCGATTATGTTTTATATAAAAATTAAATCATTAAATTAATTTTTTTACTTACTTTTATTTCATTTTGCACGTACACTTTTTATTTCCTAATTCAAAATTATTTAAAAAAAAAACTTTTTTGATAGTGTTTGTTTCGATACAGATTATTATTAATTTTCTTTTCTTTTCTTTTTCTTTCAAAAAAAAAAAAGATTTTGATGAAATTCTGGCAAAAGCAGGATTTAGTTTAGGACGGAGGACTATTAGATTTTTTCTTTTTTACATCGCTTTCAAATTATTCAATTATATTTTCGGTAAATTTTAGATTTCGATAAATGACATCGCGAAAATCCCAGATTTAGACTAATAGTCAGTCCTCAGTCCTAAAAAAAAAAAAAAAAAAAAAAAAAAAAATTGTAAATTTAACCTTTATGTCCTAAATTATGAAAGAAACTAAAAATGTATTTCAAATGTATTAAGTTTTTAGTTAGTTGATATGAATTTATAAATACACAAACAGTAAAAATTCTATATTTCACATCGTCATGGTAATTAATGAGGGGGCATTTTAGCATACCAATTGGTACATAGTGGTGAAAAACAAATTAGAACCTTGGCGGAAAATACAAAAAAAAGTATTTCTTTTTATAATACTTTTATTAATTGAGATTACCCAGCTATCGTAAGTAGTGGAAGTATTGTATTCAGACAAAAATTTCGATGTCGAGTTTTGACCTGATTTACATGTTTTAAGATTTCCTGAGTCCAAAAAGTGGTCTTTTGAAAATAGTCAGAGTGTGCCTGTGTACGTGTTATATTTTCAAAATAAAGTAAAGTAAAAAGATAAAACGCCATAATTAAGTCAGGTTGATTTTGCGTATATTTTATGCAAATTGGAAATCCGAAATTAGAACATGGAAAACCAGAGGCGACCATGTAAGTCCGTATCTCAAGGAACGATACAAACACGTTTTTTTTTTTTTTTTTTTTTTTTTTTTTTTTTTTCATATTTTCTAAGTATATCTTCTTTCAGATGCCTTTTCGTGTATATTAGTTGGTTATTTCAGGAAAGCTGATAGGTATTCCTGCGTAATCAGGTTAATTGTAGGTATCGCAAAGGAGTTTCCTATAAAGCTCCACGGATGATTTTTAAATTCGCTACACACTTTTATATTCTTCCTTTCTTATGAAATTGTTGGTTTCCAGTGAAAAGATGTGTTTTCCAAATTTTTGCGTAATTGAAAATCGGTACCTAAAAAAAAAAAAAAAAAAAAAAAAAAAAAACGCCTTAAAAGATTGATACCTATAATGCATGTTTGTGTGTAAAATTACTAGATACTGCTATGATAAGAAATTCTTAAATTTCGATTAAGTTACGAAATTTTGGAATTCGAATATTTGTACCCAATGATGTTCAAACCAGTATCATAAATGATAGTTTAAAAGTAGTGTGACACCTTTACGATGAAAATGGACGCTTGAGTGAAATTTTGTGTTATTCAGCCACGTTAAAAATTCGTAAATTTCGAATATGTTACGAAATTTGCAAATTAAATGTTCATAGTTAGTGGTGTTTAGCCTAGCATCAAAACTAACATTAAACAGCTGATTTGACATCTTTACGGTAAAAAACATATATTTTAATATACATTTAAGCAAAATGTTGCCCTATTCTGTCTTGTTAAGAAATTCGTAAATTTCGAATAATTTACAAAATTCTTAAAGTAGAATTTTCGTTGTTCATGAACTTCATGCCAGAATCATAACCGACATTATACAGCTTTTCTGACATCTTTAGGGTAAAAGTATTTCTTTTAATGCGCATTTAAGAGAAATTATGCCATATTTTTCCATGTTAAGAAAATCGTCAACTTTGAATAACTTATGAAGTTTTTAAAGTAAAATGTTGCAAATGAATAGAATTTTTTTCAGTGTCATAGGTGATAATTATAAAACTGATGCGACATCTTTAAAACCATTTGTTTTTGAGTTATTGTGTACAAAGACTAACAAATTAATACACTAATACACTAACAGGTACCCTACAGGTGTACACCATATCAGTTTTGTTACTTTCGGATTCCTCACACCTGAAAATGTGTGAAAATCTCAGAAAACGGAAGTTGAAAATTTTCAGGATCACCTAAGTTCCCCATCCCTATAGTATGATGGGAAATTAAAACACTACTGCAAATATAACTGAAACACATAACTATGAAAACTAACAATATTTATTTCTTAAAACTTTGTACGAGTTTAAGTAATAGGTAGGCAACTTATAATTTCTATTAAACTACATATGAAAATGTTACTTAATTGCCGAAACGTCAGTGGAGGCCCTTTGTTGAGACTCAAAATGGTTTTGGGCTGTGTCTGTCTGTCTGTCGCACGATAGCGGCCGCAAAAATAGCGCTATTGACTTGCAATTTGGTACACATATTCATGAGCCCAACGGAATTAGCTGTATAGTTTTAGGTGTGTATTCCATTTGTAGTTCGTGTACAGGGATACGCCAAAGTTTTTCTATCATTAAGGCCTATGGGAAGAATCTGTATGTACCGCGATAGCCACTGCAAAAATCAAGCTATTGACTTCCAATTTTTGCCGAAACGTCAGTGGAGGCCCTCTGTTGAGACTCAAAAGGATTTTGTGTTCCGTCTGTTCGTCTATCTGTCTGTCTGTCGTGCGATAGCGGCCGAAAATATCACGCTATTGACTTGAAATTTGGTACACATGTTCATGATCCCTACGAAATTAGCTGTATAGTTTTGGGTGTGCATTCCATTTGTAGTTCGTGTACAGGGACACGCCAAAGTTTTTTTTTTTTATCATTACGGCCTATGGGAAGAATTTGTATGTACCGCAATAGCGGCCGCAAAAGTCCTTCGATTGTCTTGCAAATTGTCGCGCATGTTCCAGCTTTGCATATAAGTAGCTGTATAATTTTTATTGCTATATTCTTTATAAACTGTGTATAGGGACACGAAAAAATTCTTAACATTACGGTGTAAGGGGTGAATTTCTTTTAAAAGAATTTTAATATCATTACTTTGAAATGAAGAAAATGAAACTAGCGTACGTGAGTAAGATGCTTAAACTCATGTGGTTTGAAGAAAATATGTGCTCTTAAGCTTTCTAATTAATGTACAGGACCTTACAAAAGTGTTCTGACAATGTCACGTAGTCATCCAAACGATGTTAAATTTGGAACAATTATTAATTTTAAACGCAAAATAAGCCGAATAGTTTTTACTGGTGTGTACAATGTTTATGGTTTGTTTACAGAGACACAGGAAAGAATTTCGCAACATTAGAGCCTATGGACAGATTTTTATTTAAGCGCGCTCTTTAATGCGTTTATGCTGAATTGAATTTATAAAATTAACCTACATTATAAATATGCTTAAAATTATGTTTACTCTTAAAAAAGGTTATGTATAGACTAAATAATTTATGGGACCACACAAAATAATTCCGAGTATGTACTGTAATTATCCAAATGATGTCAAATCAGTTTGAAAAATTAATGAGTTATAATTAATTAAGTTTATTCTTATTATTTGCGTTTATAATGACTGTGGATACTTTTCCGGGATACATAAAATAATTTCGTACTATTACGATCTATAGTCGATATATCTTACAATTTTATTTTAACATGGTTACACCCCACCAAATATAATGAAATTTTATTAGAATTTTAAAAGCATGTTTTCCTGTTGATAGTTGTGGGCATAGAATTGGAAATTAGTTTAAAGGTTACGCAAAATATTTCCGATATGCTATGTAATTTTTTTTTGTATGAAAATTGGTAGTTATGAAATTTGGTATTTATGAATTTCAGGGAAATAATACAAGACCGTCCTTTATTAAGAATGTATATTGTTGCGTACTTGGGGGTCCGTAAGTTGTCCGAGAATGAAAGGCGATACTTGCAAAAATTCAGTGATGTATTCACAGAAAGTTCCAGAAAAATACAGGTCTATAAACCAAGTATCAGCTTCAATTTAACCAGTAAACACAGCTTAAACAACAGCCGTTAACAGCAAAACAACAGTACAAACTGTTTAGCAATAACACATAAAGAAAGTCTCATCCAAAGAGGCTCAAAGCAAAGCAAGCATTTTACGAAACTGACACAGATCTGACGCGGACCGCCTTGGCGAAAAAATGCTCCTTTTATACTTTTCTATCGAACACAGG
Source organism: Salticus scenicus (assembly GCA_963930645.1). Taxonomy (NCBI): domain Eukaryota; kingdom Metazoa; phylum Arthropoda; class Arachnida; order Araneae; family Salticidae; genus Salticus; species Salticus scenicus. Next base: position 251,238,958 of record OZ005652.1, read on the forward strand.
CTGTTCTGGAAGATTCTCGTATCTCATAATGAGATTAGAGCTTCCATATTTGATATATCCCTAATAAGGATTTTCTCGCCAAGGTCGCCAAAAAATCGCCAAGGAGGAAAACAGTCGCCAAATCCAAATCTTCCCTTATTGGAGCTTTTTTAAGTGTTTTTAAGGGAAAATTAGGCTATTTTAACGCTAAAACGACTAGAAATGCACAAAGATAGCATTTTATTAACTTTACTAAACCTCTTTGAAAGAATTTATACAAAAATAAATGCTATTATTTGTAATTCCGTAACACTTTATAAGATATACAAATAGAAATATAGCGGGGGGTTGAGGGGGGCGGCAGCCCCCCTCAGAAATGTATCTGATTATGGTAACAAGTCGATCTAATCAATATATACGATTATATAATAAGGAATAAATGAAAATGACCTATTGAATATTGTCTGATGTAAATAGGACGTTGAGTCTCCTGATCTGCAGATCCACTATTTAGTAGATTTTTCTTTTCATAAAACTTTATGTGAACGAATTCAAAGCTAATTGCTAATTGCTAACTCCTCTTAATAAAAAATACATTTAGTTTTGTCAAGAAAGAATAAAAGTTCTTTTTTCTCCGGTTAGTTTCCTCCAAAGGGGGAAAAAATAGCATTTTCATTCAAATTATTGTATAAATTTGAAGGAAGTTTAATATAAAAGTTTTATTGTCAATTGGAATTATTCAGCTCAATAATAAAGGTTAAAATTTTATCCGTAGTATTGTAGAATTATATTATCGTTTGCTCCCGACCAGTTTCTTCATTTTCGATAGTTTTTTAATACAAAGCATAAAAGTTACCATATAATTATATTGGTGGAAGAGCTATGGAAAAAATTGCGTCGCAGACTCCCTGTATTGACAAAAGTATATACGTGATAGAGAAAAACTGGCTTTAGTTTCGGTTTCAAAAAACAAAACACATAAAGGTCAGCTAAACTTATCAATTCAAAATTTTAGATGTAGACTTGTGTTATTAATCTTATGTTATATTCTCTTATTTCTAATTTTTATATAATAGTATGTCAAAAACAAAAAAAATTGCATATTTTCACTGCTATTCATGTGAGATATTTCAAAACTGGATTTTATAACACGTCTTAAATGTATTGAGTTTTAATAGAAATGATAATTAAAAAAAAAAGTAAAATCGTAAATTAATGTACTTGAAATTCAAGATAAATATTTAACTAGTTATTTATATGTAAAAATCCTGTACTTTTCTTTGTTGTAAAACAAATGACTAAAATTATACATGCTTGTGAGATAAATGAAAATAAACAAATTTTTTACATGAAGCAGGACTATTTAATACTTTACATTTGATAGTTCTTCACTATAATAAATCTTTTACTTTTAAATTAGTCACACTACTTTAAAGAAAAAAAAATATATATAAAAATCGATTAAAAAAAAAAAGTAAAATGAATTCATACCACCGCAAAAAGAATCAAATTCTAAAATTTGTAACTATTGTTTGTAACTATATAACTCTTATAATAATTTACTAGCTTTGTATGATAACTGCATAGCTACCAACTCTTCATTTTTTCTCACATTTGATTCCGTACTAGAAATTTTATATAACAATTTTCAATTTATTTAATCACAGAAAATATGTATCATAGATTCCTATTTAGAAGTGGTGGGGATTAATCTAATTTAAAACTTCGAAATTTTGGCCACTATTCAAATAGATAATGTATACAATTATCCGTCAAACATAGCTTCATCGAAAATATGCATTCATTGTTATATTTTTTTCTTTACAAAACAAATTCATGTAACACAGATTCTATTCATTTTTAAATATTCTTTGAAATTCCTTAATATGTAAAGCTAATTTCTTACACTCAAAAACAAACGCAGGAAAAATTTCACCTTTTGTATCATTGTTTACTTAATGGGAAAATAATCCAAATCACATTTTCAGAAACGTCTTTTTCTAATATTGAGCAATTAAAATTACACTAAAATTTCTGTTGGGAAACGTTTAAAGACTAAGTTACGCTTTATGACTTGATTATTATTATTATTTTTAATAATATCCCATAATTTAAGATATTAGAGAAAAAATAGGCTATAAAGAAATGATTTCATACATGAAAATTATCGTTAATATATAACTTTCTTCAGCACTTTTTTTTTTTAAATTTCTTCAATAAAAAAATCAAAAATTGAATAATAGCTATTAAATATCCATTAACCGACGCGCATTAGTTGCAAATGATTCGGAAAATGAACTCGATCAAAATGCATTGAAGTTAATCCCGCTGGAAAATACTTTCTTAATCGATATACTGAAAACATTAGATATTTAAAAATTGCCTATATTTTATAAATTAAATTCTTGTAGCTTAACAATATTGTTGTTAAAATATCATAATTTGAAAATTCTTTGCCTTTATTATGAGATATATAGTGACCGTTATTGTTCTTAGTAGTTATACATTATAGGAAAGAAATCTGAAAGAGATTTTGCATTTATTTTTTTGTTTTTCAAATTAATTTGAAACACAGTGTTGTTATAATTAAATTTAGGCTGTAAACAAATATTTCAGAATTAAAACAGTTTTCCACCAAATTTGTGTTTCTGGGGAATGTTAGATGCGCCGAAGAATAAAAAGTAAATCATATAATATAATTGGGTTACTACGCACAAAAAAAAAAAAAAAGGCAAATATAACAACAGCAAATATAACAAATTAAACCCACAGGTGTCACAAACTAATCAATAAATTTTAAAATTATTTACACCATCACTATGAACCATTTTCTTGTTATATTTTCTGTTTTTTTTTTTTTTTTTTTTTTTTTTTTCGTAAAATGCCTCTTGATAGATATTTTTAAACTAAAATTTTATAAATTCTTTGAGCACTTTCATGTCTATTCCATAAATCAAATTTGGACAGCATTCTCTTTGCCAATATAGAAGAAGTGATGATTATATCTAAAGTTCAATTATAATAACCGTGTAGATGATACAGTTTTATAATATACGTTATTAAATTTATACAAATAAGCTAATCAATTAAAAAAACTGAACGAGACCAAAGCAAATGAAAATAAAGTAAACTGAAGTAAATATTTACTGTAAAAAAATCGCAGTAAAATTTACGAGGTTTTGACTGCCAGCAAAAGTTTCTGCCAAATACCCATTAATTAATGTTCTGCCCGTAATTTATCATTTAAAATAAAAATTTATAAATCAATTTTTGTATTATTCCTTTGATGATATGTGCTATAAACGATTAATGAAGTTTACTGTAGAAAAAAGTGGTAAAAGATTGCTAAGAATCTGGTGGTTAGCTCAAAATATCAAGTCATATCAGAAAATATGGATGTGCCCGTTTTGTAGGCAAAAAACGATCGTGACCGTAAAAATTAAACGGGCGAAGACACGTAAATTTATGTTTTTTTTTTTTTTTTTTTTTTTTTTTTTACAGTGTTGATTAATAATTATATAGGAATTAAAAAAAAAAAAAAAAAAAAAAAAAAAAAGAGGAATGCTGCAAGTTTTATGATTTGGTTAAACATGTTTAATGCCTGCAACACTTCTTAAACCTGTCGCAGCCAAAAATACTGAAGAACACGTTATATAAAATAATTAATGAAACAACCCTCCGCATTGAAAGAAAGCGTAATGCTGCTATTACACAAGAAACATTTTCACGTAAGTTTTCTTTGAGACAATTTTTGCTTCAATTTCTGGAGGCTGAAATCCGAAAGAGGGTTGTAAAAGTTGAGTCAAAGATCGTCCAAAAAACAGGTTTTGACGGTGTTCAGTTCCTGTCAAGGTGCGCCTATTTTTCGCTCTTTTCCGGGGCCTACGCGATGTTTTCCTGTAGAATGAAGCGAACAATAAATGACTTCACGCCGTCGGACCCGACTTTACTTGACGAGTATAACCAGCTATCATCTCATTGGTTTATCATCGGAGGGGAAATTGCTCGTACAAATAACTTTTTATGACTAGCCATAAAAATTTGTTCATACTCCCAGCTCCTGTTATACTAGGCGTAGAAACGATTTGAGCCAACAAAATAGACTCAAGTTAACAATCGGCTCAAAAGTTGTGCGAAAAATTGCCGTGTGTAATAGAAGCATAACGAAATCAACTTAAACAAGAAAAAATATTTCCTTTTTACTGGAAATTTTTTAAACATATTTACAAAACACAAATGATATTTTGGGAAACAATTTCTCCATTAGACTACAAAGGGATATAAAATTAGTTTTAAAGGTGACACTATTTTGAATACATTGTGTTAAAGTTTCGATTAGCTTCGATTATCCTTAGAGAGTTCATGCTTGAAGTTCTGTCATTAATATTGTCGGAAAAGAAGAACTATTAAAATTGCAATTTTTCTCCCTAAAAAAATCGATAAATAATAAATAAATAAATAATATAATTAAAAAAAGTAACAACAAAATAAAAATTTAAAGATTTGGTGAAATAGAATAAGCGGTAACATTTCAAAACATTAAAAAAATATTATGAAGAAGGTAAATTAATAACATTAAATTGTTAAAAAAAAAAAAGGTAAATGTTTAAGATCTACATGATATCTAAGTGCAACATTTATTTCTCCATTTGAAATGTTAACAAGTATAAATAAAATACATTTGAAATTGTTGCTTAATATTCATTCGCCTTACACCTTTTGTTGTTTTCACATCCAAAAGATTCTATATTCAGACATTTTTGCTGAAATTTTGACCGATAAATTAATGTGAAACATAAAAATAAATTAAAAAATTAAAAAAAAAAAAATTAAAAAATCTTACGAACTTTATACATGTGCTATTCATTAATTTCAAAACTTATTTTTGTATTTTCTATTCATATAAAAACGTAAGTCCTTATTCAGAGGTGGACTCAGCTTTGACACCACAAACTTTATATAATAATATCTTATAATAATTTTTTTACAATAAATAAAGAAAAAATTATTCATAACTAGTGATGTGAAATCTGCTCCAAATTTCCATCCCAGCTTTATTTCAACTCCTAATTCTTAAATGCCTGATTATTTTTAATCATTTTAAAGTTGTTTTATCCTTACCTCTATTAAATTAATCACGGAAAAATATTTTTAAAGATCATACATTATTTTAACTATGGTTTACTGCTATAAAGTAATTTGTTGCCAATCGGCAAAAATGAGGCATTAGAGCTTCGATATTATTCTAATACTACTGTAGAAGACAAAATCGGGTATGTTCCCGAAAGGCAACACTCGGCGTTTAATGGTTAAGACAACTAAATATTTTATATATATAAAATAATAATAATAATTACTTTTGTCAAAATTTAATCCGCAAATGTGATACTTATAAAAGGTTAAAATATGGATTTAAAAAGCGGTAAAAAATAGCTAATAAGTGGATTTAAAAAGAATAAAACAAAGAATACTTAATTCTTACTATTTGTTTCACTGCCGCCATTATCTATATATATAAAAGAGCAGAGTGTGTGTGTGTGTCTGTGTGTGTGTGTGTCCGCTATAGAATCCTAGGCCGTTTCACCGAGCGGGACCAAATTTGGCACGATTAATGTTAACGACTCGAGAAAGACAACGCCGCAAGCGATTTTACAAAATTCGCCCCCCAAGGAGGAGAGGGGGGGGGGGGGGCAAAACGTAATTTCACAAAATCCTTCATATCTCAAACAAAAAAAAAACAGATATCCGTAAAATTTTTGCTTTAAAATATAGCTAATACAAATGTCTAAAAATAGGTTTCTGGAATTTTTGAAATCCGGACCCCAAAGGGGGCGGGGGGCGGGCGGGCAAAACGTGATTTCACATGCGTAAAGCGTGATTTCGCATAATCCTATATATCTCAAACAAAAACAAAAACAAAATAGATATACGTGAAATTTTTCCTCTAAAACATAGCTAATGCAACTATCTACAAACCAATTTCTGGAATTTTAGAAATTCAGCCCCCAGGTGGGGCAGCAAGGGGGGGAGGGCTATGGAGCAAAAACAAATAGAAGTACAGTTAGGCCGTTCAAAATTGGTACAGATAGGTTTTAAAGGCCTGCAAGTCGAATGAGGATATTTTCGATTGTGTAAAGTTATTAGGAGGGGCAAGGAGGGGGGAGGGGGGGTCAAAAAAACAAAAATAGTGTCAGATCGTTCAAAATTGTTACGTAGAGGTTTTCGATACTTACAAATCGATTGCGGATATTTTTGAATTTGTAAAATTATTAGGAGGGGCGGGTAGGGGGGCTATGGGGCAAAAACAAATAGAAATACAGTCAGGCCGTTCAAAATTGGTACAGATAGGCTTAAGAGGCCTGTAAGTCGAATGGGGATATTTCCGATTGTGTAAAGTTATTAGGAGGGGCAAGAAATGGGGAGGGGAGGGGGGCAAAAAAATAAAAATAGTGTCAGATCGTTCAAAATTGGTATGTAGAGGTTTTCGATCCTTACAAATCGATTGCGGATATTTTCGAATTTGTAAAATTATTAAGAGGGGCGTAAGGGGGTGGGGCGGTAAGGGGGGCTATGGGCAAAAACAAATAGAAATACAGTTAGGCCGTTCAAAATTGGTACAGATAGGTTTTAGAGGCCTGCAAGTCGAATGGGGATATTTCCGAAAGTGTAAAGTTATTAGGAGGGGCGAGAAGGGGAAGGGGAAAGGGCAGGGGGCAAAAAAATAAAAATAGAGTTATATCGTTCAAAATTGGTATGTAGAGGTTTTCGATACTTACAAATCGATTGGGGATATTTTCGAATTTGTAAAATTATTAGGAGGGGCGGGAAGGGGATGGGGCGGTAAGGGGGAGCTATGGGCAAAAACAAATAGAAATACAGTTAGGCCGTTCAAAATTGGTACAGATAGGTTTTAGAGGCCTGGAAGTCGAATGGGGATATTTTCGAAAGTGTGAAGTTATTAGAAGGGCCGGGAAGGCAGGGCGGAGGGGCAAAAAAAAAAAAATAGAGTTAGATCGTTCAAAATTGGTACATCGAGGTTTTCGATACCTACAAATCGATTGCGGATATTTTTGAATTTTTAAAATTATTGGGAGGTGCGGGAAGGGGAGAGGGAGTGGAGGGGCAAAAAAATAAAAATAGAGATAGATCGTTCAAAGCTGGTGCATAGAAGTTTTTGATACTTACAAATCGATTGCGGATATTTTCGAGTTTGTAAAATTATTAGCGTGCTCATATATATGCATTCGCGCGTGCGCATCGCGCACGGGTCTACGCTGCCGAAGACAGTGGGGACCCAGTGCGACATTTTTCCGGATCAGAGTTTTTTTTTTCTTTTATTTTTTTCACATGATAAAAATTAATGCAATTTTGAGAATTCGTTAATTATAATGATTCATTTAAAAATAGTGACCAGCGAAGCGGGCGTAGCCTGCTAGTATAATATAAATTATGAGTTTACGTTTTTATCTTCAACTTTCTGGATCGATATGCTGCTGTTAGAAATGTGTATGCAGTGAAACCGAAAAGGCGGAAATTTGTGAAACTCAACAGTTTATTTAAACTTCATGCATCCGATCTTTATGTTCCTGCTTCGGTTTTGAAAGCTAAATCATTTATCAATTCTTCTATAAAGAAAACATTAATTAGTTTCAATTAATTAAGAGATTCACTCAATTAGATTCACTCAATAACGAGATGATTTTGTGGCCTTTATATATTTAATAAAAGAATTAAGAAAGAAAAGAACATAAAGTTAAATCGAATTACGGAGCTGCTAAACACACTCCGAATACTTAAAGGTCTAGATGACAACTGAAGAAAATAAAAAAGTACATTGATGCAGGTGCGAGCGGTTTCGTAGGCATGCGCAGATGCCTCATTTGTTTCTTTTCACAGTTCGAATTGAAAGTAGAATGTTTTGATTGTCCGTGAAAACACATATATTGGGCATACAATAATTATATTTCACAACACTCCACCTTGCACAATATATATTAAGTTTTTATAAGTTGCAGTTTATCTCTGTGTTTAATGAATGCCGCTTTAGGAAGTGCCTTAGTAAGCACATCGGCAGTCATATCCTTGCTTGAGATATATTTCAATTTAATAATTCCTTGTTCACACAACTGTTTAATTAGATGGTATTTCACATCTATGTGCTTTGTGCGACTTTGGTACTTATCAGATTCAGCGAGTTTAATGCAGGCTTGGTTGTCTTCATAAATAACGATTGGTTGTTTCTGTTCCATATCAAGATCTTTTAGTAGTTTTAATATTGATATAGTTTCTTTTGCTGCATTTCCAGCCGAGATATACTCAGCTTCAGCTGTTGACAGTGCTATGCAGTTCTGTTTTTTGGATGTCCAGTTAATCGGGTTTTTCCCAACAAAGTAAACATTACCGCTCGTAGATTTTCTATCAAGTGTGTCATTTGCCCAGTCAGCATCAGCAAAAACTTTTAAAATAGGTTCTTGATCAACATTATATTTTAATTTGTAATCTTTAGTTGTTTTTAAGTATTTGATTACTCTTTTTGCGGCTTGCCAATCCTTTTCTCTAGGTTGTTCATTTCTACGACTAAGTATATTAACTGCTGCCGAGATGTCCGGTCTGCTTAACGTTGCTATATACAACAAAGCTCCTACAGCTTGCCGATATTTGGTGTTATTTGGTAGAATATTTTCTATTTTATCATCTTTCTGGTATCCTGGATCAAGTGGTGTGTTGATTGGTTTGGATTCTTGCAAATTAAATTTCCTAACCAGTTCATTTATTTTATTTTTCTGATGTATAGCTAATGTCCCATTATCACCTCTCTCTATTTGTATTCCTAAGTATTTATTTACTTGACCTAGATTTGTGATTTCGAATTCTTTTTCAAGTTCCTTTATTACTTCTTGTATTTCATTTTTGTTTCCTGCCAATAATATGTCGTCGACATAAATAAGTAAGTAAACTGTATTATTGTCCTTTGACCTTTTGTATAAACACTTGTCTGATTCACAGGCAGTGAAATTTAATTTGATCAGTGTATCATTGATTTTAGTATTCCAAGACCTGGCTGCTTGTTTGAGGCCATATATGGCTTTTCGTAATTTGCACATCTTATTCTCTTGTCCTGGTGTTATGAAGCCTTCTGCCTGGCTCATAAAAATGTCTTCTTCTAGTTCTCCGTGTAGGAAAGCGGTTTTTACATCAACGTGAGTTAACTGCAAATTTTTGTATAATGCATTTATCAAAAAGGTTCTGATTGTTGTATGTGAAGCCACTGGGGCAAAAGTCTCATCATAATCAGTTCCATACTTTTGACTAAAACCTCTTGCCACGAGACGTGCTTTGTATTTTTCAATTTTTCCAGAGTCATTGTATTTTGCTTTAAAACCCCATTTAGAGCCAACAATGTGTGTATTAGGTGGAGGATCAACAAGATCCCAAGTTTCATTTTTATTTAATGATTTTATTTCTTCTTCTGCTGCTTCTAACCATTTTTCTTTTTCAATATGATTTTTCATGTTTACTATATCATCAAATGTTTTCGGTTCAATATAACTTGTATTAGTTGAGAGAAAAACGAAACGATCAGGTGGTACCCCTTTGTTTATTCTATCTGATCTCCTTAGGGTTTGTGTATTCTGAATTTCATTGTGTTCTTCTGTTACGTCATTTTCATTGTTTAAAATAACAGGAATTTTAGATTCCTCATTAATTGCATTTTGATCAATGTTTCGAGAATGTTCGTGAGTTTCATGCTCTTCGAGAAATTTTACCGTTCTGCAGATTTTTATGTTGTTGTTTACATAAATCCTATATCCTTTACTTTTTAGATCATAACCCATGAAAATTCCTGGTTTCGCTTTATCATCTAACTTTTTTCTATCAGTTTTGTTCACATAAACATAAGCTTTGCAGCCAAATGTTCTTATTTTTGAGAGGTCTGGTTTCATACCAGTCCAAAGCTCATATGGTGTCTTTTCACGGGCACTTGTTGGTAGTCTGTTTTGTAAATAATTTGCCGTCATTAAAGCTTCTCCCCAAAAATTTTTATTTAATTGACTTTCATTTAACATGCATCTGGTCATTTCGACCAAAGTACGGTTTTTCCTTTCCGCTACGCCGTTCTGTTGAGAACAATGGGGCACAATGAGTTGGTGTTGTATACCCTCACTTTGAAGAAATTTTTCAAATTCTTTATTCGTATATTCACCACCATTGTCAGAATGCAAAATTTTAATTTTTCTTCCAAATATATTGGAAGTGAGTGCATGGTAATTTTTGTAAGCTTCTAAGGCTTCATATTTATTTTTCAACAGATATATATAAGTGTAGCGGCTGTGGTCGTCGATGAAAGTGAGAAAATAACTTTTTCCACCCACCGTAGGTGTCTGGAATGGGCCACAGAGGTCGGAATGTATTATTTCTAATGTTTGTTTTGTCTTGTGTGTAGCTACTTTGGGGTATGAATCATTTTCTAATTTTGACATAATACATATTTCACAGTTATTATCGTGTTTACAATTGTTCAATTTAATTCCCGTTGCCATTTCCTTACTGACGAGTTCTTTTATTTGTGCGATATTTTTGTGTCCTAATCTATTGTGCCATAGTTTAACGCAATTCTTATTATCGCAAGTTTGTGTCATGTTTATTTTTTCTTCTGTTTTTTCATTTGTTCTAACTTCATACAAATTGTCAGCTACTGTTGCAAAAATATATTCTTCGTTTTGAAATTTAATTTCACAAGTGTTCTCTTTAAATGTTGCTTGACAACCATTCTCAGTTGCCTTTTTTATTGAAATTAAATTTGTGGCAATTTCAGGAATGAAGAGTGTGTCTTTAAGTGTGATGTGTTTGATTTCGTTTTTAGAATTTCTCACTTCTATTTTTACATCTCCACAACCTTGTGAGGTTACAGATTGACCATTGGCTAACATAACTTGTGTTTTATCATTGTTTTTAAATTATATGAACCTTTCCATATTATTGCACACATGGCTTGAACTCCCGCTATCTACGATGAACGAGTTTCTGTTTGAATTTCCTACCACAAAAGTCAGATTTTTCATTTTATTTTCAGTTTCTTGCATCATGTTTGATCTTTGTTTGTTTTTATGTTTATTGCGATTGTAGAAGGTGCTTTGATAGTTTGGATTTTTATAGTCATTATTCTCTTTGTGTTTATATTCATTGCTTTCTTTATTTTTTAAATGCCAACAATCGCTTTTATTATGCGAACTCTTTTTTGCAATAATTGCAAAACTTTCGTGGTGGAGTTTTATTTTTAATGTGCATTTTATATGCGCTCTCATTATTTGTTTGATTGTTTTCTGATCTTTTTAGATCTTCATCAAGTAACTTTCCCCTGATGAATTCTGGGGTCAAGTCTTCCTGATCTCTAGATTCAATTGCAGTAATCAAGGTATCGAAGCTTGGAGGAAGTGAGCATAGCATAAGAGCTGACATGTGCTCATCATTTATCACCTCACCTATAGCGGTCAATCTATCACGGATCTGATATATGTGCGTTAGATGTTGAGATAGATTTCCACCCTCTGCTAGTTTAGCAGAATATAACTTTCTCAATAGAAATAATTTACTGGATAAGTTCGATCGCTCGTGAATTCTTTTTAAAGTGTCCCACGTTTGCCTAGCAGTCGCGAGATTTTTAATATGTACGATCTGGTCGTCTTCTATCGATAAATTAATGATCGCTTTGGCTTTACGATCCTTAATTGTCCATTCATTTGTGATAGGATTGGGATGTTCGTTCGTTATTAATTCAAACAAATTTTCCTTGCATAACATCATATCTATTTTGAATTTCCACAAATCATAATTCGTGGAATTTAATTTATCTATCATCGATATATCTTTTGAAAAGGCCATTTTAACTTTATTATTTGGTCACTGCAAATATTTTGATTATATAATATTTCTTTTCTTATTATACTTAATAACAATTCAATTGATTTTTATTTCCCTTTTTTCTTTTTGTTTCTAGAACGTATATTTTTCAAACCAAAACTTTTGGTTTCGGTTCTAATTCGAGATCGGATGCCTTTTTAAATCGAAATTTATTTCAATTCATTTATTATTTTTGTATTTTTAATACATTCCATTCATATTATCTTAAAATAGAATATTATACTTTTTTATATTTATATAAATGAATTTATATATATAGAAAGTGTGACATCATTTTTTGTTCTGTGCTCATAATCTGTTCTTTTAATTGCCTCAGTAGCACAGAATGTTATTTTCTATTTGCGGAGATGTCACACATATCTATTATAATTATATATATTTTATATAGAATTATTTTACAGGTAATTATAATATTAAGGAAATCTTCTTACCTGTATTCTTCTAACGAGCATCCGAACTTTATGTTCCTGTTTCGGTTTTGAAAGCTAAATCATTTATCAATTCTTCTATAAAGAAAACATTAATTAGATTCAATTAATTAAGAGATTCACTCAATTATATTCACTCAATAACGAGATGATTTTGTGGCCTTTATATATTTAATAAAAGAATTAAGAAAGAAAAGAACATAAAGTTAAATTGAATTACGGAGCTGCTAAACACACTCCGAATACTTAAAGGTCTACATGACAACTGAAGAAAATAAAAAAGTACATTGATGCAGGTGCGAGCGGTTTCGTAGGCATGCGCAGATGCCTCATTTGTTTCTTTTCACAGTTCGAATTGAAAGTAGAATGTTTTGATTGTCCGTGAAAACACATATATTGGGCATACAATAATTATATTTCAATTTATAATTATATTATATTCAAACCAATTTCTGGAATTTTAGAAATTCAGCCCCCAGGTGGGGCAGCAAGGGGGGGGAGGGCTATGGAGCAAAAACAAATAGAAGTATAGTTAGGCCGTTCAAAATTGGTACAGATAGGTTTTAAAGGCCTGCAAGTCGAATGGGGATATTTTCGATTGTGTAAAGTTATTAGGAGGGGCAAGGAGGGGGGGAGGGGGGGGTCAAAAAAATAAAAATAGTGTCAGATCGTTCAAAATTGTTACGTAGAGGTTTTCGATACTTACAAATCGATTGCGGATATTTTTGAATTTGTAAAATTATTAGGAGGGGCGGGTAGGGGGGGCTATGGGGCAAAAACAAATAGAAATACAGTTAGGCCGTTCAAAATTGGTACAGATAGGTTTAAGAGGCCTGTAAGTCGAATGGGGATATTTCCGATTGTGTAAAGTTATTAGGAGGGGCAAGAAATGGGGAGGGAGGGGGGCAAAAAAATAAAAATAGTGTCAGATCGTTCAAAATTGGTATATAGAGGTTTTCGATCCTTACAAATCGATTGCGGATATTTTCGAATTTGTAAAATTATTAAGAGGGGCGTAAGGGGGTGGGGCGGTAAGGGGGGCTATGGGCAAAAACAAATAGAAATACAGTTAGGCCGTTCAAAATTGGTACAGATAGGTTTTAGAGGCCTGCAAGTCGAATGGGGATATTTCCGAAAGTGTAAAGTTATTAGGAGGGGCGAGAAGGGGAAGGGGAAAGGGCAGGGGGCAAAAAAATAAAAATAGAGTTATATCGTTCAAAATTGGTATATAGAGGTTTTCGATACTTACAAATCGATTGGGGATATTTTCGAATTTGTAAAATTATTAGGAGGGGCGGGAAGGGGATGGGGCGGTAAGGGGGAGCTATGGGCAAAAACAAATAGAAATACAGTTAGGCCGTTCAAAATTGGTACAGATAGGTTTTAGAGGCCTGGAAGTCGAATGGGGATATTTTCGAAAGTGTGAAGTTATTAGAAGGGCCGGGAAGGCAGGGCGGAGGGGCAAAAAAAAAAAAAAAAAATAGAGTTAGATCGTTCAAAATTGGTACATCGAGGTTTTCGATACCTACAAATCGATTGCGGATATTTTTGAATTTTTAAAATTATTGGGAGGTGCGGGAAGGGGAGAGGGAGTGGAGGGGCAAAAAAATAAAAATAGAGATAGATCGTTCAAAGCTGGTGCATAGAAGTTTTTGATACTTACAAATCGATTGCGGATATTTTCGAGTTTGTAAAATTATTAGCGTGCTCATATATATGCATTCGCGCGTGCGCATCGCGCACGGGTCTACGCTGCCGAAGACAGTGGGGACCCAGTGCGACATTTTTCCCGATCAGAGTTTTTTTTTCTTTTATTTTTTTCACATGATAAAAATTAATGCAATTTTGAGAATTCGTTAATTATAATGATTCATTTAAAAATAGTGACCAGCGAAGCGGGCGTAGCCTGCTAGTATAATATAAATTATGAGTTTTCGTTTTTATCTTCAACTTTCTGGATCGATATGCTGCTGTTAGAAATGTGTATGCAGTGAAACCGAAAAGGCGGAAATTTGTGAAACTCAACAGTTTATTTAAACTTCATGAAGGGGGGGGGGATGAGGCTACCCAAGATATTAAGTGTTGATTCAATACTAAGTGTGATGATGAAATATGTACAAAATGTTTTCCTGAAAAGTCACTGGTGAAAAGTATATTAACAACTTATGCATCTGCTTGAAATTAGCCAATTTTATATAACTTGTTACGAAATACACTCATCGATTTTATGATAATTGACCAAGGAAAATAAATTTTGATAACAAACCTCTAAAGAAAAAACAAGTCCTTCCGGCTTATTCGGAAGGGTAGGTTGATTTCTTTTTCCTTATCAAGCAGTCGTCATTTTGGTTCAAAATGGCGGCTACAAATTATTAATGCACTTGGTAGAATTATTGATGTAGGCTACTCACATATGGAGTTTTAGGCAAACCGGTTCATAAATACATTTTTATGCGAATTTAAAATTTTCAAGTGACCGGCGCTTGGAAACAAAATGGGGGGTTAAGTTGACAAATATATGAAACGTATTTGTGAGATAAGTCTACTGTACACATATAGTTCGATTTAATTCAAAATCTCAAAAGTCATCGTGTTGAAAAATTAAGTCCCTGCCACTTCGATCAAAATGGCAGAGAAAGTTGCTCATCCAAGATATCGTTGCAAATTTGAAAACAATTTTTTTTTGTAGAAATTCTTTCAAAGAGGTTTTGCTAAAAATGTTAGTTTTCTGCATTTCTAGTTTGTTTTAGCATTAAAATAGCCTATTTTTTCCTTAAAAACGCATTAAAAAGATCCAGTAACGCAGGTAATAGATTTGGCGCCAAATTTGGCGATTTTTCCACTATGGCGACTTTTTTGGCGACTTTTGGCGAGAAAATACTTATTGACGATATACCAAAGATGGACACAATAACGTGATTGGTTCACGAGTTACGTGAATTTTCTAGATTTTTGTTGTTTGAATGATAAATCCAATTTTTAACTTTGATTTGAATTAATTATTTCTAAAGTTACCGTGATAACAAATTTTCAAGTGGCCGCCACTTGGAAGCAATACAGTGGAATAAGTTGCCCAGCAAACACATTCAAGATATTTGAAGCATAGGTTCACTGTCTAACTGTGGTTTAAATCAGTGCCGTGTTTCAAAAGTTATTATTATGGCAAATTTTCAAGTGGCAGTCTAAGTGGCTGCAACTTGGAAACAGAATGACAAAACCACTTGCCCATCGAAATCATCCAGTATATTTGTATGATAAGTTCATTGTCCAGTTCTAGTTTAAATTAAATCAGTATTTCAAAAATTATCGTTATAAGGAATTTTCAGGTGGCACCACTTGTAAAAAAAAGTGGAATGAGATGCCCAGCGAACTTAAGTGAGATATTTGAATGATAAATCCACTGGCAAAATTTCATGCGAATCGATTCTGTATTACTAAATTTAGTATGGTAAATTTACCATATGGTATGTTTACCATACTCATTATGGTAAATTTACCATAATGACAAATTTTCAAGTGGCCGCCACTTGGAAATAAAATTGCGGATAAAGTCACCAAGTGAACTTATCCTAGATATTTGAACCGTAAGTTCACAATCCAACTTTTATTTG
Source organism: Salticus scenicus (assembly GCA_963930645.1). Lineage (NCBI taxonomy): Eukaryota > Metazoa > Arthropoda > Arachnida > Araneae > Salticidae > Salticus > Salticus scenicus. The sequence continues at coordinate 251,254,898 of OZ005652.1, forward strand.
AATCAGTTTAGTATTTTAAAAGTCATCGTGTGGCATATTTTCAAGTGGCAGTGTGATTTCAAGTGGCTGGAACTTAGAAACAAGATGTCGGGACAAGTTGCCCAGTGAAAACATTCAAGATAATTATATAATATGATAATATCGCTGTCCAAATTTGGTTCGATTTGGAGTATTATTTCAGAAGTTATAGTGATTTTAAATTTTCAAGTGGGAGCCTGATTTCAAGTGGCCCCGCTTAACTTAAGATATCTGCCACTCTATTAAAAATGGCGGATATAGTTCATTAATAAAGTTCATTGAGATCCTTACGTGGTCTGTATTTACATCACAATTCAAACAATTTCGGAATACGCTTTTTACAATTTAAATTTGAAATTTTCAAGTGGTCTCCACTTGAAAACAAATTGGCAGTGCAACTTGGTTAATAAACTCATCTAAGATATTTATAAGATAAGTTAAGACACTGTTCAAATTTGGTTCCATTTGGAGTATTATTTCGGAAGTTATCATGGTTTTAAATTTTCAAGTGGTGTCCTGATTTCAAGTGGTCCCGCTTAACTTAAGATATCTGCCACTTTATTAAAAATGGCGGATAAAGTTCATTAATAAAGTTATTTGAGACACTTGTATAATCTATGTATAGTATATAAAAAAAAAAACAAATCGGAATACCCTTTTTACAATTTGAATTTGAAATTTTCAAGTGGTCTCCATTTGAAAACAAAATGGCGGAGCAACTTGGTTAATAAACTCATCTAAGATATTTATAAGATAAGTTAAGACGCTGTCCAAATTTGGTTCGATTTGGAGTATTATTTCGGAAGTTATAGTGATTTTAAATTTTCAAGTGATAGCTTGATTTCAAGTGGTCCCGCTTAACTTAAAATATCTGCCACTTTATTAAAAATGGCGGATAAACTTCATTAATAAACTTCATTGAGACCGTTATGTGGCCTGTATTTACATCAAAATTCAAGCAAATCGTGCTTTAAATATGCTTTTTAGAATGTCGGTTTGAAATTTTCAAGTGGCTGCCACTTGAAAACAAAAGGCCGGAGCAACTTGGTTAACGAACTCGTCCAAGATATTTATAAGATTAGTTCACTGTCCAAATTTGGTTCGATTTCGAGTACTATTTCGGGAGTTATCGTGATGACAAAATTTTCATTATAGATAGATAGATAGATAGATAGATATGTATATAGATAAACGAAGTGATTGCAATAGGTCGATTTCTAAAGAAATCAACCTAAAAATCTTCCTTACATTGAATGCCTCGCTAATTAAACAGTTCATACTGGAGCGTCCCTTCAAATAACCCCTGTAACAAACTTTCCTTAAAATACTTTTCAATCCAACTATTGCACCAAGAGCACGCCGAAGGACATAATTCCATTATAAATCGCAACACTTCTGAAAAGTCGTAACTACTATCGCAACCTTTTCGCAGCCCTTTGATTCTACCTTTCATACTTTGCTTCAACTTACAAAAACATTCGAATAAATTAATTTTGTTATTCCTATGAAATATTGACAGGGAGTGCTCGCGAAGTTCACCGCAGGCTTTAGTTTAAAAGTATGTTAGATGACTCGTGTTAGCATAGTTATTCTCCTCGTGACTATAGTTCTGTTAGTACTGCGATTAAAATATCCTTATTTCATTGCCTAGTATAAAATTTCGTATAAAAGACAACAATATTTATTTCTCGCAATATCCGTTTAGTAAAAGATAATATATATATATATATAATAATGTTTGAAATTAAATAAGTTAAACTTTTTTTTTTTTTTTTTTTAACATCTGTTTTCCTTTTAGGTTGATTTCTTTAGAAATCGCTCTATTGCAAATATTTTCTTTCTTTATCTATCTATCTATCTATTTTTCATCCCGATAACTTCCAAAATAATGAAACAAATCGAACCAAAGTTAGAGAGTGGGATTATCATACAAATATCGTAAATGAGTTTGTTACGAATGAGCCGGAAAAATTTGTTTCATTTGTCTTGTCGGTACGTAGTTTCATTTGTTAGTTACAAAAATAAATAAATTAATTAATTAATTAATAAAAAAAATTAAAAAATTAAAAAATAAATAAAAAATAAATAAATAAATAAAAACAAAATAAAATAAATGGAATGCTTATACAAAATGTTACCCATTATTTTTCTAAGAAATTTTAGATAAAGTTGACACACATGAAAAATAACAGATACACGTATATAGAGATCAAAACTTTACAAATATTCAAAGTAGTATATAATCTAAGTGCTATTAAAAGTGTTTTTTTTTAAGAATTAACAAAAATATGTTAAAATAACACTAAAAGAGAAAAAATAAAAGATATTATGATACGATAAAAAAAAAGTTAATTAATACTATATAAAAACAGAATACATTAAAATGTTTATGTTTTTATTATTTTTCTGGACATTAATCTTTCCATTATTTTTATTAAAGTATTCTACATAATAAAGTAAAAGAGATTAGTGAATTAAAAAATGAACTATGAACTAAAACTTTAAACCTAAGAATCTAAAATGTTTCTAAATTTAAGTACATCATTATTTTTTTTTTCAATTGTGTGTCTTTTATGTTCAACAATTTTGAATTTTTAAAGAACTTTAATGTGAGTTCAGTCAAGACTTTTCATCTTTAAAGAAAAGTAGGGAGAGAGAGATTTTTAAAAAAAAAGAAAAAAAAAAAAGAAAAAAAAAAGAAAGAAAGAGAAAAGGTCAAAGTAGTTGCTTTCTTTTATTTTAATATATATATACACATACATAATAGGATTATAAAAATAAGTGACTGGCAGGTTTATTTTCATGGCTGATGAGAAAGACGTAATTAAAATGTTTTCATCACTGTTGAGTGCTAAGCAGCATTATTATTAAATTGTATCTTTTCAGAACTGGAAGCAGCGTGATAAGCTTTACACACAGTCATCTTCATGAAAATTGTGGACACAAATGCATATTGACAGATTTATGTAACACCCACCTTATTATTGTTGCCGTTTTATGCTGTTGTGGATAGATTTTCGATTGTACTGCGGAATTTCAGAAAGTGTCCAAAGTAATCATAAGCTTTCTTGTAACTTGTGAGTGACTTGCGACTTGTAAACAATCTGTTAACCTGATTACACAAAATTGATAGCGTTATCTCAGAAATAATCTGATTACACAAAATTGATAGCGTTACCTCGTTATTTAAAATATTTTAAGTAATTTTTAAAATGTTTTATGATAAAAAAAAAAAAAAAAAAAAAAAAAAAAACCTGGCTCTTTTTTCATTCGATACATAACCGCATATCCATATTGGCTTGTTTTCGAATTATTAATTTTAAATATTTCTGTTAAATGACAGATAGAGAAAAATAGCATAGTGTTAAATGTAAAATAAATTAGTAAAGTATAAGTAATAATTTTGTAAAATACCTCACGCCCTTACGTTTTATAATGTAATTTTAAATATATTGTAATGATATTAACTTTTTTCGTAAGTATATTAATTTTAACTTTATTAAAAAAAAATACGAATAAATATTAAATAGTATATAAAGAAACTATACCAGCAGTGAACATTTGTAAAGCAAATGATGAAACCAAATGTAACAAGTTTTGAAATGAAAGTGATGATGACGAAATAAGGGTACATTTGGTCTGGTGAAATTAATGCCGTGTTAAGCGGATAAAACCACCATACCAAACAACAATTTAAAAAATGTTGCTTTACTTCTTAAACTTCCAAGTAAACATCTACGAAATGTATTACAATGCCTCTGATAAGCACATCAAGGAATTCAAAGCGGGCTCTTTAAATAGCACAGTTACCATTTTTTTTTTAATTATTATTATTCCGGAATGTTGTTAATACCTGCCTTTTTACCATACTGTAATTTTTGTTGAATACTTTTTTTCAATATATAACTACTATTAAATTAAATGAAATAGTTTAACCTGTGCAAACACATTGAAAACTTTACCTTAAACAAGCTTATTTATTTCTTTTAGCCATTTATTTATTTTTTAACTTTGATTTTCTATAACAGACGGGTTTTTAGAAAGAAATTTTCAGTGACAATTTGACATGTCATGAATACATAAGTATTGTATACAGAATGGTGTACGTATGGAAAATGTTTTCCCCGCTCATTAGTAGTTTATTTTAACAACAGAAAAATCTCAAACATTCGTATTGTTAATATTTTATTAGTCAAACACTGTTAAAGTGGAAATCGCTGCTTCCTCCCTAAACAATGCACACACCAAAATTTTACACTCCATAAAAACAGTCAGTCCATTTGCAAAGAAGGGAATATATTTGAAATGGTGATACAGTACATCCCAGCTACAGTAGTAATAAATCAATGAAATGGCTGAAAAAAACATTAAAAGTAGTACCAATTTATACGTAAGCACTAAAACAAGTTACATATTAGAACAAGAAGAAATAATGACTTTGAGACATAATCTAGTATAATTTATAATATTTACAGTATAAAATACAATATTTGCCTATATGTAAGACTTGTTTCACGTGGTTTTAGTTCGCAAATCACTATATCTAGAAATATAAGAGAAAATTTAGAGCAAGAGCCCTGATTTATTGCACTTTACATGAATTGCAGGTGTGGCCTTTACTTCTGATAGAGTCTAGGTACAGATCACTTTAGGGCTTGGAATGATTCGGAGAAGATTTTAGGCATAAGTCTTTATGTTAAATCTTGTTGCTGTCCCAACTATCGTGCATGAAAGCTTGCTCCTAACCTGAGTCATGGGATGGGACTGTTGTATCTTTCCTTCTGTACTGATCTTGACTTCTGGTGTTAAAGTAATGTTACGGCCAGAAGATAGTCAATCACTCCTTGGAATATGGGGGGTGCCGCAATATATTTATCTATGTCTCTTCCACTGGAAGCAGTTGAAGGAGGGGGAGGGGCGTCTCGTTTGTAGGGAAAACTGTGACGACCTGGTTGTAATACTAGAATAGTAATGGAGTACAAGGTGATGACGAACTTGCCCTTATTCGTTTCTCTAAAGAAGAATGAGGTCTTTTTTGTTAAATATCCCAAATCTTCTGGGCTTTTCGGTGAGGGGGAGGGTCAACAGTGCTTGAGTTCAAAGTGCGTTTCTGCTTCTGACAGTTCCGCTTGGAGTACTTAAAATGCGGAGCATGGTCATTAAGACATGTTTAGCGTTTGATGCAAGAATTTCTGACTGAGTTCGCGTGAGATGAGATTTGGCGCGTGGAGGGTGTTGTACTATCTGACGGATTACTTGCTTGTGGTGCAATAGATTCTAAGTGGTCATTGAAATTGTGGGGTGTTGCTCGTAATAATGACGGTTGAAATAAAGATATAGCGTTCTGAACACTCAGAATATAGAATGAAGTGGGCATAAAATCACTCTTTTCTACTGACTATTTAAATACATATACTTGGTCTAGATTGATCGTAGAAGGAGTTCCAATTATGTCAATTAAAAGATTATTTTGTTATTTTAGAACTTTGAAGGGACCGAAGAAATTTGGACTATACTTTCAAACGCATTTTAGTCTTTTCGAACTAAGGAAATGAGACTCTAGCAAAATATAATCCCTATCTTAATATCTTATGCATATCGACGCATATTACGATATTAAGCCTAATGCTTCGGAGATTTGTTTTTAGATTCTTCTGGATTTCAGAAAATAGATTCTCGTTACTTCGAGATGAATTTTGTTACATTTTTAGGAAATTATGGTTAATCTTTGAACAGTGTTATTATTTTTCACCCTAAAAAGGGTTCAGCGGACGCTTTCCAGGTGTGTTGTGCTTTGTTGTATGCAATGCAAAAGCAAAATACTGAATGAACAAGGATAATAATTTTTACCTATACAAATTGAAATCATTTCTGTCGAATTTAAACTAATTCTTACAATTTTGTTGGTCTGTGGTGAATATGAAACGATAAATATATAATTGAATTCGAAATAATCGAAGATTGTTTAAAAATTTCACAATCAAATTAATATATATGTGTAAAATTTAACAATCAAATCAATATACATATATATATATTACCGCTAATTAATTTCATATGCCAAGAAACACATTTCTTGGCATAATTTAGCATACGCAACAAAATTTTGGCTTGTATCTTCCCGTCATCAAACAAACCACGTTAGAAGCTATCACCACTGCATGCAATCGGGGATTAGTCTATTGGTTAGTTTATCTAAAATTTCTGAACCAATGTTATTCCGATTGCATTGAATCACCGACCGCAGATGCTTTGAGCTTGTAATCTTTATACCTCTGATGCTCCTATCCAAATCATCTCAAAAGTAGCTCCATTAATTTGCAGTCTGGACTCGGAGGTGGCTGGGACCATATTTTGCAGCATTTGTTGATATTGTTTGGATTGAACATACTTTCTCTTACAGACTTGAAGTATGTTTCGAATTTTTGACTTGTTCTAGAATAAATTCCCGACTATTAAGGCAAGTGCCGGAGAGAATAGCGTGCCGCGCAAGGATATTTTGATATCGCTTACCCATGATTCCATCTATTTTTCCAAAATCACCAGCTGCACCATCACCAAATCTTTTCCAAATCATGATAGACAATTCCCCATGCTTGAGAGTAGGTTGGATACAAGCGGATAATATGCGTTGACCCACAGCACGACGAACAAATTGACGCCTCTTAGAACAGGGTATTTCGATTTTCCATTCGTCAATAAAAAGGACTTTATTCTACTGATCATGGATCCAACCTTTGTGTTTTCTAACCCAGTTAAGCCTTTTCCTTTTCTTAATATTCCACAGAAGAGGTTTTTATTGCTTCCACACAGTCCTTTAAGCCATCAGCTTAAAGGCGACGTTTGATTATAGATATTGATATGCTTGTTTCTCTTATTTCCACCAATTCAGCATGAATTTGAAGGGCTGTTTTGAACTTATTTCTTTTGAACATCCCTCTAATAAACTTTTTTCCAGTTTTGAAGTTTTCCGAGGTTGACCAGGACGTAACCAGTTAAAACCACTCCTGGTATCAGCGAACTCTTAAGAATTTACTGTACCCCACCAACGGAAACTTTCCGCAAACGGGCAATACACAGGAAGTTATGACCTATTAGAGCAACAATTGCAGAACGTTTTTCAATTGATAACTCTTTTAGATGAGCATACGGAAATGAAAATAACACTCTTGTTCGAAATAGTAACGTAATTTTTACTTCGAAAATTCTCTTACGCAGTCTTGCCAATTAACCGATTTTTCTTTTAAACCTAAGCCTGTACACATTCATCTAACATAATGCCAAACAACTCAAGTCATCATACATACGTCACGTACGTCCATGCGTATTTTGCTTAATATGATGCAACGATCAAATGCAATACACTTTTCTTTAAAACGTTCTGTTTTGGGCAACGCCCCAAAAAGATATATTTCGCTTTTTTGATACAGAAATGAATGGAATTAACTTTACAAATTACAGCTATTTGAACACAACAGTGAATTACCATATTTTACACCTTTGAATGGAAAATTTCAAGAATCAAAGGTGTATTGAAATTGATGAGCGATAATGTATGTATATATATATATTCGTTTAAAATTCCTTTTAATATTTTTAAATCTTATCAATCGTATTACATTTTTAATCCTATAAAATTTTAAATACATATCGGGAAAATGTTTATTATAAATTTTTGAATGAGAACATGTATTTATATTTAATTACTACACAAATATACGTATATACATTATTATTAGAAAAATGAATATTAATGAAATGCACTACAGCTATAAAAATTGAGGTAAAATTTTATTATAATATACTAAAATAAAGGTCAAACAAAAACTACTCTGTTATTCTTTTTAACGAGTGATTAACATAGTGTCAAAACAAAGTATTTTAAAAGGGTTATATTTTTATATACATTTTCCATATATTAATCCTTTAATTACTTTTCCTAAACAATTTTAAGTTAGAAATTAAATAGGGTTAGTGAGAAAAAAATTAAACACAAAGTATCAAGTTTAAAAGGGAAAAAATGAAGGATTTTTTTTTTTTTTTTTTTTTTTTGTGTGTGTGTTTAATTACATGATTCTTCTTTACTTTAATTTTTCAAAGCTCACAAATGAGTAATGCGAACTAATTTTATTTTTTTCTGTGTACATAAATAGTAGACTTTTCATTTTTATAATAAATTATTATTTTTTGTAAATTTCACATCATTAGCTTTTATTCTCCTCAAAAATGTATATTTATATTAACTTCGTAAGAATTAATAAAGAAATATGTTTCGTAATGTATTATGCTAATGAGTAAAAACGTATAAATTCACTTGATGAATTTAGTCAGAAGGTTATAAAATAAGCCTAAATGATGTAGGATTCAGACATTGATGTAGGGTATAATTTTTTTTTTTTTTAGAGTTGCTATATTTATGGTTCCTTTATTAAACTTTTACTAACTTGTTAATTATTTTATTTTCTACGTCATTTGAACAAAATAATAACATTGATTCAAAGTAAAAGAGAAAAGAGGCGAGAAATGTAATTATGGAATTTTAAAGTTTTTTCACATTTAGGACTAAACCCGTATCAAAAATAAGATTGTTATCAGTATACGCATAGCTACCATCTCTCCTGTTTTATTTTTTTATATTATTTTTAAATTTATTTTATCGTAGAACATTACTATAAAATATTCCTATTTTAAAGTAGGGGTGATAAGTCTGATTTAAAAATTCGAAATATTAGCAGCTTTGGTATATATGTTCATCTCAATAAATGTGTCTGAATTAAAAAACAAAATAAAAATAAATAAATAAATAAAAGCTGAAAATAAATAAATAAATAAATAAAATAAAATAATATATATATATATATAGTTTTATTTTGAACTATGATAGTTTTATTTTAAATCTTTATTATAACCAACAATTCAAATAAAAATCACGTCCTATATTTTTATTTATTTATTTATTTATTTATTTATTTTCATATCTGTTATATAAACATTTTTAATGCAATAATTTCACTTGAATTCCATACGGTAACTTGAATACGAAATAGAGGTTTTTAGTGATTTTCTATGTATCTATGTATTCGTCATTTATCAGTATAACTCAAAACCAGATGTTTTCAAGGGTCTTGTTTTGAAAAGGGTTTAAACTTCATTTTCTTTTCTTTTCTTTTCTTTTTTTTTTTTTTTTTTCTTTCTCTCTAAAAGATTTTTTTTTTTAATTACATTTAGATAATTACATTTACAGTTATTAAATAATCCTATTTTGAGTGGATTAATTATGTGTCTGAATTAAAAAACAAAATAAAAATAAATAAATAAATAAAAGCTGAAAATAAATAAATAAATAAATAAAATAAAATAATATATATATATATAGTTTTATTTTGAACTATGATAGTTTTATTTTAAATCTTTATTATAACCAACAATTCAAATAAAAATCACGAATAAAAATCATACGATTCCATTCATTACCATATTTTAATAAGTTTTTCGTAATTTTAAAATATCGAATCAGAGGTGGTAATGTTTCTTTTAGCAGTTAATATTAAAATTTCCTGACAACTGAACCTTCATTGCGTTATTTTAATATTTTTGCATTTATTATATTATGAAGATACTCTATTATAGTCAACTAAATTGTTATTACCACATAGTCTTCAGTGTTCATGTATTGTTTAGCTTCTTAAAAAACTGCATTCCTAAAGAAATTTTTTGTATTAAAAAAAAATCTAAAATATCATTGAAAGTTTGTGAAAATTTGGATCAATAATGTTAATGTTTATTTAAACTCTGATTCTCTTTTCATAACACAGTATCTTAAAATCATAAAGAAAATGCACTGATTTAGTTATACTTGCTTTAAATAATTTAATTTGAGAGTTTTACAGAAATTAATGTTACAATCATAATACACATTTTCTAAAATCGCGTTTAAAAATTTTTTATCTTCATATCTTCAGGATATATTTTCATTTTATTAAAATAGGTATTATTGTATAAAACAGTCCATTAGACAACTTTACAAATCAAATGTAAGGGAGAACAATTGTACGCTGAAAGAGCGCACCCATTTAAACTAGCATCAGTGGCACTCTGCTTAATTTACGTATGAAAAGAAAGGATTACTTTAAGATCTTTAAAGTTGACCCTTCTTTTTAATAAATTACTAATTAAATACGGAGTGTGCTCTTCGAGAGAGAAGATTACTTGATTCTCTAATTTTAATTACTTATATAGTTATTGTTTGTTAAAATTCGCATTTAAACGCATCTGTAAAAATAAACGTCTAAATAATAACCATTTATAGCTTCTAGCGTATTATATTATTTAACAACACTTTTAGTTCTTTATTACATGAATTCAATAATTCGGAAAGATAGAAGCATATTTCAGGATAGACTCAAAGTAATTAATCATACAATTTATTTCTAATGATTTCAAAGGATCAAATTTTATGTAACGGGTGTCACATAAATCTTTAGAGATTGAAAAAAAAAAACATAAACATTGAAAAAAGTGATAGAATTTCATGGTTTGCGAAAAAATTATTCTCGTGAAGGGGGATTTATTATTATTATTATTATGAAGGGGGGGGGAGGGAGGGAAAGTTAACATGTTCGTTGACAGGAGGCGCTGCACGGGCGCATAAGAAGAAACATGCCAATCAAAGTCCTGTAAATGGCACGGTTTTACGATTAACTCATCTTATTATAGTTGCTTAAACCCGCCTCTTGTAGTCTCATTTATTTGCAGAGATTTTTGAATAACTTTGCCCTCGATAATATAGGCAAACGCTCTAGAATTCTAATAGGGGCTTCTAGAACTCGCTTTCCAAGGGGACTAGAATTTATAAGGATGATGTGAAACTGTTTTTTCTAGAGCCACAATTTAGATTCTAGATGTCAGTTACAGAATTTTTTATCAGTGTAAAAACCACCGACTGAATCTGCACTTAGAAGTGCTGTAACTCGTATGCAAACTATTTTGTGGTGATGGCAAACACATAGAATAGAATTTATATGCCTGTGAACATTTTCATACAATTAAATGTAGGTTTTCATGGAAATATGTGATTTACACATATAATATCACTTAATATCGTTAAAAAAAGTAACTATTTTCTTTTCTTTACAAAAAAAAAAAAAAAAAAAAAAAAAAAAATCCCACTTTATAAGCATAACTTTTTTGCAAAAGTAAGTTCAGTTTTACCAATTCCTTCAATTGTTATGATTTTTTAAAAAATGTCTAAAGACTTGCAGGACTACAGACTTATGAGACACCCGGTGTGTATTTTATATATATAGTTGCCGTTAAAGTAAACAAGCTTTTTGAAACATCTCGACTTTAAAAACTATAAATATTTTAAGCTATACACAAAATGTTTCAGAACTTTTTCTTTTTGTAATATATTCACTGTTTAATTAAATTATCTCTAATTTTTTGTAAGCATTTTTAACACAATGTACCTGAATTTATAATAAAATATCAAATAACTGACTGGTGCAATAACTTTTCTCTGAAGAAAATTGAACCATTATATATTTGAGAATACTTTCTATAATATTTTAAAACAATTTTTTCCATAATTACAGCTTTTTATTACCTATAGTGACTTTTTTTTAATGAAACCTAACGAAGTTATACTCAGTATTAATCTTTAAACTAATCATTAATTAAGTCGAAGATAAAAATCTAAAATACTGAAGTGTTTATTCATTTTTCTTTATATCTGAAAACGTTACAAGAAAACACCTCACATAGTCAGTATCCCTCTGATTATGATTATTAAAACAGCAATAGTGTCTTAAAAGAACGCATTATGCTTTTTGCATCTCTAGGTTTTGTGTTGTTCATGAATATCATTAAGAAAAACTGTCATTTGCGTGTGTGAGGAAAGTCTTTCGTAAAAGAACAGACACTCGATGAATGAACTTTAAGGTAAAAATATCAATAAACTGTCAATTTTTAAAACTGTCAATCTAACAGATATTCTGGAAACAGTCCATAAAGCTTTCACTTCAATGAATAATCTCGAAACAGTCCAATAAAACTGTCATTCATATAATAAAAGTCACTGTTCAACGAACATTCTGTAAACAGTCCGATAGAATTCTCACTTGTTCTACAACAGTAAATCCAACAGTAATAAATGTTCTAGAAAGTAGGAATTTTGCTGATGCACGAACAGAGTCGCTTAGAATACAGTTTCTATGAGGCAATCGCTTACAATAATTCTCTGAACTCACCTGACTTGCGTGAGACAACCTAACCCTAATTTCTGTTCTTGGCGATTGACATTGGTAATGGGTTCTATGTTAAAATTCTAAAGAAAGTTCCAGAACTCTGTTTCTTTTCAATCTAAAACATTTAAACTTTGGGAACTCTAAATTACCATTTACCACCAAAATTGGCCGCCAGGCCGCCAATTTGGACACTAAGGCTGACTTTAATGGGGATGAAAGAAGGCCGTTTATTTCGCCTTTAACTGTAAATCTACTTTTACTGCAATGACCCAATTAAGTCAGGAAAGATATTGAATTCGTTGCAACATTATACATATGAAAAGGATTCCTTTCAACCCACTGAAATAGACTTTCAAATTCAAACTTATTGAGCTAAATGTCAAATGTGCACATAGAAATTGTAGACAGTTTCTTAATACGTTCTTTAAATACGGAAAAGTTACACTTTTCAATGAAAGTTTTAAGATAATTAAACGTAAGTATTAAACGTAGTAAATATGTAAGAAATCCACAGACTTTAAGGTTACTTTTTAAACTTTTTTTCAAAATTTATTCGACGTTAAAAAGAAACAAAAGTGTTTCTAATTTTTTTTTTTTTTTAATATATATAAACATTTATTTGTTAAACATCCTATTAGTCAGTCTCTTGATAAATATCGAAACTAATAATGCTGTCATCAAAGAATACGTTAAACCTTTGCATCGCTAGCTAATTTCATGTTTCTTAATTTACGTATGAAAAAGGTTATGACTGCTTTCAGCTCACTGAAATTGCCCCTTCACTTTCAAAGTTCTTGAACCAATTGTACACATCAAAATAGGAAATAATTTTAAACAGATTCTTTAAATTGATAAAAGTACAATGTTAAAATAAGTTTGTGCAATAACTAAACGTAAAAGCACATTTTTTACTCATTATAGTGATTAATTTTTGTAACATAAGACTTAATGTATTCCTAGTCTATAAAATTAATACTTATTTTACTTAATTAATATTTATTTTTTTATTCCACCGAAGTTCAAAATGCATGAGTATTTATTCTTCTTTTCTATTTATAAAATGTTTCAGAAATTATTTAATAGTCAATTTCTCGTAGAATATAGACAGGAATAATGATGCTTTCAAAGAATGCATTACGTTTTTTGCATCGTTAGTCATTGTCGTATTGCTTAAATTGTATATCAGAAGATATGACTGTTCTGGGATTACTTAAATTAGCCTTTCTCTTCCAAAGTTCTTGAACCAAATGTCAAAAATGCCGTAAGAATATCGCAGTTTCTCAATATATTCTTTAAACTAAGTGTTGGAACGTATCTAAATATTTCTTTAACAGTATCTAGGTTTGTGAAATAAAATTTTAACTTAACGAATATATAGGCCATAAAATTAATATTTTAAAATAAATGTTTAACTCAATTGAAATTCAAAACATAAAATACATAAGTATTTAAGCTTCTCTTTTCATAAAATATTTCAAAAACAATTCGTCAGTCAATCTCATGCTGAATATCGGAGGCAACAATGGAACCTTCAATAAATGCGTTCATCTTTTTGCCAAGCTAGCTTTTGTGGTATTTCCTAATTTACATATCAAAAGACAGGACTGCTTTCTGCTGACGGAAAGTGGCCTTTCTCTTTCAAAGTTCTTCCACTGAAAGTTAAATGTGCTCATCGGAAGAGAAAACTGTTTCTAAATAGTTTCTTTAAATAAGATGAAAATAAACTGTTTATTTAAAGTTAAAAGTAAACTAAATAAAAATAATCATTTATAAAATACAAGCGTCCAAGTAATATAAATGTTTAAATATTTGCTTCATAAAGAGGCTTTCACATTCATATTATATTATACAGTTTTATAAGAAATTAAATGCCAATGTATTAATTAGGGAAATTAAACAGTGTAGTTAAACAGAATTTGCAAAATTACAGCATTTGCATGCAAACAATACGCATTTTTATTTATTTATTTGTTTATTTATTTAACAAATAGTTATTTATTAAGTATAAACATTAACTAGGAAAATCGCATAATACATATAATTTTATAACTAAAATTATGAGTAAAGTATTACTGAATAAAAACAGCTGTTCTAAATAAAATTTAAAACATCACTTGATTAACAAATCTTTGAGTTCGAATAAAGCAATAGAAAATAAAAATAAAAATAAATTATAATCTATTATTATATTTATTCATTTGGGTATATTCAAAATCTAAATTCAATCAGTAACATATATTAATCAGTAATATACATAAAAATGTTTTCAAAAATGTTAATTAATATATATATATATATATATATATTTAAAGGAAAAAAAAACAGATTTTAAGTTTCTCAATACTGTTTAGTTTGATTTCACACACACAGACAAACATACAAAAATAAAGAAAAAAAAATCTATTGCATTATTTTTCATTTATTTAAACTGGGAATGGAGAATATATTTAAGTCATATATTATTTTACGAAGATTATTTTATGTTATTATTTGTTTACCCCCCAACTGCCGGAAAAAAACAAAACAAAAAAAAGGATATTAATTTCAAAAATATATATTCAAAAAATCTTAAACATACAATAACACACATAAATACTAATTGTTTTTCACATCAGAACCTATTACTAGATTTAAAAAATAATCACCAAAAAAATTAAAGATTTTTCTTTTCTTTTTCGAAACATATTTCTGCAATATTCTGTTGCGTAAAGACAGACACATTAAATTAGGTAATAATACTTTTCATTTATATTCTTACCAATGCATTTCATTTAAAATTTACATTGATTGAGATATTTGATCTGTACTCCTAATTATATTCAGTACTTAATTTAACAGTTAAATTGTAATTCATAGTTTTCTAGCATGTTTAACTAATTTCAGAAAAAGGGGGTTTAAATTCTTCTACTACATCCTCTTGAAATTAAAAATTACTATAATAACATACATGTCTTTTCTTATTTTTTAGAAATTTAAAATAAAAATACAGTTGAATTTGTAGTAAAATTACTAGACAAATTTACTAGTAAATTTTACTACATTTTAAATACTAAAGTAAAAAAAAAAAAAAAGAAAGAAAGAAAGAAAGAAAAAGAAATAGTCTAAAGTAAAGAAATAGACTAATAAAATTTACTGTGACTGGTAAATTTTACATTATTACTAGTAAATTTTATTAGAAAGTAGATAACTTTCACTAGAAATATTTTTCTGAAATCGATTTTTTTGTGGACTAGTAATTTTTTATCCTTATGTGTGGACCTTAAATTACTAAACTTTAAAATAATAAATCACAAAGATTTCTTAGTTATTGCACAAAATAAACTTTATGGTCTTAAATATATTGATACTTTATAATATAACAAGTTTTATTTCTGTAAAATGGCAATTTTTTAAAAATTATTTATGAAAATTATGTAATTTTCCAGCGAGTCTTAAAGCTATTTTGTGAAACCAGATGAAACTTTTTTTTTTCAATTTTAGAAATAAATACATTTATGTGCTGCCATATGTTGGATATCTTTTTCAATCTACATCATTAAGCGTTTTATAAATTCAGTCAAAGCCTCAAAATATTAAGCGGTTTCGAATTACTAAACGGACTTACATATATGAACCTTATCATTGAAAATGATGTACAGAAAATGTCTGCAAACAATTTGTTTTAAAAAAAGTACATATATGGAAGTATAATATATACGTATAGACATATAGTCAGTGGAATGTTTTACTTGTAGACAAGTAGAAAAAAAATCAAAATTTTATCTAACAAATTTGTTAATTCCAAGCAGTTGGGGAAAGTATTCTACACTGTAAAAAATATGTCTTATTTGCTGCGAGAAATTCTCTGTAATTTGAGAAAATACGCGTAATTTATGAATTTACGCGTATTTTCTCAAATTACAGAAAATTTTTGGCAACAAATAAGACATATTTTTTACAGTGCATGCTAATGTGACTAACGTTTTGGTCATCTCTTGATTTCATTGTATTTTATGTTGGGATTTATGAAAGAAAAGTTATTGTAACGATAATGAGTAATCATTGTTGCAGGTTGGGCCATCCCGGGCACATTGGGTTTCTTACTCAGTGGTCCCGTCCGAAGTCTTCGAACTGAAAAACTTGAAACTCCTTATGTTAACGTAAACCTTACTCACTTTTTCAACATGGACGACACACGAAAACCATCAAAATTCACCTCCTGGAATTTAAGTGCAGACGCCTTACGCGTCCAAGTCCATGACTAAAAAGCAGTCACAACAAAACGCGAACTGTTGTCCGTTATTGCACGTATTTTCGACCCCCTGGGCCTTTTGTCGCCATCCACAATAATCCTAAAGCTTCTCTTATAAGAGGTGTGAAGAGCAAGTCTCTCTCGTGGGATGAACCTCTCAGACCTTTTACAAACCTGGACTAAATTTTCTGAAGAAATCCCTGTTTTCCAAGAACTGTCAAATACCAAATTTTTCCACATATCATCAGAGGATGCTATTCACCTCCACGGGCTTTGCGATTTATCTACAAAGGCGTATGCAGCAATTGGGTACAATAGTGACTTTTCAAATTCTAAATTATAGCTAATTGCCGCCAAAACACGCATAGCTCCTCTTAAACCGCTAACTTTGCTCCGTCTGGAATTATCTTCTGCAATACTCTAGCCGAGCTAGTTAAAATTGTTAGAGAGAGCCTTGAAATTAAAATTGCCGACATCTTCTATTGGACAGATTTCACAATTACACATAGCTGGATATTATATCCTCCAATCAAAGGCAATCAATTCATTCTTCAACAAGATTCGAGACATAACAAATCCGGAAAATTGGCACCATTTGCCAGATAAATTCAATCCTGCCGCTTTCGTCACTCGTGGGTTATATCCCAGTAAACTAATTACATTCGGCCTTTTATGGTCAGGGCCTGAACAGCTTAATCAGTTATCGAGTCTTCTGAACCTGATCTCTGTACCTGTGACTGATTCTTCTCTTGACAGCTTGCCTTATGACGCCAAATATTCTCTAATCATACCGAAGAACCACCCAATCACTTTGGCAATCATCCGGTATTTTCATCTTTATTCCATGTAGGGTGGTCCCGGATAAATCCTTGATCCGACAGAGTTTCTGGATTCCCAATGGTCGGTCCACCGTAAAAAAGGAACTGAGATTATGTACAGTGTGCTTAAAATCTCATCCGATCACCATTCATCAACTCATGAGTGAATTACCCAGTGCTCGGGTGAATCCGTACCGATCATTCCAACACGTGGCTGTAGATTACGCCGACCCATTCAATACCAAGTGTTCTCATAAATGGAAGGCATCATTTTTAAATTCATATGTTTATTTGTTTATCTGTATGTGCACCAAAGCTGTGCATATTGAAATGGTATCAACCCTAAGTACTGAAGCATTTATCCATTCGTTACAGCGTTTCATTGCCCGACGTGTGTAGCCCTCTGACATTTATTCCGACAATGGTAAAAATTTTGTCGGTGCTCAAGCTTATTTAAAAAACCTAATCCAAGTATCGAAGAGCAGTGCTATTCAATACTATTCGTCAACTCGACAAATAAATGCTCATCGTACTAATACTTGTGTTGAGTTCCCTTGCAGGTTCTCTCCTTTGCAACAGATGATGACAACCTTCTACAGCCACTGGCACGACCCGTTCATCGCATCACGCTCCTTCCTGGTCCAGCTCACCCCCGGAGGATGGAAAATCACAGAAGTGAACGAACGCCCGTTTGGGGACTTAGTCGCCGCCAGGTGGCAATATTGTACTTCGTTTATAAAACTTTCACGAGTTTGGCTTTCTCCGGGGGCTGAAGTGTGTTGGTGTTTCTTAGTGTGACTGTTTTAATCATTCTCTAGTCTAAGTAAATCATTCAAAAATAAATTTATGTTATATTCGTTATTCTAACAAGTCATAATTTACGGGCTAAGTTGACAACACAAGTTACGGGCTAAAGTTGAATGCCCACATTCGACATTTATATGTATCCTTTTATGTCAAGTAAAATAATTTGAATTCTAAAGTGACTATGTATTCAATCGTGGCAGTTAATTCTCTTTGTTCCCTGATGAAGTTTTGGAGAATGGGTAAGTACCCATCAATTAATTATTTTCAGTTTCGTGTTAAACTCATGGTTAATGTATTTTGTAGTCTTTTAATTAAAAATTTTAAAACTAGTCTTTTGTAATCAGAATCGGGTTTGGCTTCTAGCCACTCTTCTCAGTTCTGTAATTTAAATCTTTCGGCTATTGGTCAATGATATAGAAGAAAGTTTCGTCTCAGCTGCAGCATATTAGTTTTTCAACATAAAAGTATTTTTTTATTAGCTTATAATGTTTATTTTTATTTGATATAATATTATTTGATATTTATTTCAAAAATATATTTATTAGAATGTATGTTAATACCGTAAGACAGAAGAAAATATTTATAATTTTCGTTTTTACAGTTTGGTATTATTTAAAAGAATTTATCTTTCACTAGAATTATAAAATATTAATAGCTGCTTTTTTCTTCACTGCATCTCACTGTTAGATATATTACTCCGCGGTTTCAAAAGAGGAATTTAATTTAAAGGTCATAAAAAAAAAAAAAAAAAAAAAAAAAAGATACATTCTTTTGAAAAAAAATATGTCAGAAATGTTTTCGGTTATTTATAAGAGTTGTTTTGGAACACTGTTAAAACCTGTAGCAAAATATTTTACTTTTCACGTTTTTTAGAAAAATGTGGACTAGAGTATAAAAAACCATAAATAAAGGAAAATATATTTTACAAATAGAATCTTTCGGTATTTTTTTTCGCTTATAAATTAAAAAAAAAAAAAAAAAAAAATGGTTTGCAGTTTGTTTGACATTTGTGAGCAAATATATTGAAAAAAAAAAAAGGAACAGTAACATAAATTATTTTAAAGATATTTAAAAAAAATATTCATTTTAAAAATTTTAAGCAAATTAAAAAGAAAACAGAAAAATAAGATCGGAAAATCATGCAGTTCTCATACATTATTAACATTTTCTAACTGTACGTAATTTTTGCCTTCACTGTACTTTTCCTGCATGATTATACAACTGACAGACTGAAAGACAGAGAGGTAGACTAATTAAATTTATAATCACTTTTAAATATTTTTGAAAAATTGTTAAAGGCGCTAAATAAATTCGAAGACGAATATCCCGAAATTTCCGATTATAGCCATTAAAGTATGTGAATATTTTTGTGTGGCTCTGTAAATCTTAATCGTTTCTAATATCCTCTGACCGCCTTTGAATGGAGTAAAATTGTAATGTTTTTTTCACTGCATAGTTTTTCTTTTTTTTTTTTTTCACTGTACTAAAATAATACTTATTTCAACTTTAAAATATAACTATGTATATGATTTTAATACTCATGATTATATTTAAGACCTCCAAACTTGAAAAACAAGCTAAAATTTCATATGTCTATAATTTTGAATTATAAATATATTGTAGAGAAAAGAACAGATGAGTGACCGGATATATCTGTCAGCGGCGCTGGTGGTTAATGTGGAATTCTCTCGGGTGTCCCTCCAAGCAAACCAGAGTTAATATTTACTCTTTTTTCAAAAGAAAACTTCTCATAGTGAACTTAAATAACATTTATATGTTTCAAGAAGTTTTATGAATATTTAAGAGAGTTAGAGCTCCGACAGACGGACAGGAAGACAAACAAATGGGTTAATCCAAATCAAAATTACTTTTAAGCATTGTTTGGAAATGTTTAAATGCTCAATAAAATCAAAAAAGTTATTCCAGCAATTTACGACTATAGCCCTTTGTGTACGGGAATATTTTTGTACATACCGGTAAATTTTAATGATAACCATTCTGCATTTTATAGATTTTTTTTCTTTTTTTTTGTTCAAATGATAAATGATTAATTAATGCCAATTTCAATAGGGAACACCCCATAGTTAACCTGAATAACATATACGAAGTTTCAAGAAATTCCTTGAATATTGTTAGAAAATCTAAACGAAGTACACAAATATCGTAAATACATTCAAGATTAAGAAGGTAAGGCTTCAGTACTTAAAGTATCTGAAATCTTCCCTTACCTTGTATGTTCTGTGCAGCAGACAGTAGTCAGCATCTTCCGGCAACATAATATTTATTAACCTAATGAGGCTGATACTGGGTTTGATTTAATCCTATTATCTTTATTGTAATTCTAGTTTTTGTGTGTGAAAGAAAAACGTAGTGATTAGTAATTATTGTAGATATTTTAAATAATAAACCCTTTTTTATGGAGTTAAATTCTATTTATTTCAATTTTCGGATGCATGATTTAGATCATCCTTATGGTAGGAGAATCAGATACAAACTGAACAATTTTATACAAAAATTACCTTCTATTAAATCAATATATATCATTAAGAATTAATTTAGATTATATATTGCTTTTTCTTAAAATATTTCTTTTTCTTCCACTATCTATTATCTAGTTAAATTTGTGTTCATCACAGACAATAAATACTAAGTTTTTTATTTTGTATCGAAGTCTTCATCGAAATTATTTAATTCTCTGGTTGTGTTCCCCCCTTTTATTTATTGGGGTTTGATGGGTTTAATTTCAAAGCATAATGATGAATAGGATACTTTGTTTTTGAAAGTCTTATAATAAATTCCTGGTGTATTGTTTGATTTTCTTTTATTAATACCAATATTCGATGGTATTATAACTTTTTAAATTACAATACGTACAAAATTTAATTGAACGTTTTTTGTAACTGATTTTATTTTTGTGTGCTCTGTTTGATGTGGTATTATCTTCCAACAGGGGATTAGTATTTTTATCACCTGACCTTCGACTGAATTCGTCTATGAGTTCGCTCTGTATTTACATTGGACTAAGGTTCTCTTCATTCTTCATTTCTTCTTTCTAATGCAGTAAGCAATAGATCGTAAGAAGGAGGTAGAGAGTATAAAAGTATCGCTGACGGGTAAGAATTATAAATATTTTCTCCAATAGCTATAATTTTTTTTTTCAAGTATATTGGTAATATATTTCAACGTATTACCAACCGCAATTAGTTTACAACTGTATAATCTTTTGAGTAAGTACAAATTGTTCGACAAATTACTTTGCTCCTGTAAGCTTTTGAGTTTGTTCTACGTTTCACGTGCAGTTTGTAATTTCTTCACGTGAACAATATGACTGTCACTGTAAAATAACCTTATGAGTGCTTTTGACTTACGGTCCTTCTTAGACCATTCGGTAGTAATAGGTTCAGGTGGAGCATCAGATGTGACTTCAAATTATATTCTTTGGTCTTCAGCTTTAATTGACCAAGTAGAATAATTAGAATCGTTTCATTCTTCAATAATAATTTGTTCTTTTAAAGAAGACATATTAATTTTTAATTTTTAATAGTGCTTCCACTCTAGTTAGCTTAAGTTCCAGTATTAAGGGATTTATAGGTGTTTGTGTGCCAGAGACGATTCTCAGTACCATAATCAATGATAGAAAATTTGAAAGAAGTACTCAAATATTGTAAATACATTGGAGATTAAGAAGGTAAGGCTTCAGTAATTAAAGTAATTAAAAATCTTCACTCACCTTCTATGTTCTTCGTAGCAGGCAGTACTCAGCATCTTCCGACAACATAGCTCTTAATCCAATGAGGCTGGTACTGGATTTGTTTTAATCTTATTATCTGCATTATAATTCAAGTTTTTGTGTGTGAAAGAACAACATAGTGACTATTAATTATTGTTGATATTTTAAATAATAAACTCTTTTTTATGGAGTTAAATTCTATTTATTTCTATTTTCGAATGCATAATTTTAGAGCATTCTTATGGTAGGAGAATCAGTTACAAACTGAACAATTTTACAGAAAAATAATCTACTTTCAAGACATATCATTAAGAATTAACTTATATTATATAATATGTGGAGATTCGTAATATTGAAATATTTGAAATATGATTTAAAATATTTGTACTGAAAGAAATGCAAGTTACTTTACCAATTTTAAACTAAAATCAATATTGGTCATTCATCATTTTTTCCATGTGAGTTTGAAGTTCTGTTAGCCATTAATCATCAACGTTTGACCGTATTGAAAGAGCAGTTATTTTTACAATTTATAGTTATCGTTATTATAGGCTTATTCAATGGTCAAATATAAACGAATATATTGTTCATTATAAATAATATTTATACATTTTTTTTTCTACACAGGAAAAAATTGAAAATAATTTATATATTTAAGGAAGGAAAATATTCTATTTCGAAAGTTTTGATATCTGTTTTAATTGATCAATGCACTTCTTTTCGTATGTACTAAAATAATTTTATCTTCTTAATACTTTCTAATAAAATTGAAAAATATTAATGATTTCGATTGTTCTGTGCATATATTTGCTTGTCTGTGCACGAGGAAATATCTGTAAATTTCTTGAAACTCTCTATCATTTTATCTACTAAAAAAATGGTAAATTTATTACTACCGTTTTATGCGTAGTGACTGACAAATTTGGATAAAATGTTCAAAAGCTGTCTGTGATATGAAACATATTTTAGTGCTGTTTTACTGCACGAAACATGATGGAATTACCATATATTATTCGGATGCACAAAACCACCTTTATTGTAAAATGATGTCTTATTAATATTAATATTTATTTTACAAGGCAATAGCAATATATACAATCGTGGACATTTGCTAAGGACGGATGTCAATAACTAAGCTAAGGTCATCCGTTCTTAGCACTTGTCCACCAGTGTATGTATACATATATCTTATCTACAGTCGGTAACAAAAGTGTACGAACACTAGCGAAAATTCCTATGTAAAAAAGTACACTTCATACGGTTTTGTTAAATAAATCCTTATCGAATCATGTTCTTAGACTGACTAAGAACAGGATTCGACAAGAATTTATTCTAGTTTTTACACAAATATACAAATAAGAATATCCTTTATTATTTTTAAAAAGAAAATATATACTATATAAGCAGAAAATGTGCATTTAAAAACGAAACATTCGGTAAAACTCCTCAAAAATAATTTACAACTGATTATTTTAAAGTATCGGTTTAATAAAGCGTGCTTTTCTAAAATTTATTTTATAAAATTTAAAATTACTTTTTTTTAAATTTTTTTTTAATTTATGTATATTAAAATCTATCTTCTGACGAAATATATCAAATAAAATCAAATATTTGTTTTCTCGGAAATACTGAACAAATAAAATAATGAAACATTTTACACGTTTTTCGATAAGAACTGAAATTCAGCTGAATGCTTTTTACAAGATGATCCAAAACATTTTGATTAGTATTTAACTTTTTCCTGATTCCCTTTGAATGTTCAAGAAAAAAAGCTTTTGTTGAAATACATGAAGCATAGCATGTTCTTTATACTCCCGAAGTTTCAAGATAATTCTTAAAGAATTTTTATAGATGTTTGACAAAAGGTAGAAATTCAACCTACCATACTCTACCCCCATATACCATATCTACCATACTGTATATATATATATATATATATTGAGTTGGCTAAAAAGTCATTGCGTGTTTTCCGATATATGACGATAACTGTCTTCAAATGCAACTAACTTCCTTGAAAACTGCAATGTTATTATGTAACTTCAAAGCAGATACTTCAAATTTGATTTAGGAAAAAAAGTGCACAATTTCGTTAGCAATCGTTTGTTTAGTGTCGATTTCAAAATGGAAAATCAAAAGGCACATTTTTGCCAGATTTTGTTGCATTATTTCCGAAACGGGAAGAACGCTGTTCAAGCTCACAAGAAGTTATATGATGTATATGGGTAAGATACCTTGAAAGCACGGCACTGTCAGAAATGTTTTTCAGTCTAAATTTCGGTCCAGCGATTTTGATGTTAAAGATGCAAAACGCTCAGGAAGGCCAATCGAAGGTAATGACGACAAAATAAAGGCATTGGTTGAATCCAACCGACATTTAATGACACGAGAGATTGCCGAGAATCTTAAAATATCTAAATCGAGTGTCGAAAATCATTTTAAAAAACTTGAATGTATTACGAAGCTCGATATTTCGGTATCACATGAGCTCAAAGAAATCCATCTCACTAAGCGTGTTGACATCTGCAATTTACTCATGAAACTTGACGAAAACGACCCTTTTTTGAAATGTATGATATCAGGCAATGAAAAATGGATTGTCTATACCAACGTTGAAAGTGAAAGATCATGGTGCAAGTGTGATGAACGAGCCCAAAGGACTTCAAAAGCAGATATTCATCAAAGGAAAGTTGTGCTGTCAGTCTGGTAATATTTCAAAGTTATTGTGCTTTTCCAATTGTTTCCAAGGAACCAACCCATTCATTCTGATGTGCACTGTCATCAGTTGAGTAAATTAAATAATGCAATCAAGCAGAAGCGTCCAGAATTGGTGAATCACAAAGGTGTTGTGTTTCACCATGATAACGCTAGACGACATACAAGTTTGGTCACTCCTCAGAAATTGTTGCAGCTTGTATGGGATTTGTTATCACATCCACCATATTCACCAGACTTGGCATCGCCAGACTATCATTTGTTTCGTTCTTTGTAAAACGTTTTGAATGGTAGAACCTTCGCTGCTGATGAGGATATCAAACTGTTCTTGGAAATGTTTTCTGATGAAAAATATAAAGGCTTTTTTGAGTCCGGAATCTTGAAATTGCCTGAAAGGTGGCAAAAGGTGATGGAACAAAAGGGACAAAATATTGTTTAAAAAAAATTCCGTTTCCCATGAAAAATTCCCCTTTCATATATACTGAAAGAAAAGCAATTACTTTTTGGCCAACCCAGTATATACAGTAATTTCAGGAAATTTACAAGTCGTTCTATGAGTAAAACACATTTAAATATGCTATTAAAGAAATGTTTTTCTATCTGAATTCGTATGTTACTCTCGCAGTTATAGTTTTTATACAAATATACTAGTAAAGATTATAATTTTTTTATTTTAAAAAAGAAAAATATGTTATACAGCAAGAAAATTTATTTTTAAAAACGAAAAATTTCCTAAAACTTCCAAAAAGTAATTTACAGCTGGATACTTAAAGTATCTGTTTAATAAAGAGCGTATGTCTAAAATTTATTTTATAAAATTTTAGATTACTTTTTTTATTATTATTTTTTTAATTTATGTAGATTAAAATCGTTTATCTTCACAAGAAATATCTCACAGAAAAGCAAATATTTGCTTTTTCGAAAATACTGAACAAATAAAAGAATAAAACATTTTACACGTTAAAATTCATATATCTTTTTCTTAGTTGGAACATTTTAGAAAATCCAGTAATCTTTTAATTTTTTTTTATTTGAAAAATTTCCCCTAAAACAAAATAAAAATAGATAAACTGATTTATTCTCTCAAAACAGGAAATGTAACAGGCTCTATGAATATTGAAATAAAGTTTGTTTAAAAGGTTTTTTTAGCAAAATATCATTCCTTACATTTTATTTAAACCAAGTTAATAGATATATATTATAGAATAATATTTTATTTAAAACAATAAATTCTGTATTTCAATAGTCATAAAGGCAATTAAAAATTGTTTTAACTTTTGGTAGTGATTGTCGTATATATATATATATTATTTATATATTTTAAATTCAGTTTATATTTAATAGCGTTTCATATACATGATTTAAAAAAAATATATATAAGCATTAAATTATGTAGATAATAGTTGTAATTAAAATATTCCTAGAACTACCGTATGAGATTCGATCCTTTTAAACGCATTTATATTAAAGAGTTAGTTCTGTGCATATAATTAGTTTCCACGGTGGTTTTAGATTTTATTTTCCTTTACAATTTTGTTTAATTTGTATGAATTCTTTTAAACAATATTATTCCTGCATAAAATAGTAAAAAAGAGCATTTTATGCACACAATTGTTCTATACACTGTAAAAATATATATATTAGCTTTACTTTTATATATCTCGGACATGTTCCTAGTTTTTATAAGTGAGAAGCAGTTTTCCTGGTAAAAAAGGTTTTTGTCAATAAAATGATCCTGATTTCAGTAAATTAGTAGCGTTTTCTTTCAGAGTAAACTGTTTAATTTTGCATAAAAAGTGTGCCTGAAATGGATTCAGAAAAATGAATAAAAAACTACCGATTTGCAATTATAGTTAAAATAATAAATAAATCAAAGATTTTATATAGAAAAGTAGTTGCAAGAAGCACTTTGTTTTAAAATGTAGTTTTACAGAACTGATTTATTAAAATCTGTCCCAAAATCAATCTTTTGCTGGTTGCAGAAAATGTCTGGCAATAAAATAATATATATTTGTTAGTTACATTTCATGCAGATTTCATACCGGTAATTATTCCGCAATTTTTAATGTCTGGGTATTACGTTGATTTTATTAGAAATCGACCTATTGCAATCACTTCATATATCTATCTATCTTTCCATCTATAATGAAAATTTTATCATCGCGGTAACTCCTGAAATAATACTCCAAATCGAACCAAATTTGGACAGCGAACTTATCTTATAAATATCTTGGACGAGTTCGTTAACCAAGTTGATCCGCCTTTTTCTTTTCAAGAGGTGCCCACTTGAAATGTTCAAATCCGCATTGTGAAAAGCGTATTTGAGACCGGATTTGCTTGAATTTTGATGTACCACATAAGGGTCTCAACCAACTTTTTTACTGAACTTTACTCGCCATTTTCAACAAAGTGGCTGATATCTTAAATCGAGCTTGAAATCAGGCTACCACTTGAAAATTTAACATCATGATAACTTCTGAAATAATACACCAACAGCGAACTTATCTTATGAATATTTTGGACGATTTTGTTAACCAAGTTGCTCTACCATTTTACTTTCAAGTGGAGACCACGTGAAAATTTAAAATTCCCATTGTAAAAAGTGTATTCCGAATTTGTTTGAATTTTGATGTATACATAGCTACATAAGGGTTTCAACCAAGTTTATTATTGAACTTTATCTGCCATTTTAACAAACTGGCGGATATCTTAAACTAAGCGCAGCCACATAAAATCAGGCCACCACTTGAAAATTTAAAATCACGATAATTTTTTTTAATTCTGATTCAGTTCGAACCAAAGTTGGACAGTGAACTTATCATATAAATATCTTGGATGAGTTCACTGGGCAACTTGTTCCGACATTTTGTTTCCAAGTTGCGGCAACTTAAAATCAGGTTGCCACTTGAAAATGTGCCATCACGATAACTTTTAAAGTACTAAACCGATTCAATCTATAGTTGGATAGTGAACTTACGTTTTCAAATATCTTGGTTAAGTACGCATGGTAATTTGCTCCCTCATTTTATTTCCAAGTGGCTGCTATTTGAATATTTATCAGTATGACAACTTTTGTAATACTGAATCAATTCGTGTCAAATTTAGGTAGTGGATTTATCATTCAAATATCTCATGTAAGTTCGCTGGGTATCGCACTCAGCTTTTTTTGTTTCCAAGTGGAGGCTACTTGAAATCACGATGTCACTTAAAAAATTTTTATCACGATAATTTTCGAAATACTCAGTTAGTTTGAACCAAAGTTGGACAGTGAACATATGATACAAATATGTTGGACGATTTCGCTGGGCAAGTTGCTCCGCCATTTTGTTTCCAAGTTGCAGCTACTTAGACGGCCCCTTGAAAATTTTTCATAACAATAACTTTTCAAGTACTGAACTAATTTCAATCAAAGTTGGACACTGAACTTCTGCTTCAAATATCTTGAATGAGTTTACTGGGAAACTTGTTCCGTCATATTGTTTCCGAGTGGCGGCCTCTTGAAAATTTGTTATCACAATAACTTTTCAAATAATTAATTCGAACCAAAGTTGAAAAATGGATTTATCATTCAAATAACTATGATTTCGGTTGGCAAATTTCTCAGCAATTTTGTTTCCAAGTTGCGACCAGTTGAACACTGACACTTGAGAATATGTTATCGCAATAACTTTTGAAATACTGAATTTATTCGAACGAAAGTTGAACAGTGGACTTATCTCAGAAATATCTTGGATTAGTTCCCTGAGCAAATTGCTCCGCCATTTTGATCCAAGTGGTGCCCATTTAATTTGTCAACTCGATAACTTTTGAAATTCTTAATTAATTCGAACTAAATATGTACAGTATACTTATCTCAAAAATGCATTTGATACATTTATTTGCTAACACGTCCCGCCATCTTGTTTCCAAGTGCCAGCCACTTGAAAAATTTCAAATTCGCATAAAAAGTATTCATGCACAGATTTGCTTAAAACTATATAATTACATAGTCCACATCAATATTTCTACAAATTCCATTAATAATATGTAGCCGCCGTTTTGGTTTAAAATGAAGGCTACTTGATAAGAAAAAAGAACCTACCCTTCCGAATGTGCCGGAAGAATTTGTTTCCTTTTTAAAGTATAAGTACAAAACACATTTTATCTACATATATAAAATATATTTTATATTCAATTAGCTAGCTTTGCCAGCTTCGCTCATCACTTTATTTAAATGATTCATTTTTAGAATAACATGTCTCAATTTTTTAATTCCCATATTTATTAGTAATCCTTGATAATATGAGAAGATACCGTTTGATGAAATTCATTTGACATTCTACAACTGTTTGGTATTTCAAAAATAATTCAATGAATTACCTTTGAAATAATTCATTTGTAAAAAATAACCCTGGAATGAAATACACCTAAGAAAAATAGTTGTTTCAAGAAAAAAACTTGCTTTTGTTTTCAAACGATACATTATAATTTGGATTTAAGATTATTGTTTCTCAGTACAGAAGCGGAACTCAAAAAGTTTAACAAAAACTTAATTTCAAAAATTTGACCCGAAAAAACAATACTTTCTTTACCATATGTAGGAGTGATAAAAATTAAAATAAATCAAATTATAACTATTATTAATCCTCGATTTTCTGTTGAACTATAAACAGCCTGAAGTTCATAACTGTTTACCATTCGTAAACAAGAAAAATTTAAATATTATTAAAATACGAGGGCTGTCTGAAAAGTTTCCGGCCTCTGCATGAAGATGGCAGCACTAATCAACGAAAGTGGGGGAACTTCTTTCGGCAT
This sequence comes from Salticus scenicus, assembly GCA_963930645.1. Classification (NCBI taxonomy): domain Eukaryota; kingdom Metazoa; phylum Arthropoda; class Arachnida; order Araneae; family Salticidae; genus Salticus; species Salticus scenicus. The sequence continues at coordinate 251,284,253 of OZ005652.1, forward strand.
CCTTTGATAGATATGAACTGAAATTTCAGCCATTTTGAATGTGAATTTTGTGTTTGACAGTTATTGTTCTGAGTTGATGTGATTTTATTTGAAAGAATGGATAAAATCGAGTATCAAGCGGTCATTAGGTACCTGTTTTTGAAGGGTAATACTCCTACACAGATTAAAGAGGAAATGGATGCTGTGTATGGAGACTCTGCTCCATCATTAACAACGGTAAAATTTTGGGCAGCTGAATTTAAACGTGGCCTTACCAGCTTGGGTGATGATGAACGTTCAGGACGACCAAAAACTGCAACGACTGACGAAAACATTGCAAAAATTCACCAAATGGTGCTGGACGATCGCCGAATCAAGTTAAGAGAGATTGCAGAAGCTATGAACATATCCAAAGAACGTGTTTGCCACATACTGAACCAAGATTTAGGTATGCGTAAGCTGTCTGCACGTTGGGTGCCGCGTTTGCTCACTTTGGACCAAAAACGTGTCAGAATGAACATTTGCACTGCTCTGTTAGCGCAATTGAGACGCAATAAATCGGAGTTTTTTCGCCGTTTAATTACTGTAGATGAAACTTGGCTTCATCATTACACCCCAGAGACAAAAACGCAATCAAAACAGTGGACTACAAAGGGAGAATTGACTCCAAAAAAAGCAAAAACTGTTCCTTCTCATGGAAAAGTGATGGCGACAGTTTTCTGGGATAGCCATGGAATTGTACTGATAGATTACCTTGAAAAAGGAAAAACAATTACTGGAGCATATTATTCAACCTTGCTTGAGAAGCTAAAGACACAAATTGTGGAAAAGCGACCACATTTGCAAAAAAAGAAAATTTTGTTTCACCAAGACAATGCTCCATCTCACACCTCAGCTGTTGCAATGGCGAAAATTCATGAGTTGCGGTTTGAACTGGTTGACCATCCCCCTTACTCACCAGACCTGGCCCCAAGTGACTTTTTTCTGTTTCCTAAACTAAAGGAAGCACTCGGAGGACAAAAATTTTTGTCAAATGAAGAGGTGATAAACTTTGTGAACAGTTATTTTCAAGAGAAAGATTCCACCTATTATTTAGATGGGTTAAAAAGATGGGAACATCGCTGGGAAAAGTGTATAGACTTACAAGGAGACTATGTTGAAAAATAACACTAATTATGTTAAAAAAATATCTCTTTTCTTTGTTAGGTCGGAAACTTTTCAGACAGCCCTCGTATATATATATATATATTATTCATCTGTTAAAATATTTGATTCGAAACAGAAAATTAATTCTTAATATTTCATATGTTTATAGGGAAAAAAAATGCTTTTATATCCCATTTCTTTATGAAATTAATTTTTTGTTTTGATACCAGGCGTGATAGGTTTTCGCTTGAAGCTTATTCAACACTTTTATTATTTTCTAGCATGAAAAATATTTTGCACGTTGCTTGTCAATTTAATGTGAAAAATAAATATATATGTTCAATAAATTGTATTTTTCTTCTACCTCAAGCACTTATTATTTTTTTATTTTATTTATCTTTTTAATGGCTAGCCGTAAAACAAAAATCTTTTGCACAAAATAGCATTAGTATGTTTTCGTTGAAAATTATTAAAAGAGTGTGTAATAATAGATAAATATATATATTATAAGAACACAAAAAAATAAAAATGAATAGCTAACTTTCTTCTTTCTTTTTCTTTACTTTTTTTTAAAAAATTCAGAATTAATTTCAACCATTAAATAATTTTTAAATCAGGAAATTAAACAGCAGGCGTTAAATGAATAAAAAGGCCAACTTGTCTTTAAATTTATGTAAAATTTTCTTATTTGATGATCCATAGTTCATAAAATAAAATTGCTAAATTTTTATTTTCATTAAAAACACTTTAAAAACACGTAAAATTAATTTTAATTTAATTTTTTTTTAATTATTATCCTAAGCTTTTCGTTTTAAAATTCGAAAGCATCACCATGGGATTTTTATTACTGAATTTAATGAGCAGTTTTTAAAATAATTTTCCTTTCGCAGTCAACAGTTAAGTCTTCTAATAACGTGAATAGCAACAAAGCCAATTTGAAGTCCGGTGAAGGTTGGAACAAGGAGCTAAAGAAAGTAAGAGAAGCTGGAACAACTGGAAAATCACACGAGGCTATTGTAGGAGAAAAACCATAATGAACTAGCAGAAATAAACTATTAGCTATTTTATAATATTGTGCCAAATTAGTGGCAAAATTGCAGCATCTTTAGAATTTATTGTATTTTTGCGTTTAATTATAATAATAGCTTCGGAGATGTGAAGTTCTTGGATAGTAGGTGGTGCTGTAATAATTTTGGCGTTATCCCATATAGGGTTAGCGTTTGGATTAGCATAAATGAAGTCGACCTGGGTAGAAGTATTTCCTTCTTTGATATTACGTATATGTTCCTGTATTCTTTTGTTTAAAGTCCTCTTAGTTTGCCCAATGTAATAGAAAAGTTCTTTTTTGTTTTCAATGAGAATTTGATAGACGCCTCCAGTGGGTCCATTTAAGCCCATTATGCTGCAGGATATAGTAAATCTAGTATTATAAGAATTGCTAATAGAATAAAAAACCTTATCCTAATTAAACTTATTAATCGGACTCTAGATTTAACTCTAAATTTGAATTATACTAATAGTCTCTCTTTCTGAAAAGAATTGTATAGCTTTAAACATTATATACAACGTAAATTAAATTTATTTATCCCATTCAGTTCTCCTCTAACTATTAAACAATTAACACTTCTTGACCTCGACTTAAAAGAGGACAATACCTAATACCGCAGACAGTCGTGACCAATGTTATTCTATGGGAAATTTGTTTCCACAGTTAATCATTACCAAATTTTAATTCTGTTTTGGCAGTCAGAAAATTCATAACCGTTAAATAAGTCATAAAGTGCATTTTTCGTCATTTTTAATCGCAAAATGAAATACTAAAAATTTAAAAACCAATTTTTGGAGAATAAGTACTCATTTAGCACTTATGAATTTTCTAAATGTGAAAACAGAATTGAAAAATATTCATTAGGTAATGAGTAGTTATGGGAACAAATTTTCCCGTAGAATAACATAGACCACGGGTGTCGGAGAGATTAGGTATCGTTCGCTCTTAAATGGACTCACTGGAGGCATCTATCAAGTTCCCATAGAAAACAACAAAGAACTTTTCTATTATATTGGAAAAACTAAGAGGACTTTAAACAAAAGAATACAAGAAACGTAATATCAAAGAAGGAAATAGCTCTACCCTGGTTAACTTCATTTATGCTAACCCAAACCTAACCCTATATGGGATAATGCCATTGAAGGCTTTTACTGCAAATTTGCTGAAATTTCATTTTCGTTTACATTTAGCGATATAATACTTTTTAAGTGGAAATATGATTTTAATTTTAGTATATATCTGTCCGACTGTCTGTCTGTCTCTCTGTCCATCTGCCCGCCCCAGTTTCCGTAAATATTTTCAGAATTTTTACAAAATTATATATGTTATTCATATTCACTATGGAATGTTCCCTATTTTAAATGACATTTAAATGCCAATACATTGCATTTTCGGACAGACATTTTTGTAAATTACATTTAAAGAATTTTGTATTGTAAAAATCATAAAGAAATTGACATTGATTTTTAATATGCTAAAATAATATTTTGTATAGAAGATGATTTTGTTATCCTTCAGATTTACAGGTCTACACTAAAATATTCAGATACATTATGGACTGCAATCAGAATATAAGGGCTACCTACTTTTTCTTTAGTGTTAAGCATTTTTAACACTTCCTGACAATGTTTAAGAATGATTTGGAATTCATTTAGTGTATCTATATTATTTTCAAAACTACTGTCTGTCCGTTGTGTGATTACGTAGGCAAAGAGTATCGAAAGTTATACAATACAACATTTACGTACATTTGGAAAGTGTTAATAACCAATGTTGTACCACATGATTTTGCGTTTTTTTTTTTTTTTTTTTTTTTTTTAACAGTGTTAACTACGGAAAATATCTGTAACGTACGAGTATTTTCTGTACTGAAAATATCTCTAGGCGTATTTTTTTCAATAGTATATGGATACTTTCTGGCAAATTTACAGCCAGAGTACATGTTCTGAGTACATGTGTACAAACCTGTAGTTTTTTTTTCTTTTTTGTTACATTTAACTTTTAATAAAAAGTATGGCATGTGATAACTAATTAATACATTTCAGTTTCAAATTATTCTGTATGTATTTGTAGAAATAAGAACATAAAATAAAACGACGAACATACATAAAGAGAGAGAAATCAAATTTTTAAACATTTCTAAACTCGTTGAAATGTGTATAAAAAATGATACAGTTGTACACAAAATGTAGTAGTAATCTGTCCTACGTGTTACCATGTTATATCAATGTCATTCTGAATGACACAAAATGAATAAAATCCTATGGGGAAAAGTGTTCATAAGAAACTTCAATGTTTTCTTTCAAAATTCTGTAAAGTATAAAATTCAAACTGAATAAAAATATCCCCATGAACTCCAGTTACATTTTTTCCCCAAAGTTTTGAGCCTTTATCTTTTTATCGTTGCTATAAAATACGCAGCAATTTTTTTTCCCGTAAGTATCTCATTTTCATAAAAGTGTGAATCTGATGGAGTATAAAGAATTTTCAAGATTTTTGTTCCCCGAATGCTCGAACAAAGATTTGATTTCTTATAAAAGTTATTCGATCACACTTCCTTAGCATTACTAAAACCCTTCTTTCGAATGATATGCATAGAATTCTTTAAATATGTGTTTTGCATTCTACAATTTTTAAATTATTTTATTTTAACATAAAGTTTTACTTATTTTTCTTTTAAATATTTAGGCCTTTACCGAATAGGATTATAGCTATCTGAACCGCAGAATTCTCTTTTCTTGTGTCTTGTATGTGGTAAAATGTACAATCCAATAATATTACCAAATATTAAAAACTATTTTAAGGTGTCAAATATGAATTATACCTAAACAATAAATTGTCTCAGAAAAGTTTGTTTAAAAAGTCAAACACATTATTGTTAGTTAAAATGAAAAAATGGATGTATATTAACATTTACTGCGAAAAGCAAGCGGGGTTATCAAAAACCCTGTTTTGCCCCACAACCCCATTTTGACCTCCCCCTCCCCCTACATTGACATGTATGCTTTCGTATTACGTTTTTGATCGCCATACAAAACACCAAGGACGAACAGATATCAAATCTATGCCCATTTTGTTTCTAGAGTTTTGATATTTAAAATTAAAATTTTGTCAACTTGACATAAAAATAATCTTAATCTAACACATGGGCATGATGACTAATTTTTAATCCACCCAAATATGGGGATTAAAATCGGGAAATAATTTTCCGCAATTTTTAATTTTTTTTTTCACAAAAAATGCAATATACGATTAAATTAAGAAATTTTTTGCTTGGCCACAACGACACTAAGTGACGTCACACTTCGTTTGCGTATATCTTCTACATATATAAGAAGAAAGTTTAAGATTTGAAATAACTTTTGATTTCCGGTTTTTGGTGTAATTTTCAATTTTTATACTTACATGATTTCTATTGGATTGGAAGTTAAGTATGAGTCGTCGATGTTTTAAACAAATCTGTCTTTTAATAAACGGCCACAGTTCTGAATATTTAAACGCGTACTTTTGCAGAAAAATACAGATTATATTTTTCAATAATGATGTTAAACACATACCAATACCTTAATGGACGTATGTATCTCTGACGTCATTCAGCGTCATGATGACGATTTTCTTTCACTTAACCTAAGGCTCCTATATATACGAGCTGGCGCATCAGGCATTTTGTTGCCTTAAGGTTGCCACATGTACCCAGCGCGTTTCATTGATAAATAAACGGCAATCATTACTTTTACCGTCTTGTGTAACATTAGAGTACTCATTTTATTAATTTCAAAGTTTTAGCTAAATAAAGTACGATATAAGATTTGTTTAACGATAAACTGTTATTATCAACCAAGAAAAGAACATAAAACGTTCAGATTTCCATAAGATAATTTTAGAAGAATAAAACAACATTACTTATATTTTCCTTTGTATTTCTGACATATCATAATGTGAAAGTACAGAAGAATGTGACATTTTAATCATATTATTTATATTAATATTGATAAATTGATTTAAGAAGACCATTTTTTACAGTGTATTTGAGTTTTGGCGACATTTTGTATAAGGAACAGAAACAGCCCTAATAATACATCTTATTTCCAATACATCCACGGGATCCTGATAATGTAATGTGAAAAAAAAAATGTCTTGTTAGGAATATCATTGTTGCTTACTGCTTTTGTTGACCGATAGTAGCTTCAGAAGAAGATTTCTTAAAATCACAAGAAAGCGATAAGGACGCTAAGCGGGAATGCTGCCTTCATCTGAGGCAAAAAAATGGCTGCGATGCGTCGGCCTATATATTTATTTAAGGGGCTCTAACTTAACTAATAGGAGTTTTAATTTAACCCATAAACAGTTGGAATAAAGCCAAACATAGCGCAGATTTTTCCACAAACATTAAAAGCTCCGCCTCGTTCTATTCGTCAATATCAGAGCTGCCAACATTTTTAACTTTTAAATCAGAATTGACACCAATATTTTTAAATAGAATATGTTATATATATTTTCGACGATTAATGTTGCCGAAAACCGCTATAAAAATTTTCCGGATTGAAGTCTCCCTTGAAAAACGGGAGACTTGGCACCTATGTCTATATAATTCAACAATGCAAATGGCTCTTGCTACAAAAAGCTTTATTTAAAAAAAAAAGTAAATACTAACGCAGCTATGGAAAAACAAGATCTTTTACAAATAAAAATAAATTATTCAGAACAATTGAACGAATGAGGATTTCTTTACATGTTTAAGAGTTCTGTGTTATTTAGGGTGGCTCTCAATTTGCATAGTAAACGTTTATTTTGCTTCTGCCATTCATTATTTTGTTACACTCTATATAAGATGTAAGAAACGGAATATATATAAAGTCTATATATAGGGTACGTAATGTATCACTGTATAGAGTATAATTACACTATCATATTACATATACAGGGAGTCTGAATCAAATGTCCCTAACTTGAAGAATCGGTTAAAAATAATCTATTAGCGATACGCGTACGACATCGGTATTAAACAAAAGTAGTTACTTAATTCTTAGATTTCGACGACAAATTTTATTTTGCGCTTTCGACGCACGTGCTCTTCACCGTGCCAATTGCAACCAAATGATGAGTCTCATCGAGTTGCATTTGTGTGAAGATGTTATCTCGCATCAAAAAAGAATTTGATATTATAGGTCACATTTTTTTTTTCCAGATGAATCAACATTTCATGTAATAAATATGAATAAGTACAATAGCAGATTTTAAGGCTCAGAAAATTCCTGCATGCATTGCAGAAGGTGGAAAAAGCATCAATGTGTAATGTGTTCTTTCATATGATGCAGTCACAGATAATTTATTTTAGACTTCTGTAATGATGAATATTTATCTGGACATATTGCAACTTTACACAGTACCCAAATGCAGCATTTACAACCCGCTGATCTTTTCCAACAGATTGTGTCTCAATAGCATATGCTATTGCTGCTGTGACTAGGAAAATTCTATAGGATGGTTAGAACAAAATTACCGACTAAATATCCCCAGGGCCACAAAGGGAGCCCACGGGGAAATTCATTGATATTTCCCCCCTAAAACTACATGAGTCCTGCTATCTAATTTAAATTTGCTTTTGCTTTTAAATTTTGGCATAAGTATATAGTGGCCTCTTCAAATTAAGAAATTATGATTTTGTCACGCTGTATATGACTTGGGTGAAATCAGATTTTATTAGACGATCTTTTTATTAGTAATCATTTATCAAAAGGAAATATTTTTAAAAAGGAAATACAACTAAAAAAATGTTTGAAATGAAAAAAGTTAAGATTCTATTACAATAAAAAAATATACAAAATCTGCTTCATAAAAATTACAAAGTTTATTTATTTTTTTTAGTCCTCAGTGACTTAGAGTTATACTCAGTTAAAGAATATTGATTATCTAACATGAAAACAAAATAAAAAGTAACATTTTGTAAATAACTTCAACTGAATTATTTTATTTTAAAATTTGCATCGACTTTTCAGGATCTTACATAAAACGAGGAATTAAATTTTGAAATTTAATAGAAAAATTACTGACGAAAAAATTTAGCAGATCCCTTATTGAAAATTGCATCATATGTAAAAATTGCAAATTATGAAATTAAATAACTCGGTTAATTTTATTTCTGGAGAATATTTCTTTTTTTCTTTTTTTTTTTTTTTCATTTTTCATATTGTAATATATTAAGGTCATTTAATGAAATATAGAACTACAGAGATGTGAAAACCTTACAAATATTTAGATTTTTGTAACTTTAATGAAATTATTTTTTGTTGTCTGATTTAAAGCATTTACTTCAATTAAACCATTTTTGGCAATTAGAATAATGTCTTTTTGGCGAACTGTTTCGAATATAAATGCCATCCAATGGTGATATTTTGCACTTTGTATGCACAGATAAACTTAAAACGAATAAAGAAGAATAATTTTTTTTAAACTTATTTTTTAAATATATTTTCATATAAAGAACTAAACTAGCATTCAAAATGTCTTTTATTCTTTCAAAGTGATTTGGAATTACAGAAAAGTAAAATTATTAGATTCTTCACGATAAAGTAATGTTTGACAAAACTGAATTATTGCAATTTATTTACTTATTTTTAGCTTTCACAGTGAATAAATTCTTTATTACAATAAAAACCATTAATAAACTTTAAAAATTATTAAGTTTAGTATACAAAAATTTTCAGTAAATTGAAATTTCCGACTATATTTAAAGTTAGAAAATTGTTATTTCGCATTTGAATAGCACCCGCAGGCATTTTCTACATTTTTATGCAGATTGAGGTATCTAAAATCACAAAATTCAATTTTTCTTTCCAATTTTAAAAGAAGATTCAGTAAACTCTTTCATGATTTGAAAAGAGACTTTTGACGTAATTTCAAAGTTGTTATATGCTCTTGCAAAAAATATGCATCTTGGGAATGCTTTTGGAAAAGGGGAGAAGTGAAAACTAAAATATAATCTCTTTGTTAATTTGCTATTTAAGATTTCTAAGTCTAGCGACAAATTGCGTGAATTGCACATATTTTTTATCCTGTTTTCTTATATATTATAGACATTAAAAAAAAAAAAAAAAAAAAGATATTAAATGGAATTTTTTAGCTGTCTGAAAGTGTAATATTTTATTAAAATAAAATTTTAAATTATATATGTATATACAACCTGCCAACATTCTAAGTAATATTTCGTTGCACTGTTTGAACCTGCTTTTTATTTTTAAACCAGTCTTCTCTAAGAGTATATTTATTTTTATTTAATCAGAATTATATTTCGAGGAAATAAAAGAGCATTAAAAATAAAGCGGTGTGGAAAAAGGAGTGGTTACTAAAATACCACGGAATATTAATTAGTATGTTGGTAGGTATGTATATTATACATATATATGCAAGGTGAATTTTAATAAAGCTGATACTTTTAACTTAAATAAATTCTCAGAATCTCACTAGATAGCGCTACAAATGGGTTTAGTGTAGAGACCCTATATTCTAATATAGGGTGTGAAGAAGTGTATTTAGTGTAGTAGAAGAAGTGTATTCAGTGTAGAAACGCTGGTCGCTAGTTTACTGAGAGAGGGCTTAAACGGAATTCATTTCATGTCAGATACCCGCCATTTTGACAATGTCTCTCAAAATGTCATATGAACCTTAAGTCTTTTTTTTAACTATTGGCAGCAAAATTAGACTAAGAACATAACTTGATAAGGATTTATTCAACAAAGCAGTATTAAGTGTACTTTTTTTTATATAGGAATTATTGCTAGAGCTCGAATAATTTTGCTGCCGACTGCATTTTTAAGAAATCCCATTTATGTGGTAAGAATGCAATATTATTGGTACTGTAGTGATCCGCACCATTAGGAAACGGATTCATTCATAGGATTCACCATTCAAAGCCTTCAACGAATTCACTATTCATAGCCTTCTAGAGCAATGGTATGGGATCAGATATTAAAATTTGAAACTTTTGGTTAAATGGGTAGCGTTAAAGGGGGGGGGAGAGTTATAAACAAACTTCCGTGACTAAGTTGTGCTATTGTATCACCTCTACATGTTCTTACTTTAAAAGCTTTATCCATTTTTTTTTTTTTTTTTTTTTTACGTTCTTTTTAATTTATATATATATATATGTAATGTTATTTGCAACAACTCAAGAGTTATTTCAGTTCAAATTTGTAGGTTTTTTTAATGATGATATTTAAACAGACTTTTTTTACAGTTTTACTTTTTTGACAACTACTTTTTTTTTTTTTTTTTTTTTTTTAAGGTTTTATAATCCCAATATTAAATGATAATAATATTCAACAACAAATTCGTAAATTAAATAAATGTACAAAATTCTCGATTCGATGCTGTTAAACGCAAAAATGACAATAAAATTTGAAGTTTTTTTTTTTAATACATGCGTTGATTGTGGAGAAATGTAGCTAAAAAACTGTGAATAAAACGCCTATTCATACTAACAAAAACCAAGTGAAAAAAAAATCATTATACTCAAGTTGTTAAAATTGCTGCTTGATTCGATTATTTAAATAAATATTTACATTTCATTTCTCGTTGTAGTTTGTTTACGGGAAGGCAATCAGATTCTATATTAAATAAATGCACCAAACATGATACCTGTTATGTATTATAAAAAAAATTGTGCTGATTCAATTTTAATGCGTACCAGAGAGTAGGTGTCGCTACTATACTTCAATTTTTTCCGTTTCTGGCAACGCTACATATAAATTTATATGACACACAAATTTACCAAATTAGATATATGAGAGAAATATTATGGAAAATAATGCTAATTCAATTTTGGTGTATATTGGCAGCCAGGTGGCGCAGCTCTTGCTCACTTTCTACGATTTTTCCAAGTGCCACGAACAGTGAACGTTTAAGAATAAATTCTTATGTATATTGTGTTCGAATTTATCGCAAAGGCCTGAATGGATAGAGACTGCGCATTGAAAAAATAGTGAAGGTTTGTTCAAAGACAACTCGATCAACGCATTATAACTTAAATTAAATTCTCTGGTAAACAATTTTATATAACTTCAAAGAGTCATGTAGAGATACATTAAAACTTTCTTCAGAGCGCAATGGTATCGTATAAACATGTTGTACAAATATTGGCTGATTGACTGGGGGGTGTCAGTGTCTCTAAGGGATTTTACATAAATGCCTCATCTATTATAGTACGGTTTCCAAGTAATATTTTCCAAATGAAGGACACTTGTGCCTGAAATAGAGACAAATGGGCCAAAAGCTGATTAAATAAAACCAAGAAACAGCCAGCATTTGTAGATGCAAAATGCAGCCTCGGAATATAGTGTATTCTTATTTTATTAGCTTTAATTTAGATTTAAAAAGATCTTACTGGCAACCCTGATTGATACAATTAAATATATATATATATATATATTTTTCTCTCCTGGCAAAATTTCCAATTTTTTCCATATATTAACGTTTAATTAAAGGTGATTCTGGCAAAACTTTTTTACTTTCTCTTACCCATATATATATGGTAGAGAAAGTATTGTGTTTGGGTAAAATTTTCGAAATTGAATTTTTCTCGTATTTACAGGTTTCAAGGGCCCCTGAATTGTGTCTGTGTGTTTCTTATCAGCATATCTCAAGAATAAATAACAGCAGAAAGCTCAAACTCGGTATTTTAACTACACACACACACACACACACAAAAAAAAAAGGATTGTTTGAGCTTAAACCTCCACTTTTCCAACTCCAATCTAAGTTATTTCCCGAAAAATCTGGGTGATATGAGTGAATAACAAAGATAGTTATTTCATCAAGACATGAGAGAAATAGAAAGGAGGTATCAGGGACGATGAAAAGTTAACATATTAGCAGATTATTATTGGATGTTGCATAAACAATCCCTCTTCCTCATAAGGCCATCAAGCCGTGCGCAACAGAAAAAGCTCAAATGGGATCTTCTACATAAAGAAACACATTAAAAATATTATGATAGCCAATTTTAATGTATTTTATGCATAAATAATTTCGAATTTATAGCCTCTGTGTAACATTTTCCGAGCTTTATCCTTACCTTGTGAAAAATTCTTACGTGATAGAAAGAAACGACAAGCATTTCTGAATTCAGAGTATCAAAACACATTAGAGACACCCAATGCAGTGAAAAAAAAAAATGAAAAGCATGATTTCGCAGGCCTATGTTATATATCATATAGTGATGTTACACTAAACTGTTCGTTCAGATCAACCAAATGGTTTTTGTACCGGACCGTCCAAGAGAATTCAAATATATAATGCCTATGGGCGAAATTACATGTAAATAGAGGTTAACATCAAAAGCTGCGCTAAAATAAATAGAATGAATATATGAATGGAATACATATTATATGCATAAAAGCATGTTTTACGTAAATTGTGGTATGGATATCATTCATAATTCATTTACAGGGTTACCCAAAATATTTCGGTATATTGGGGCTATACTTCGAATTTGTTGGAAGTGTATTTAATTTTGAGTTAGGTGTTTTTCATATGAGACTAAATTTATCTACACAACATGATATGCATATGGAATATAGAAAATATACAGGGTTAACCAAATGTTCTTTTCTAATTAATGTAATTGATGGAAGTGCTTTGCTTCATTTTACTATATCGAAGATCATTTCCAAGGAAGGAAAATTAATTTTTATACCCCTACTGCAAACAAAGTATTTTTTGAATTACTATTATTAAATCTGCTTTTTGTGTAATATCACGTTTTGAAGCATCCTGAATTAGAATGTCAAATTTTTAGCGGTTTCTCTGTATGTATATCTGTTATCAGCATAACATAAAATCAAATGACTGTAGGAAATTCAAATTTGGTATTTTAAAGTTTGTATATTATGGTTTCATTTGTAAAAGTTGAAAGTTGATCAAGATTGGTAATTTTTAAGGTAAGTAAAAGCCTTGATTTTTTTTTTTAATTATTAATAAATATAGATTTTATAACTAGTGGATCTGCAGATCAGGAGCCTCAACGTCATATTTGCATCAGACATTATTCAATAGGTCATTTTTATTTATTCCTTATTATATAATAGTATATATTGATTCGATCGCCTATTATCATAATTAGATACATTCCTGAGGGGGGCTGCCGCCCCCCTCAACCCCCTGCTGTATCTCCTTTTGTATACCTATTTGTATATCATATAAAATGTTACGGAATTGTAAATAATTGCATTTATTTTTGTATAAATTCTTTCAAAGAGCCTTAGTAAGTCGTAAAAATGCTAATTTTGTGCATTTGTAGTCGTTTTAGCGTTAAAATAGCCTAATTTTCCTTTAAAAACGCATTAAAAAGCTCCAATAAGGGAAGAAATGGATTTGGCGCCAAATTTGGCGACTGTTTCCCTGCTTGGCGATTTTTTGGCGATTTTGGCGAGAAAATCCTTATTAGGGATATACCAAATATGGAAGCTATAATCTCATTGGCTGATGAGATACGAGAATTTTCCAGAACAGCCTGTGTTCGATAGAATAGGATGAAAGGAGCATTTTCTTAGCCAAGGCGGCCAATCTCAGATCTGTGTCAGTTTCGTCAAATGCTTGCTTTGCTTTGAGCCTCTTTGAATAATGAGACTTGCTTTATGTGTTATTGATAAACAGTTTGTACTGTTGTTTTCCTGTTGTTTAAGCTATGTTTACTGGTTGAATTGAAGCCGATACTTGGTTTATAGAACTGTATTTTTATGGAACTTTCTGTGAATAAATCACTGAATTTTTGCAAGTTTCGCTTTTCATTCTCGGACAACTTATGAACCCTCAAGTACGCAACAATATGTATTCATAATAATCGACGGTCTTGTACTATTTCCCTGCAATTCATAAATACCAAATTTCATAACTATAAAATTTCATAAAAAAAAAAATATATATATATACATAGCATTTTGGAAATATTTTGAGTAACCTTTAAACTAATTATCAATTCTATGCCCACAATTTTCAACAGGAAAACATGCTTTTAAAATTCTAATAAAATTTCATTATATTTGATGGGGTGTAACCATGCTAAAATACACCTTTAAGAAATACCGACTACAGACCGTAATAGTACAAAATTCCTTTATGTATCCCGGAAAACTAGCCACAGTCATTATAAACGACAATAACAAGAATAAACCTAATTAATTATACCTCATTAATTTTTCAAACTAATTTGACATTATTTGGATGATTACAGTACATACTCGGAATTATTTTGTATGGTTCCATAAATTATTTAGTCTATACATAACCTTTTTTATAAGTAAACATGATTTTAAGCATCTTTATAATGTATGTTAACTTTATTAAGTTCAATTCAGCATAATCGCTTTAAAGTGCGCGCTTAAATTAAAAATTTGTCCATAGGCTCTAATGTTACGAAATTCTTTCGTGTGTCTTTGTAAACGAACCATAAACATTGTATACACCAGAAAAACTATTCAGCTTATTTTGCGTTTAAAATTAATAATTGTTCCAAATTTAACATCGTCTGGATGACTACGTGACATTGTCAGAACACTTTTGTAAGCTCTTGTACATTAGAAAGCTTAAGAGCACATATTTTCTTCAAACAACATAAGTTTAAGCATCTTACTCACGTACGCTAGTTTCATTTTCTTCATTGCAAAGTAAGGATATTAAAATGCGTTTAAACGAAATTCCTCTCATACGCCGTAATGTTAAGAATTTTGGCGTGTCCCTGTACACAGTTTATAAAAAATATAGCAAAAAAATTTATACAGCTACTTATATGCAAAGCTGGAACAATTGCGCCAATTCGCAAGTCAATCGAATGATTTTTGCGGCCGCTATTGCGGTACATACAAATTCTTCCCATAGGCCGTAAAGATAAGAAAAACTTTGGTGTGTCCCTGTACACGAACGACAAATGGAATACACACCTAACACTACACAGCTAATTCCGTTGGGCTCATGAGTAGGTGTACCAAATTGCAAGTTAATAGCGTTATTTTGGAAGCTGCTATCGCGGTACATACAAATTCTTCCCATAAGCCGTACTGATAAAAAAAAACTTTGACGTGTCCCTGTACACGAACAACAAATGTAATGCACACCCAAAACTATACAGTGGGGATCATGAACATGTGTACAAAATTTCAAGTCAATAGCGTGATTTTTGCGGCCGCTATCGCAGGACAGACAGACAGACAGACGGACAGACTAAACCCAAAATTCTTTTGAGTCTCAACGGAGGGCCTCCACTGACGTTTCGGCAAAAATTGGAAGTCAATAGCTTGATTTTTGCGGTGGCTATCGCGGTACATACAGATTCTTCCAATAGGCCGTAATTATAGAAAATCTTTGGCGTGTCCCTGTACACGAACTATAAAAGGAATACACACCTAAAACTATACAGCCAATTCCGTTGGGCTCATAGTTGGGTACATACATTTTCCGTAATGATAAGAAAAACTTTGGCGTGTCCCTGTACACGAACTATAAATGGAATACACACCTAAAACTATACAGCTGATTCCGTTGGGCTCATGAACATGTGTACCAAATTGCAAGTCAATAGCGTGATTTTTGTGGCCGCTATTGCGATACATACAAATTCCTCCCATAGGCCGTAATGATAAGAAAAACTTTGGCGTGTCCCTGTATACGAACTGCAAATGGAATACATACCAAAAACTATACAGCTGATTTCGTGGAGCTCATGAACAAGTGTACCAAATTTCAAGTCAATAGTGGGATTCCTGTGGCTGCTATCGTGCGACAGACAGACACACAGACACAGCCCAAAACCGTTTTGAGTCTCAACAGAGGGCCTCCACTGACGTTTCGGCAATTAAGCAAGGTGTGGGGGTTAAGAAGGGCAGAAGACCCCCCTCACACAAAATTATATGTCAAATAAAACTGTTCCTAAAAATATTTTAAATTATTTTTAATATAGAATTGATATTATTATCTTACCTTATTGTTCTTAGGAGTTAATGGGCAATCTATCTTTATAGTATTGAAATGCGAGGTAAGAAAAAGTCGTGTGAGGTATCAAGTTATTTTTTATATTCTTTGAAAGGAAAGAAAGATGCATTTCTTATTCAGTCATGTTCAGACGTGTTTATGGCTACTACATTTTTTCTCTTAATAATTGAAAATAATTGAATTCAAATCACTCTTTATATAATTTTAAAATGCCATTTTAAATTATCTAAATAAGCTCATTTCCTTTCAAGTTTAAGTAAAAAGCAATTTCCTGTTCTTTTTTTTTTTTTTTTTTTTTACTAATTATATTATGTGTTTTTGAAGACCTTTTCAAATATAAGTGAATATATTACAAAAATATGTACTTATTAATATCAAATGTTACCTGTTTAAAAAACACGTTAATATTCCTTTAACTCTGGTCACGTAAAGCATAATATGTAAGATACCAAAGAGTTTTCTCATACTTTCAAATGACATTCAAAAGAAAAAGCTCTTTTAGCTAATGAACTTTGAATGTATTTTATTATTTTTATTATTATTTTTAAATACGTGTGGTAAAATTTTAATTTGAATTCAAAACATATTTTTTTTTCTTCTATAAAAATAACAAGAATGTACTAGAAACGTGAGAAATTTCGATCTCTGATTTTGAATCGATTTTCTGAACACGTTTTAACTATTTTTTGAAAATGTCTGTCTGTGTGTGACACTGTGTGTATGTATCATAAATTCTGTGGACGTTGTATGTGAAGAACTAACGAACGTAATACCAAACATGGTATTTTTTTTACTTCAAGGTGATATGTTTTTCTGATATATTTTTGTATGCTGATTAAGAAAAAACTATTTAAAAATTTCCATCTCATATAGTTTTGACAAAAAATGGGATTGTATGAGCCAAAAACTCCTCTTTTTCAACTCTCATCTAAGTTATTTCTCGTAAAATCTGGGTGATGTGAGTGAAGAAGAAAGAGGGCTATTTCATCAAGACACCAAAGAAATATACAGAAGGTATCAGGGGCGATGGAGCGTTAACACTTTAGCAGATTTTTGTTGGTTGCTGCGTAGAGAATTACCCCGTCCTCCCCCCCTCCCCCAATCAATGTATAAGTCGTGCACAAGATAAAATGCTCTAAAAGTAGCTTCGATGTAAAGAAACACATTTACGAGATAGTGTACAAATAATCGTCGGTTTTAATGTATTTTATAAATAGTTCCAAACTAGTTATAGCCTCTGTGTAGACTCTTCGGATCTTCGTTTTTACATTGTAAAAATTCCTTACGTGACAGGAAAATATGACAAGCATTTGAGAATTCAGAGCATCAAAACACATTAGAGACACAAAACGTAGCGAAAAAAAAATTAAAGTAAGGTTTTGCAGACCTGTGTTATATTTTGGACCTGGAATCAATAGGTGGCGCTGTTCCCTAATTTGCGAATAATTTTTAATATGCAGTACGAGACAAAATTTCGCATAAATATACACAATGAGAGTAATTTTTAAATATTGATTAAGATATTAACAGGAATTATTGATAACAGCAGGAATAAAAAACCTTTGGAAAAAGTTTGTGCATGTAGATACATCGCTCCATCGCTCCTCCCCCCCCCCCCCCGTGAAATGTAATGTAAAAAAAAAAAAAAAAAAAAAAAAACCTCGTCAGTGCCTTTAAAATGAATGACTGACCCACAGCTCTGTTGTATTTTAAAAGAAAGTTCTCGATTTTTCTTCATTTTTAATTATTAATAATAATAATAATAATAATAATAAAAGTATTTTCACAGATATCCGTGTAAAATTGACTTTCTTTAAACATTTAGTGGTATGCTTCTCTGATTAACAAAAAAAAAAAAAAAAAAAAAAAAAAAAATACATTTATCATGGAAAGTAATTTTAATAAATGAAAATAAAATAAATAATTTGTTCTGTGTAAATTAAATTAGTATGGAAAAATATAGAAATAAGTCTTGTGGTGAGCACAAAATACTAGTTTTAATCTATCTCATTTGTTAGAATAGAAACATTAACTAGATTTCTTTAAAACATTAGACAATAGATAGAAAATTTTTAAACACAAATGGATATGCGGGCTCGTAAATATTATTGCAATTAAAAATTTCTTTAGAAATGAAATGCGATTTATATCCAATTTTTTATACAAATAAAAAAATGCTTTAGCAAGAGAGTGTTGAGTGTTAATGCAAATTGTCTAAACGTGGAACCCACACATGGCCTGGGATGGAAACCGGCACCTTCGGCTATCAACTTCGAGAGCAGAATCTCTCGGCCACTGATGGGGTGTTTCAACCAGAAAAAAAAAAAAAAATCTTAACAGTACAAGCTTTTATTGTGGAACCCTGAAAAGCATAAAATGAAAATATATTCTTGCAAAGACATGTAATAAATAAATGAAAGTTTCGACACAAAGAAAATTTTAGAGAAAAATATAGATATTTCACTTTTGCAAGAGATCAAAATTTTTAAATATTCAAAATAATTTAAAAAGCTATCAAGACCAGTATCCTTAGTCATTAGTTTCTACATATGTATTTGTTAAACCCTAAATTTCAAAGGTCTCGAAAGCTTTTAAAAATATTTTGAATATTTAAAATTTTTCATCTCTTGCATAAGTGAAATATTTATATTTTCCTCTAAAATTTACTTAGTGTTGAAACTTTCATTTATTTATAGCATGTGTTTGCAAGAATAAATTTTTATTTTATACTTTTCAGAGCTCCACAATAAAAGCTTCTACTGTTAAAAGACGTTTTTTTACTTAAATTTTTATTTTCTGTTTTTTAGTTATATATAAAAAAAAAAAAAAAAATCTAAAAAACGAATCGAAAATTCTTAGAATACTGTGTAGACTTTGAAAGATTTTCTTTTATAAATTGACACCTTTTCTATTAATTATCTACAAAAATTAACGCATCAGCCATTGGAGAATTGAACCCACGACATGCTCTTACCAAAAATCAAAGAACTGTAAAGGAAAGTCTTAGAACATGCTAAAAGATTCTAAAAAATACTTATGCAAAAAGAATATTGTTCTCGAATGCTTTTCAAAGTATTTTGAATATTTAAAAAATTTTATCTCTTGCAAAGTGAAATATTTGTATTTTTCTTTAAATATTTGTATTTTTGTGTTTCACCATTTTTCTTATTGTTGAAACTTTTATTTATTTTTGTATAGTATGACTTTGCAAGAGTATTTTTTTAATGCTTTTAAGGGCTACAATATAAAAATTTCCAGTTTTTTTTTTTTTTTTAATTATTATTATTATTTAATTTTTATTTTGTACGTTTTAGTAACTAAAGGAAGCTTCTTAGAAAAATTAATCAAAATATTTTAGGATAGTGTGTAGACTACGAAAGATCTTCATTTTATCATTTGACATATTTCTTATTAATTATATGCAATATAGTAATACATTGGTCTTCGAATTTACAACCACCGCGTTATCAACATGGCGCTCTATCCAACTGAGCAAACAAGTGACGAAAAATGGTGCTAACATACGTTAAAGTGGAGACGGTTTGTTTTTCAGTGTGACACGAAGACACGATGGCAAAATAAAATTTCAATAAAAACTTCTAAAAAATATATTTATTTCTGTATTTTTTCTTAAAACTTTTTATTTTATGCTTTTTTAATATCTAAAATATTTTGTGTTCTTTTAATATTTAAAAAAAAAGAGCTTCTTCAAAAAACTCTTCAATAATTCTTAGGATACTGTGCAGTCCACGAAAAATTGTCTTTTTTCAATTCACACCTTTTCTACTAATTACCTGCAACATTAGACCGGACCTTCGGAGATTGAACTTTCGACCACCGCGTTACTAACTTGACTCTGTAACCAACAAGCCAAGCAGTAACACACGCAGTAGCTTATAATTACTTTAACAGGGAGGCTCCTTGTTTATTAACGTGACACGAAGACACAATGACGAAGTCAATTTCATATGAAAAGCTTCTAAAACTAGTTGGAATAGGTGGACTCTGTTCAATTTCCATGATATTTATGTTCTCATAAATTTCTAGTGCGAAACATATTATAACCATGTTAAGAGAAATGAATTTGAAGCTTGATACAGTGACAGAAGGAAATCCCCGCCTAATAGGCTACCCA
This sequence comes from Salticus scenicus, assembly GCA_963930645.1. Taxonomy (NCBI): domain Eukaryota; kingdom Metazoa; phylum Arthropoda; class Arachnida; order Araneae; family Salticidae; genus Salticus; species Salticus scenicus. Next base: position 251,304,544 of record OZ005652.1, read on the forward strand.
CCGTTCACTTCGATATATTTATCTTACTCTAATCTATTAATTTATTTTATCAGGGTCAATTCCGTTGTTTAGTTTTCATGCTACTATTTCCAATGCAATAATCCTCAAAATTCATATTTATATGAAAAATTTACAATTTCGCTATGTTGATAAAATCGTAAATTACGAATAATTTACGAAATTTTCCTATTAGAATATTTGTATTCAATCATGTTCAAACAAATATCATAAATGTAATTTTGAAGTTATCTAATGTATTTATGATCCTCAAAATGGAAGTTTATGCTCAATTTTGCCTTATTCTGACATGTTAAGTAAATCGTAAATTCCAAATAACTTACGAATTTTTTAAATTGGAAAAATCATAGTCCATGATATTCATGCCAGTATTAGGGTGGTGCGAAAAAAACTTTTTTTTAAATTTCAGATCGCTATACTGCACAAAAGTTGCCATTGGTATAGACATGAAAAAAGCACTAATTATTATTTTTTTATTAATTTGTCTTCCGGTCGCGCAATGCCATCGAAGTTAGCAAAAAATTGTGAAAAACCTTAATTTTTCATAAGCACGCCAGATGGTTTTAATTGCGTTCCTATCCCATGAATTAACTACTAAAAGTATGTAAAATCAATATATATGCACTTATTATAGATTTGTTTCATATCTTCCGGTCGCGCAACATAGTACAAAATGAGTAAAATTAGTAGTTTTCGCAAAATTTCAAAAATTGACTGTTTAGTACATTTTAATCATACGACTTTTAGAGATGCTATAGTTTAATTCTATTACAATAATATATTTTAAATCCAAGCATATAAGATAAACATGGCTATAAGATAGACGTGACGAATGCGTGACGTACGTGACGAATGCCAGCGATGCGCGCGCATCGCAGCCAGTCGCAGTTATTATCGTTTCCCGCTATTTCTTTCAGTCTGCTCATGCCGCTAGCTCGAATCAGTACTAGATTGTGTTGTACTTAAGTCCTTATTTTTCTGTCTACTTTTGCGTTCAGTTTTTGTACTTGAATACGACAGTTATTGATACAATGGATGTGCCAAAAAAAGTTGGTATAGGTACAATAACTAGAAAAGGAGTGCCCTATTTTTGGTCACCCACGAGACTTGTTACACAACAAGCTTCATACTCATGAAGATGTCCTTCGCTGCTGCTTTCAACAGAGATTCAACTTAATTGTGACAATAAACAACAAGAGTGTATCTTTTTCAAGAGTAGCCTCAACAGTGGCAAAGAAAATTATCGGTTTATATGACAAAGCCTCGATCCGAACTGTTACGGAGTGCAGAGTCATCCAGATAATTAGTTCTTACTACGAATCATACAGTAAACTGAGAAAGTCGTTTCATCGTGACAAAGATAAACCAGCATTCAAACTTAAACTTGACAATTTGAAGAAGAAAGGATGCTCTCTTTTTGATATCGCGGCGTGTAAATGTGTAATTGTTGCTAATGACTGTCCATGTAAGAAATCTCCAGATACATGAGTATGCCCTCTAAGTGTGAACTGCATTTGTGAAAGAAGAAAAAAAATTCACCTTTGGAATTAAGGTTTATGTACTTGCACATTTACACGCCGCGACATGAAAAAGAGAGCATGCTTTTTCTTTGAAACTGTCAAGTTTAAGTTTGAATGCTGCTTTATCTTTGTTACGATGAAACGACTTTTTGAGTTTACTGTATGATTCGTAGTAAGAACTAATTAGCTAGATGACTCTGTACTCCGTAACAGTTGGGATCGAGGCTTTGTCATAAAAACTGATAATTTTCTTTGTTACTGTTGAGGCTACTCTTGAAAAAGATACGCTCTTGTTGTTTATTGTCACAGCTAGGTTGAATCTCTGTTGAAAGCAGCAGCGAAGGACATTTTCATGAGTAGAAAGCTTGTTGTGCAACGAGTCTCGTGGGCGACCAAAAATAGGGCAATCAAAATCTTTTCTAGTCATTGTACCTATGCCATCTTTCATTGGTACATTCATTGTATCAATAACAGTCGTATTCAAGTACAAACACTTAACGCAAAAGTAGAATACGGACTTAAGCACAACACAATGTAGTACTGACTAGAGCTAGCGGCATGAGCAGACTGAAGAAAATAGGGGGAAACGATAATGGCTCCGACTGGCAACGCTGCGCGCGCATCGCTGGCATTCGTCACGTACGCCACGCCTATCTTATAGCCACGTTTATCTTATATGCTTGGATTTTAAATATATTATTGTAATAGAATTAAACTTTAGCATCTCTAAAAGTCGTATGATTAAAATGTACTAAACAGTCAAACTTTAAAATTTTGCAAAAACTACTAATTTTGCTCATTTTGTATTATGTTGCGCGACCGGGAGATATGAAACAAATGTATAAAAATGCATATATATTGATTTTACATACTTTAAGTAGTTAATTCATGGTATAGGAACGCAGTTAAAACCATCTGGCGTGCTTAAAAAAATTATGAAAAATTAAGGTTTTTCACATTTTTTTGCTAACTTTGATGGCATTGCGCGACCGGAAGACAAATTTATTAAAAAAAAAAATAATTAGTGCTTTTTTCATGTCTATACCAATGGCAACTTTTGCGCACTATAGCGATCTGAAATTAAAAAAAAAGTTTTTTTCGAACCACCCTAGCCAGTATCCTAAATAATATTTCGAAAGGGGTTTGAGATCTTTACAATGAAAATATCCCTCAAGATTCACGTTTATGTCAAATTTTGCTCTGTTCTGCCATGCTGAGAAATTCGTAAATTTCCAATAACTTACGAATTTTTTAAATTGGAAAATTCATAGTCATTAATATTCATGCCAGTGTCCTAAATAATATTTCAAAAGTAGTCTGAAATCTTTACGATGAAAATATCTCTCAAAATTGACGTTTATAGGAAATTGTGCCCTATACTGCCATGTTGAGAAATTCGTAAATTTCCAATAACTTGCGAAATTTTCAAAGTAGCATATTTATAGTTACTGATGTTCATTCCGGCATCAAAACTGATATTTTAAAACTGGTCTGACATTTTCACAGTAAAAAGTGTCCATTTAAAAAGTGCTCGTTTAAGTGAATTTTTGTCCTATTCTCCCATGTTAAGAAAATCATAAATTTCTAATAACTTACGAAGTTTTTTAATTCGAATTTTGCAAATGAATAGGGTTCTTGCCAGTATCGAAAGTAATATTTTAAAACTGATCTGACCTCTCTGCGATCATTTGTTCGTGAGATATCGTGTAAACAGTCTAACAAATTACCGGGCTAACACACTAACGGACTGACACACTAACAGACACCCTACAGACAGACACCATACAAATTTTGTCAATTGTGAGTCTTTTTAATATACCATCTAATAACACATTTAAGTAAGATTAATTTGACTCTTGAATTTTTTAAAAAGTTTTTAATTTATTTAATATAGATCACGTACTGGGAAAAATAATTATCCTGGTAAAGCCTAATATGATGCTAACAAGAGATTAAGCGTTGGTTGGTAATAGTAGTCGTAGCTGGTGCGCTGATGATAAAACTTAACGGTGCCGAAGAAAATATGTTACGCTGCCCTCTTTCAACCAATCAACTAATGGCAGCCTGCAGTAGGATGGAAATAAATTATTGGACTATTGATTATAGTGACGCAGCTATAAGTAGGTTAGAAATAGTGCTGGAGATCAAAGGATGAAAGGAATTTGTTAGTGAGCCCTTGTTGATCCAACTGTGGTAAACAAAAAGTTTATCGGATGACAGTTTCGAAATGGACAATATCGAAAAAATCGTAGCAGCTTTTCCATACTTAAATTGCGATGACATGGAGCAACACTATACGAACTATATATAGTTTCTATATCACGTTATTTCCTATATTTTATTTGATTTACACGGTCGACCATAAATGACGGCAGTTTCACTCAAAATATGGTACTAAAATATGTTACAAAGTTTAATTTGATTTTTTTTAAAGAAAATAAAGATTCATTAGCAAACGAACGATTGGAATATATATATTAAAAAAAAAAAGACATTTTGTTGCGCTTTATGGTGCACTGAATGAAAAAGCAATAGAATCTTCGGTTTTTCCCCCTCAGAGGGTAAAAGGGAACGTCTCGTGACAAAAAAAAAAAAAAAAAAAAAAAAAAAATCGTAGTTTGACAGTTAATTGCGTTTTAGTAAATAACTTACTTCCTAATTAAAAATTTGAAAGTTTGCTTTCGAGTTGCAAACGAAGACATTCCAGGCTATGTAGGTGTATGCTAAATTTCAAGCCTGCAAGTACTGAAGATTTTTCTGGAGACACCTTACTGAAGGAAAGACAGATTCTATTTCGCTTTACTAATAAGATAATTTAACAAATTTGCGCAATCTTACTGAAACTGTAACACTTGAAAATAAAAAATATACTCCTCTTCTTTGAAAAGCATGTAATATAAAGAAATATTTGTCATAGTGAAAATATATAAGAATTACATTTAACAAAAACTCATCAACTAAATATTTTTTATATATTGTTTTAAAAATCCTGAATTTATAACCTTTACCTAGATTCAAAGCTTCTCAAAGTAATATTTAAAAGCTATTAGAAAATTAAAATTAAAATTAATTATTTACTCATATATGTAAATCATCTATTTTCGAGTCATAAAGTCCTCGTAAGTCTTGGAACTTTATAATCTTCTCAGAAAATGCGGAAATTTGGGGGAAGTTCAAATCAACAGAAAATGAATCGCAGCTCCTCTTTTATATTTATGCATAAGAAAGTAACAGTACGTTGCTGGTACAATGAATTATAGCTACAACAAAGCAAACATTGTGTCGGCCGTGTGCTAGTGATCTACATAAAAACCAGCTGTATTTGTGTTGTCGTCTTCTAAAATCGGTCATTTCCAAAAAATAAAATTTTTGGGAAAAGTTGATTTTTTACCATACTTAGCCAAAATTAGATACGAACCGAAAGTCTTTAATTTTACAGTCATTAGGGCAGTATGTTTGAAGACTGGAAATATGGTAGCAGAACCACATAAAGTTTTTTTGTTGTTGTTGTTGTTTGTTTGTTTGTCAGTGTCAAACTCGTACACATCATAACAGTTAAGATCCAATTACAAAACATCACAACAAGATTAAATATTCGGGAAGAACTGTTTTAGCTTTGTTCATGGGAGAATGCTGCAGTTTGGTAAAAACACCCTCTAGGGAAATTCGTGATTCGTATATCTTTACATTAGAAGCGAAGATTTTTATATTGTCAAAGTCAGAAACATGATCGGTGTCAAGGAAATGGATTACTAGTTTAGATTTTATATCACTGGTTTTATATAAGCGTTTATGTTCTTTAATTCTAATATCACCAGTTCTGCCTGTTTCACCAATATACGTGCAATTACAATTTTTACATTTGGTACTATAAATGACACCTATTCATTTAAGGGGGAAACCCGTTTCCTCCCCCCCTCACCCCCTTAAAACAAGTTTTTCCATGGAAATGTTATTACGTTTGAAAAAAATATTTTTTATTATCAGTAATTTTACAAACTTAACACTTGTACATTGCGTAATTGTTTAATTATAAATTTAGTTTTAATCCCAGTACTTATAAAAAAAAAAAAGAAAGAAGGAAAAGGAATAGAAATAAATAAACAAATAAATAAAAATTTCGGAAGGGAAAAAAAAAGACATATTTTCTTCTTGAAAAAAAAAAAAAAAAAAATCTAATTTTTCGAATTAATTGTTTTAGACTAGGATGCAATATCAGAAGCCTCAAATCATGGATGTCAAAGTGACTAACTTAGTGACTAACTAGTGAACTTCTAAGTATCTCACGCTGCTTATCCAATAGGATACCCTATATCAGTATGTGCGATTAAAAAAAAAAGATTCAAAAATACACTTAATTAAATATTAGATAAATAACAATGCGTAATTCTCTCATAAAATTAATTTAAATATTTACTTTAAAAAAAAAAAAAAACCTTTTTTATTATATTTTTTACGTATTTTTCAAATAATGGTAAGTTTTCTTGTAAAAATATCATGCATTTAAAAATTTCGGTAGTTATATATGTAAGAAATAGATCTAATATAATTATTATTCGTTTTTTAAAATCCTAGACAACTCAATATATCGTGAAAAGTCAAATTATTAACAAATGAATAATGAAAATGTCAAAGCAATAATAAATTCAAGTGAATTAGTATTTGTGACTTATTATAATTTATTGTACGAAAACTTTTACTGATTCTGATTTAAAAAAAAAAAAAAAAAAAAAAAAAAAATCTAATTTTTCTAATTAATTGTTTTAGACTAGGATGCAATATCAGAAGGCTCTAATCATGGATGTCAAAATGACCAACTTCTAAGTATCTCACGCTGCTTATCCAATAGGATACCCTATATCAGTATGTGCGCTAAAAAAAAAAAAAAAAAAAAAAAAAAGATTCAAAAATACACTTAATTAAATATTAGATAAATAACAATGCGTAATTCTCTCATAAAATTAATTTAAATATTTACTTAAAAAAAAAAAAAAAAAAAAAAAACCTTTTTTATTATATTTTTTACGTATTTTTCAAATAATGGTAAGTTTTCTTGTAAAAATATCATGCATTTAAAAATTTCGGTAGTTATATATGTAAGAAATAGATCTAATATAATTATTATTCGTTTTTTAAAATCCTAGACAACTCAATATATCGTGAAAAGTCAAATTATTAACAAATGAATAATGAAAATGTCAAAGCAATAATAAATTCAAGTGAATTAGTATTTGTGACTTATTATAATTTATTGTACGAAAACTTTTACTGATTCTGATTAAAAAAAAAAAAAAAAAAAAAAAATCTAATTTTTCGAATTAATTGTTTTAGACTAGGATGCAATATCAGAAGGCTCTAATCATGGATGTCAAAATGACCAACTTCTAAGTATCTCACGCTGCTTATCCAATAGGATACCCTATATCAGTATGTGCGCTAAAAAAAAAAAAAAAAAGATTCAAAAATACACTTAATTAAATATTAGATAAATAACAATGCGTAATTCTCTCATAAAATTAATTTAAATATTTACTTTAAAAAAAAAAAAAAAAAACCTTTCTTATTATATTTTTTGCGTATTTTTCAAATAATGGTAAGTTTTCTTGTAAAACAAATCATGCATTTAAAAATTTCGGTAGTTATATATGTAAGAAATAGATCTAATATAATTATTATTCGTTTTTTTAAAATCCCAGACAACTCAATATATCGTGAAAAGCCAAATTATTAACAAATGAATAATGAAAATGTCAAAGCAATAATAAATTCAAGTGAATTAGTATTTGTGACTTATTATAATTTATTGTACGAAAACTTTTACTGATTCTGATTAAAAAAAAGAAAAAAAAAAAAAAAAAAAAACATTTTTTTATTAAGGAAATATGTGAAAAAAAATAGTGTGTTACAGCAATCGATCAACGATACGTAAAAATTCTTTTTATCTTGGTTTTTCTTTAAATTAAAAATATTCTTAAGATAAAGAATTCAGATTAAATAATATGTTGATTTCTAAAATAATTTATTCAGTAGTATTTTTATGTTGACTTTGGAGTTCGGAGAGTTCAACGTCGCTCTAGAGTCATTGAGTGAGCAATTGTTAAGGGTCTGGGCTGGGATTCATCTTAGAATTTATCCAGAGAGGTGCCATTACAACTTTGCTTCTTCTTGGAGGAGATGGCTCCCTGCTTCGACCATTTTATGTAACTACATATATATGTTTTACCTCGTATATTCGTCATGATTAGGGAGATCTTATCAGACAAATTTCTGAACTCTACCTCTATTAGTTTTTTATTCCATCCAACATCCTTTATGATTTTATTAAATTATATATATATTTTTTTTAAACGTACATTGCATAAAACATTAATTATCCTTCACAAGCCTGTATATATATATCAATATAATAGTATCTTTATGTAATTAAGTATGTATTTCAATATACTTGTAACCAGTGTGATCAAGCATATCTACATCATAAAAATATCTATAGCTCCATCCGTATTAGTTACACTTCATACCTTATATATTATTTTATTAAACTTCTATCTCATAAAAGAAAAAAAAATGTAGGAAAAATTTATTTTTAATAAATGTTTACATGATAATTATTCGTCTATATTTATGCAATAATAATTTTTTTGTAATAATGTAACTGTCGTTTACCGTGTGTAACTTAAATTTGTGCTAACTTAAAAAAAAAAAAAAAAAAAAAAGAAAAGAAAAGAAAAGAAAAAGAAAGAAAAAAACTTGCTTCCAAACTGCAAATTGTTTGCTTTTAAACTGCAGTTATTCTGCAGATTTTATGATTTTTGTTCCAAATACTTACAGATTATCTGGAGATTTTTCTAGAGATTTGTTTTTGGTTTAGACAAATTTCCTGTCTGCGGAAATATGATCAGAGGACACTGGATTTTTTTAATGTATTAAAAACTATCATTCCAAACGTAACCGAAAGAGGGATCTTACACATCATACTGAGACGTTTTATACTAATCAATAAACTGAAACATACAGTTAAACAAATCATAATGTCATGATTCGTACATTTATTTTAATAAAATGAAAGATGTTCAACACGACCACCACAAGATATTAGGCAATTCAGGCGCTTTACTACACCTACAGTCGACAGCAAAAGTATCCGAGAACTAACAAAATTTCCTATATAAAAGTAAACTTAATACTGTTTTGTTAAATAAATACTTGTCGAATCATGTTCTTAGACTGACTAAAAACAGGATTCGACAAGGATTTATTTAACAAAACAGTATTAAGTGTATTTTTTTTTATATAAGAATTTTGCAAGTGCTCTGATACTTTTGCTGCCGACTGTATTATAGCTGAGTGTAGCATCTCATCAGTGATGCCACTAACGCTCCACTAATTTAACAACAAACACTCGATCGGGTTATGATATCATGCTGCCGGCATCGAATAACGAATACATTTCCGGCAAGGTGCTTTGGCTGCTACTACGAACGCATCAAAACATTTCGTTCGTCAAATGGTGACGCTGAACTATGTTTTCAGAAATTACAAAGTCAGTAATATCATAAAAGCAGTTCTACTGGCTAATTGCACTAGAGGTCTGCACGGGCCGGAATTTCGAGGACCGGGCGCGGCCCGGCCCTTACGAAAGCTTTGCGTACCCGGCCTGGTCAAAAAACGACAATATCAGGCCCGGCCTGATTCAAAAATATGTAAAATAACAAGAAAAAAAAAAGTGAATGCCTTTCTATGAAAAAGATTTTTAGAATGTGTTTTGCAGAGGTTTTATATAACCAAATAATAGTACGTTCTTTAAAAAAACTACTTAACTTTTACAAGATAATTATATATAAACAAAAATTCATTATTATAGACAAGGCACTAAGAGAAACAGAAAGTCAAATCGAAAATATTAGCATTCATCAAACAATATAGAAAGGTATTTAAAATGCTTAATACTACTAAAAAAGCACTTTCAACCATTTCCTCTTACATACCGTAAAGTATCCGAATCTTTCATGTGCTTCGATAAACAAAACTTTAATTTTAATCCAACCATATTCAATAGAAAAGTTGCTTTTGCCTATGATGAAAATGATGCTACTTTTGTCCACTGGAGAAAAGAAAAAGGTGCCTTAGAGAAAAAGTTACAGCGGAAAGATACTATCTAATATTAGTTTAAATAAAATGTTTGCGAAAAATCAGATTTCGGACAGACAGACTGATAGACAATTAAATTGAAGTTACAGACACTTTTTAACAAAATAGAACTTTATGCGACATACCAGCCTGTAAAATTATGTAAAATAAATGACTGAAGAAATATTTTATAATTTTCCTTTTTCGTTGATTAACGAGGAAACCAGAAAAAGATCCGGGCCGACACGTCCCGGAAAAAATTTCATTCAGGCCCGGCCCGAATATACACAAAAAAACTAGGCCCGGCCCGAGAGCAAACTCAAAAATTCGACCTAAACCCGGCCCGAGGGCCGGACCAAGCTCGGGATCGGGCCGTGGACCCGGCCCGTGCAGACTTCTAAATTGCACATCGAAATATTTTCATATGTTTACTATCGCTACTTTTTTTTAGAGTTGCAAATGATTGCAACCTTAAACTTATTTTAAAATGTTACGTCAGAATGATGCCACATTTGATAATTGAAAGATTTCGATGTCTTCGTAGCAGCACCCATGATCTCTAGCCTGATTTGCGCAAAGCGTCTTAGTTTAAACAATTTCTTTGGAATTATTGTTTTTTATACGTTTAAAAAAAAAAAAATAATCCAATATTTCTTTGATCATACCTTCGCAAATAGTTATTATTATTATTATTTTTTTTTTTTTTTTTGCTAGAATTACTTCTTTTATTGTAATTATTATTATTATTACTATTATTAATTTAGACGAATTTAAAACGCACCCGGTATTTATTGGTATGATCAAGCAAATTAAAGTTATATATATATATATATATATATATATATATATATATATATATATATATATATATATATATATAAACATATATAAATGATAGTTATCGTAATAAAATTTTACCTTAATATTTAGCAATTAATAGATACAAAACAATACCAACACAACAAAAATAGTAACATATAGGTAAGAGTGATACAAAAATGTTGCGATACAGATTAAGAACCAATAAGAGACAAAAACAATTTGAATTACTTACGCCGACAGGAATAATAATAATAATAATGAAAAAAAAAAAAAAACCTTAAACTTAATGACGGAGAAAGTAAATAAAGGACCACAGAAATAATAATTGGATAAAAATGCTTAAAATTTGAAGTATAAACTCTTGAGGGAGCATGTACTTCATAAAGCAGTGAAAGCTGCATCGATTTCGTAAAACGATATAGCTAATTATTGCAAATTTTATTGTTTCAGCCCCGATCGAAGCAGCAAAACCATATTGAATGAGAAATTAATTTAAATATTAAATTAATTCTTCATGGAAGCCAGAGAAAAAAGCTAGAAAAAAGCATAGTAGCCAAATGTAAAACTTATAACACAAACAGGAGAATAGGATGATACAAAAAAAAAAAATATATATATATATATATATATATATATATATATATATATATAAATGAAATAAAAATAAAAGCTTTGCAAACATCGATTAATCGATAAAGAATGAACGACTGAGCATTTTCATGAAGGATAAAATACACAGAGTAATATTTATTGAGTTAGTGAAAGTATTTTAAAGTTAATTAAAGCTTAAGCTGGTTAATTGTTAATTTAAATTGTACGTAAATCAAGAAACATTAAAACTTTCAAAGAAAGGATTAAAGAAAGAAGACATTAAGTTAGCAGTGAGAAAGCGCCATCTATCGTTTAGCTAGATAAACAATAAGTCAGTTAAATTATTTCAGGATCAAACTAACCTTAATTTAATCCCTATTAATTAAATTTTATAGCTTACATGTCCTTTCATTTTATTAAATTTCATAATTTCATACTGAAACATAATGCACAAAAAGCAAATTGCTTAGAAGTATTACTATCACTTTTAATGTTATTCTCTAGTATAGATTCATTTAAATAAATTTCCTAAAAATGAAAATTCGGGAATTAAATTCAGTACTTTAGAGAATACATAACAACGTGCTTATCTTAAAATGACACCGATGTTCGGAAGCTTAAAATCATAAACATATATTATGGCAGAGCTTTATAGAGTGTATGACTTACCGTATAAATTGTATATTTTTTTTATGTGCCAATATTTCTTCTTATATTAAAATGTCAGCATTATGTTACCGCTTAAAATATTTTTTTTTTTAGTTTATAAATTACGATTTAGTTTTATCTCTAGAGGATTTTAAATGTATTTTTATTATTTAAAAAGTGCTTTACAAATGTTTTCACTGTAGAATGTTTTCATGAAATATAAAATATACGTTTTCTGGTTAAAAAATTTTAGAATATTAAATAAAATGTTAAAAATGAAGAACAAATAAAAATAACATTTTATTCGATCAAATTCTATCAAGATTAAAAAAAAAAAAAAGATAAATATCAGCCACATTAAATAGCTATTTTCAGGAACAAAATATAAATGTAAAAAATTGTAAAAAATTTGTAAACAAATATACTTTTTTAAAAATTAAATTTATTACCAAAGTTTCATCACATCTTGAGAATTATTTTAGTAATTGCATTCCATACGTGTTGTTGCTTTCTTGGAAAACATATCAGCATCCTTAATGTTAATTGAGACCGAAGAGTAAGACCTTAATACATAAATTATAAGAAACTTAGAGAAAACCTGAACTCAAAAGAAAAATGTTTTTTAAGTCTAATTAAGTAAAATATATAACTATTAGTAAATAGTTTAAATAAATATAAAGAAAGGATTAATTTTTTAAATATATAGTTTATTTATTTATTTTTTTTTTAAGTAAAAGTATCATTACAAAACATTTTCTAGTTGTGGCATTTAAAGGGATGGGGGACATTATAAATCATTTTTTTTTAATCTCTGATTTGCAGTTACAAAAGTTTGCCTACATATGCTTTATAATATGTGAATATGTTCATTAAAATTTCCGAAAAATTGTTTTAATAAAAAAAAATTAAAATTCGAAATTTCAATTTTATTATATGTTAAAAATTCGTCATGCTAATTAATTAGTTAACATTTTCCTCGATTTTACATTATTGTAATTTACCATTTATCAATACGATCTAAACATATTTAGGTATTACTTTGTGTCGAATGGATAGTTTTGTTTTATATTTTTATGTTTGAATACTGAAACTTTATACAAATTTTTAACATTCAAAAATCTTATCAACAAATCCACAAAGCAATACAAAAATATGTTTAGAATATATTATATTATAATAATGCAAAACTTATGTAGGCAAAACAAAAAAAAGTTAGCACACAACATTTTAAAAACTTGCAAAATATTTAAAATTTTGAATTTTAGTTTTACTAATTTAAAATGTTTTAGAAATATTTCAATACACTCAGTATTGATACATTTCAATGCATATACATATGCCAACCTTCATAATTCTAAGACAGTAATTTAAAAAGCCAATTTTCATCGTCCACTATTTTCTTAAGTTATTTCTGGGTAAAAATAACACTGCTCTGCATGAAAATTGCCCCCAACACAATTTTTTGCCAATTCTTATGTAAAAGAACCTCCTGAATCTGAATATGACGCCCATTTTGCCTTATCACCCACCGTTTTTTAGAGACGGCCACCTATTTTTATAATTTTTCGGTAATTTTATGGCTATAAATTTGATTTTTAGGGGGAGGGGGATTATTTTAACTGTTAAATATCTTCTGAGGGGCTACAGAGTTGGAAATTTCTAAAACATAAAAATTTGCGGCAAAGGGAAAATTTAGGGGGTCATTGAAATTTTGTATTACATTTATAATATATATATATATATATATATTTAATCTATTATTAATGTTATCTATTAATCATTATATATTTTTTTTGTTTTTAAGTGTTAAATTAATTCTTCTTCATTCTTCAAATCAAATTCATGACCATAAAATTACCGAACAGTGATAAAAATTAGGGTACGGGTTGTGTCCCGAGAAAACGGTGGGTGACTGGGCAAAATGGGAGTCATATATGGATTCAGTAGGTCATTTTACATAAAAAATCAGCAAGAATGGTATCAGGGATCGAATTTTTTTTTTCAGCGCAGTGTAACTGCAAATTTCCTGAAGGAAAAAAAGAAAAAAAAAAAAAAAACTCTTTCTATTTAAATGAGTATTTAATTTTATTTCTCACCCAACAAAAAGTATGATATGATCTATTAAGTACAGCAGAAAATAATTTTAACAACATTTTAAAACAGCTCAAACTGAAGCACATTGTAACTCCTTCTTAATTTTTCGTAAAATCTTTTCATTGTACCTGCATGATAACCATTATTTAGAATAACAAATTTCTCTTCTACTGTTAGAATGAAATATTTTATTGTTGAAAATAACTATTCAAAGGTGTTTTCATATTCATAGAAGATATGAAATTTTTTTATTATAGTAGATGATAAGCAGTTTATTAATGGTACTTTTATTTTTAGTCATTAATTAGAGCACACGAAATTTTGTTTCGAAATTAAAATCTAAACAAAAGACACAGAAAGTGTTCTACGAAAAAAGAATGTTTATTTAAAGCTGTTGATAATATTAAAGTGCTTTATTATTTAGATAAGAATGCATCGTTTGAAATTAAAATTATCATTTAATTATGTAAGAAAGAGAATCAAGCTGCATGAAAAAGCTTACAAAATTAGTCGTGTAAGAAGCCAATTCTAATGACTAACTGTCTACACAAACGTTAATTACAATTTTAAATATTAATTTATCAAGTTTATTATATCTTAAGATGATTAATTTTCTTAATAAGATTTGGGACTCTTTCCTGATAACTCATTAATAACTGACAAAATATTATTAGAAAAGTTTTACTAAAACTTATAAGGAATTCTCCTTGTCAAAATTCTATTGAATGGTTTTTAAGAATTTCTTTTGTTCGATTTATCATTTTACTGATGAAAGGATTTTCATAGATGCTTACTGTATTTTATCTTAAAATAATTAAATGTTATTTTCAAAATAATTTTAAAATATCGTCTCTTTTTAATAATGCGTTTAAATTAGTTTTTTTATGAAATGGAAACATAAATTCGCAGTATAAAAGGAAATATAAATTAGAGATTATTTATTAAAAACAATTACTCAAGTGTGATCTGAATATGTTATTGTTCTAGCTTAAATCTAATCCATTAACAAAATATATAAAAATAAATAATGGAACACATTTATTAAATACCTTCGAGGCATCAAATATGAAATTGAAATTTCAGTTTATATAAGTGTAATTAACTATGCTTATTCCATTGTTAATATCACCATTTCAACAAAAATGTTTATTTTTCGTATTGAAACGTACACTGTAAACATGTTTTTAAACTTTATTTTTTTACAGAGTTTTTCAATTTGCGTTATCAAAGGAATCTCTTTTAAGCTATTACCATTATCATTATATTTAAAGTAGAATTTTTTTCTAATGATATGCAATTACATTTCCTGCCAAACAATTTACAATGAACAGTATATTTAACAATATGACAAAAAAAGCACTCTTTTTGGAGAGGATGTTGTAAATTAAATGAAATTAGTAAAATATTGCGTTACCTATCAAAAGCTATATACAAAAAACTATACATGCGTGTAAATGTAATCATCACTGAGTTATAGTATTACAAAGTTTTAAGAGTATTTATCACAGGGTCGACTCATTCACTTTTTTAAAAATCCTTTTTAGATAGCAATCTCTGTATTATTCAATAGAAATAGAAGTTAACTACTGAAAATGTTTGATTTTTCCTATTAAAACCAAGTAGTATTCAAAGAAGTTATCACACCGAATCCTGTTATCACAGTGACTGAGGGACGATACTTATAAACTAAATAAGAGTTAAAAGAAATATTTACAGTATATTTCTTCTGGTTAGCACATTATTTTTAGTGCTCAGGTTTCTGCATAGGATCCAGTAATGCAATTTTGCTTAAAACGGATCCAAACCGTTGATAGGGTTCGGTTCTGGTTGTCTAAAATTTTATACCACGGGCTCCGATTCAGGTCGAGTTATATTAATGTAATTATTACTATTATTATTGTTGTTGTTATTTATAATTATATATATATATATATATATATATATATATATATATATATATATATATATATACATATATATATATATATATATATATATACATATATATATATATATATATATATATATACATATATATATATATATATATATATATATATATTTTTTTTTTTTAATGACTGGTCAGATTTATTTAAAAGGTTTTTTCTGCGTATCTGGTTAAATTTTGAGTCGGGATTAGTTATTAATACGTCGGTTGGGTTGAAAATATTTTTCGAATAAGTTATAATAAACGTTTGTTTGTGATAAATATCTGTATAACTGATATATGCGTACTAAATATGTTCACAAGTAATTACATACATGACCAAGATTTATAGTTTAATAAACGCCTTTATTGTAATACCCACAGTAATAGTCAGCTCTATATAAAACCATTAAATATGTGTTCACGGCATTTTTAATGTATAAACTTGCATTAATTATTTAATCAGAGCATTTATTTAAATTCTAAATTAATTAAACAAAAACTTTCAATATATATATATATATTTCTTTAAATTTACAAATTATATGTTTTTCATACAGAAAATTTTCTCGAGTTCCAGAACATTGTGTCATTGAATGTAAAAAATTAGCCTATTCATTCTTTTGAGAGAAATGAAACATTAGGAAGGTAAGAAACATCAGAAAACGTTCCAAAACTCATTATCGAGCCGTACCACATTCCCCGTAACCCCTCCAGCACTTTAGGCACAATTCAGTTTTCTTCGATTTCTGAGTGCCTGACAGCTGTTACGGGACCTGAATTCATTATTGAGACTTCAATGCACAAAACTCAGCCACTGTCACAATGCTAATGAAAGATAAAGATATCTAGGCTCTAGTAAAAGTGAAACCTTTTGGTAAATAGAATTAGCATCGGATGCGCAAATTAGGTAGATGCATTTGTTTGGAGAAGCCTTTCAAATTATCATACTAATTTATTTTAGGTATAATTAAAGTGTAGTGGAATAAAAGTTAACTTATATATATATATATATATATATATATATATATATATATAGATAGATAGATAGATAGATAGATATTTAATCTGTAATGTTTAGTTTTTATAATTTCTACTAATTGTTCGAGGTAAAAACTTACTTATTTTACATTCTGATTAAGATTATATAATGTTAAAATTAAGATTTTTTTTTTTTTTTTTTTTTTTTTTTTTTTTTGAAAAGTATTATCAAATTATCATATTTGTACTGTGCATAGTATTAATTTCATGAATAATTAAACAGATATACCGAAAAACAGCAAACGCTGAAAGGGTTAAAGTGTAGTAGGGATAAAAGTTAACTATATATATATATATATATATATATATATATATATATATATTTTTTTTAATCTGAAATGTTTAGTTTTTATAATTTCTACTAATTGTTCAAGGCAAAAAACTTACTTATTTTACATTCTGATTAAGATTATATAATGTTAAAATTTAGTTTTTTTTTTTGTTTGTTTTTGTTTTAAGTATTTACATGAAACCTATATGTATAAATTTTTTCCCGAGTGCAAATAAATATATTTGCATTTTCTATCAAATTCTTTAAAATAAAAATACTAAAATTGTGAAACTAATTTAATTTTTTAATTAATAATTGATAAGAATTTCAAATATGGCTTTCTTATAATGAAAACAATTATTTTTATATATAACAGATTTCAAAATTGCCTTAAACATCATATCGGTATATGGCTGATTCACTACAAACAGTTCATTTGTATACTGAATATTAAATTAAAAATAACCACTTATTCACTGATGAAAATATGCTAAATGCTACCGAAACAGTTGTCTGCTATTCCCTTATTCTCTTTCGTGTTTAAGACGATAATGAATTTTCTTGTGCTTAGTCATTTTCATAGTAGTGTTGAAAGAGGGAAAAAAGAGATCTTAGAAGTTTTTATTTTTCGTATCAGCATAGTAGAGAAGTTACTTACTATAAAGAATAATTGTCCTTCTTAACGATAAGGAATACTAGAATAGGGTAAGGTGGGGTAAGTGGGTCATTTGGGTAAGTGGGCCACCCCACCAGGCATTTCCCCGGTTATTGACTCAAAAAAAATCTGGTATAATATTTTTATGTATCTACCCCAATAGGTGTAGAAAACATTATGGCATCGTTTTCATTTATGTGTGTGGTAAGTTACAAGCCTTTTTGTAACGATTTTTAAATTTGCTGTCTTATCGTAATTCGCGCCATCGTACTAATTATTGTTTTTCTTCCAAACCGTCCATGATACAAACCAAAACTTTATATATTTTGAAAGTGTATAAAACACAGAATCTTTTTGTAGTATCGTGTACTCATGATGCTAATAAGGTTGAAAAAAATTGGGGGGTCCACTTGCCCCGTGTTTGGGGTAAGTGGACCACCACAATGATGGGGTAAAAGTGGGCCACCCACTCCAACTCTTTAATATAGTTAAAAAAATAGTCATATGCACTTATTTATAGTGATTACCTCTGGATGACTCCACCAGTAGTAATTCAAGTTCCGAAGATGAACTATCAGTTATAACCCACTACCACAGAACTTAAAAATGGGGATTACGCCTTTGTCCAGTTTGAAGGCAAACAAAAAAGAAATCGTACGTTGGCTTGGTATTAAATGACAGTCCAAACGATGAAAATACAGTTGTCATGTAATACATGCATAAAGACACAACTATGAATAATAACTTTTTTCCCTCTGAAGCTAATGATATTCATGATGTATTCCTACAAGATGTTGTGCTGAAACTAAATGAACCAACACTTTCCAAGAGACTTTCAAAATACATGTTTACCAACGATTTATCAAGATATAATGTTCACTAGCATGTAATACTGCCATAGGCTAGTTTAAACTTTGTAAAGTAAAAAGTTGAAAATTTGACATTTTTTTTCTTTTAGCAGTCTTGTGTGCCAGAAAAAATTGCTATGGGTGAACTAATGGAGATACTTCAGTGATTTTTTTTTTCAAAGATTCAGAAAACCATGTAGATTGTCCCACTTGCCCCACCAAATCTCTACCAGTTATGTGTAAAAATATATTCAGGGGGGTCCCACTTACCCCACCTTACGGGGCAAGTGGGCCACCCCGATGACTACCCAAACTAATTTTTTTTTTAAATTCATCATTTGCCAATTTGGTTAGAGGTTGCCATGGGTACCGTAACAACATATGAGAGAATGAACCACAAAAAAAATTAAGTTGTTAGGCCTATTACATCCGGTGCTATGTTGAGCTAAAGTCGAATTATGCCGAAAAGGGGCCCCACCTTACCCTATTATAAAGTTTGATTTTCTAAATTAATTTATTTCTGTTTTCCCCTTTCCCCCCCCTTATTTTTCTTATCGTTCTTGTAATTTTGTTTTTTTTATACCCACCTAGGTATTTCTGAAACTGTGTTTATCTGGATTTTTCATTTCTTTTTAAAAATAAATAGAGATTCCTTTATTTGTGTTTATTTATTTAGTTTTATTTGCAGGATACTTTTTAAACTTTTCTCTTCTTCTTTTACCATGTTTCTTTTTACTTTTATTAATATAAAAACCAATAGAATAATTCTCTTACAAAAACATCATCCCCTCAAGTATCAATCTGTCTATAAACTGCCCTCTGTTTAAAATTTAAAGTAACTCTCAAAATAGTTATCTACTTCCTGATACAGTAGAAAGAGTTTTAGAGGTAGAACTAATCACAAGAAAAATGATTTCCGGTGTAAATGGTCAGTAAAGCAATCATACTGTTACGAAATTAACTTTGTTTATTGGCATCGAATTTGAAAAGTACAAAAACTTAAAATCATAATAAACATATGTGGTACTAAATTACAGAAAACTGCATGCTATAAAACGATCGGGATATTGCTTTTAAAAAGTAAAATATTTATAAAGAGGAAGTACATGATCTGGTGTTTAAACCAATACTTGCATTGAGGAAACGTTCCTGAAATCCACTAAAAATCATTCTGGTATAACTCGTAGAGGAGAAATGATTAAAAGATGATGTACAACTTGAATTTTGAACCTTTGTTGGTGCAATAAAGTAACAATTGTTCTATTCAGTTCGAATCTGAAGGATTTTCTTTCTAATTCATTCGAAGAATGCCTTCATGGAAAGAAACCCCCCCACTAACTGAACACAGTGTAGCCTGGCATTGTCGTTATAAAAATCATCACCAAATGCTGCAATTTAAGAAACCACAGAAAGTCGAGGATCTTATTTCTATATTCGTTGAGCCATTAATAATCCATTGCTTAAAATGAACAGGTCGGTGTGGCCATTGATAGCTATACAAGTCCAGGACATCATTACGCTTCTACCGAATAGCTTGCATTCGTGAACAAATGCAGGATTATCCCGAATACCAGGTTGTTTTCAGATCATAATCTGTATACTTTTAAGTTATATTCTAATTCAAAACTCTTTCGTGAAAAGCATTAATCTCGTCCCCATTTTTCGAGTAGCACGGCGGCCTTCTGTCAATGAAATACGAATCACAAATCTGGGAGCAATCAAACAGACATGATGCAGTTGGCTTCAAACAGCTTTAATCTACATTCTCGAAATAGTAGCTTCCTGAAGTGGCTGCTACAATAGAGTGGCGTTCATACTATTGTTCCTTTTGGCCATTAATGTTAAATACCGATCCTCACTTTGTGTTGTTGCATGCGTTCAACCGTGTCCTGATCTTCGGCAAGCAGTGTTAATTTCCAAAAATCGATTCCATAGACGGGAAATGATACTTTGAGAAACTTTCAATGTTTCAACTACAACGAATTTCATTTGACCCGCCTTAAAACGATCGATGACTCTCGAAGCTACCGATTCAACGAAGTGAGCTGCTGAGACATCTTATTCACAATTACAAAATATTTAACGCATGTTAATTATTTGCAATCTTCTCTCATACAAATAATGCTGCAAATCACTTTTAATTTCTTATTTACGCCACAGGCAAAATTTGCACACTTCTTTTTCGTAAACTTTATAAATAGATGTTTTAATAACTTTTCGTCACAAAATATGCCTTAAAAGAGTTTGTTTAACAAGAAGCCAAAATTTTCTTGAAAAAAGGTGGAACTGAGAGAACCCTGATTTAACACGTTGAGCGCCATGTCAGCCATTCTAGATCCTAGACATTTTGTTATATATCTCTAAGTACTGAAGGAGTCATCTTGAAACTTCAGAAGTGTGCAGAACATGTTATACTTCAAACATTTCAGTGAATGTTTAACCCCGAAAGTAAAAGCAGTACCAATAAAAAATTAAAACGTTGAGCGCCCTGTCAGCCATCGGTGGTTAACAGTGTCAAATGTGATATAAAGCCGCATCAATCATCGGTGGCGGATATAAAATAGGATATCTAAAAATATTACATTTAATGATTGAAAAAATATTAAAAATTTGGTTAATTTTTATTTATTACAGGAGGAATTATTATGGAATTTTAATGGATTTTAAGAATTTGCGTGACTCTCAACGTGTTAATAATAATAAAATAAATAAATTATTTTACAATTTATACTTTCTATAAAAAGGAGTATTTCTTATACTCGAATTTTTTTTTAGAGATTCATTTAATTTAATAATTATCAAGGTTATAAGGAGATTAATTATAGAAAGTTTATATTTAAATTTTAGATCCAAATAATCTAAAACTTTTCAATACTTATCCCACAATTAGTAAATTTATTAAGATAAATACATATTATCAAGTACAATTTAATTAATGGGAAAGAAAAGATTGAATTCGATCTGTTTATCAGAGTCTTTCAATCTGCTGGAATTATTGGTAAATTGTTAAAGATGGCACTAATTTAATGCAAGTAGCCAAAAAGCAATTTTAATTATGAAAATCGATACGATTCCTGAGGCTAAATTTTCCGCAATTTCAATTAGCATCATTTGATTAAACTGACATTTAATTCTTCGTGATAGAATGGTTTATATAAGGTAAACATTTAGTGGGGATATACAATTTATTTAACATAAAGTGTTAGGATAAAGAGAAGTGTGATTATAATAAAAATCAATTTTATGAAAATTCACACACACACACATATATATAATATTATCTAAAGAATAATTTATTTTAATATATGTTTAAAATTTTATATGTATTTAATTACTGTTAAATTGAAATATTTTTAAATTGTTTTCAATTTAAAAAAATAGAGTTTATTTATTTATTTTTCATATACGAAATGTATTAAAATAAATTTTTATTCTATTAAAACTAAAATATGCTTATTAGTTCCCATACACTCAATATGGTAAAATTAAGAAAGGTAATTTTTGCGGAAAGATATTAAAAGTTTCCAAGATTATTTTTTTTCTTAATGTTTAAAACTGAGAAATATTGTTATTAAAACAAGTACTAAAAATTGCAGTTCAATAAAGGACGTGAAATTAACTTCGCTAGTAATGTCATTCCTCGTGTGACCGTGAAGTTCGTGTTTAAATTTTATAGACGAGAGACCAGGAATTCGAACTTAGGTAACAGTCTTCGGCCTAACCATTTGGAATTTTCCATAGTCCTACGAATAACTCGCTCGAGTATGGAATAAGGCTCCCTCCGACAGAGTCCCTCCGACAGCTCCCTCCGACAGTATCCTCAGGTCTAGGGCCCTCGTGCAGATAATGGGCTCACCAATAAGTCACTCACCGATGTCCATAATGTTTTAACGGAAATCGGAAACAAATCCTTCATTGACATGGAGGTAACTGCTCTAAATTAAAATTATGTTTCAGATAATGGAAAAGATACTTTTCTGTACTCCTAAAATCAATCATAAACAATCTAATTATCATTTTTTAATTGTGCTGTTATCAAAGCAAAACAGCGAAAAAAACCTTATATATTGCGTTTAATCGGATATAATTAAAACCTTCTAAATTAGACTAAAGTAATTATGTAAGCAAACCATTACTAAACTGATTTCCGATAATCGAAGCCAAATACTGTTTATAAATAAAAAAGGATATATTTCTGCTAGTCTCACGAAACGTAGTTATCCTATAGCATGTTTGTGATTATGGTGTTCTTAAAATTATTCTTATATTACCAAGAAATCTTTGCTTTTAATCTTTCTTATAATTCAAAAATAAAATTTCTGTTCATGTAGAAAAAATAAATTTTTATGTAAATGTACAGCGTGATGAGGCAAAGCATTCATTATAACTTTAGCTATTTTCTCATATAATGTTCGAAAGAACATAGCAAGTAAAACAAATAAATAAAAGTAAAAAAAAAAAAAAAAAAAAAAAAAAAAATGAAAAAATTAGATTGAAACTATAAATTTAAACAATATGCGATAATCCAAATTCTCCTCATTGTGATTACATTAAAGTTTTTACAGTTTGAAAAGCTAAAAAAAAATATATTTAATAAAAGAAGTATTTATTTTTCATGATTTATGTGTGGAACGTACTCACATAACTTTTTTTTTTCTACGATTTTATTTATCAATATCAATATCCATATTTCATTTTTATTTATTTATTTCTAATTATTCCTTTTATCTATAAATTCTTGAATGTTATCTTAGACAAATGCCTTTCTTTTAAACAACACATCCTACGCGAAACAGATTTCGAGCTGCTAAGAGTAAATTAATGCCCTTTCTTGTTCGAAACAGCAGTTTAAGCTATATATATAACATACTTTTCTATACTTTTATCTTTCTCCCATCCTTACTTACACCAAAATGTTATGGACATATGCAGCAAAATCACATAGCAAACTTAACCTTACTCATTAAAGCTCAAAATACAACTATTTGGAAATATTTGATATAACCTGGTATGTATACCCTGAATACACCTCGAAATTTTCACATTTATAAAGAAATTTCCACTTCGCTGTTACACTTTTTTAAACAACACCTTAACATTAACTTTCTTTGGATTTAGAACCACTTGTCAGCGCTGCATTGAACACACTAGCTACACATGACTATAACGATCCTATTAAAAGATGTAGAATGAAAACAGACTTATGGATTAACTCTCTTCTTTAATCTTTTATTTATGAATTTTTAACTCTCCATTTTTTTTTTCTGTGCTGTCTTTTATATTTATTTATTTGTATATTTAACCTGAAAAAAAAAAAAAAAGAAACTCTTATCAAACATTTTTTATAATGAAAAAATATTGTTTATATCCCTATTCCTTCTTCGAGTGTTGTAATGCTATTCTTAACCGTTCTTAATCTTCACCACGAATTGTGTTTCATTTTTTTTTTCTTTTTTCTTTTTAAGCTCTTTTCTTTCTTTCTTTTTTTTTTTTTTTAATTTTTTGTTCATTATATGTATTTTTGTTTAATTTCATTATTTATGTTATTCCCCCTCTGGTAGATTTCCCAATTTCTTATTTCCTCAACCCGTTATTTCCTCATGTTTTTATTTAGAAGATGATGCATCACAATGGACATAGATGTTTTCAAAATACAAAATATTCTACATGAAGACTAGTGTGATTAGTAATTAAAAAGTAAAAAAAAAAAAAAAAAAAAAAAAAAAAGAATTAAAAATTTTCTTGTTATTTTATATATTACTGTTTTATTAATAAGACAGCTTGGCAAAAGTACACGTATCATATATCCATTCTCGTTAACTTAACTTCTTATGTGTGTCGACGATACGTGACATTTTTTTTTGTAAATGTATCCAAGTAGTTGTAACTAGAAATAATGTTTTCTGCGTTGTTGTTTTAATTCTACACTCATGCCTGTATTTTTGGCCAGCTAAAGCATTGCACATAATTACTTCGACTTGAAATAAATGTTACATATTATAACAAATATTGGCGATCATTTACAATGGCATTATAAGGACGTTTCTTTACTTTGGTAACATTCAAAATCGTTCATCATCAGTATTTCTGTGCATTTTACTGTGGTAAATTATAAAATATATGTTTATTTTTTTTTTGAATTATTTATTATTTAAAGATATATTTTTTCGTTCTAAAATATTATTAAAAAATAATATCCCAGAAATTTAATTAACTGTAAAGCATTTCTTCTAAATTGATTCAATAACATTTTAACATTTCCTTTTAAAAAATGCTTTATGATTCATTATTTTTCGTAATTGCAGTCGATTATATTAAATTGAGAAAATTAACATTAAAGCTATTCTGTGTCTTAACGTTATTAACCAATTAACGTTAATAGGTATTTTCTTCCATATGACGATCATTTCATTAAATCACTTCCAAAAAGCTCAATTGATCTAAAAATCAATTTTTTTAACTTAATTTTCATAGTTTTCAAGAAAATTTGTTACCATTTGGTACTTAAAATTTATATGGTAAATGTTTATGAGTTTTGACAAGTAAATGATTTAAATTACATTTTTAATAAGAAATCACATTGTTAGTAATAGAGCATTTTTATTATGTATGATATTACCAAGAATGTGGTATTACCAGAAATTATGCAAATTATATATGTATATTATATTACGTAAACTATTTAAATAACTTAATGTTTAAATAGCTATGATGCAAATTAAATTAAATATTTATGCATATGTACACAAACAGTAATTTACGATTGTAAGTTGCATTTTTTGCAAATTTATGCACCTATGACAATTACACGTAAAATCATGCTTGTCAGATATATCCATTGATCTAGGAGATATGCATTACTCAAAACTATAAATCGATACTGCAAAATAAATAAACAGATATTGAATTTTCTATGGAAAAATATATAATCATACAAGTAATAAAATAAAAATAATTGCTTTCAATGTAATTAAATTAACACACGCTACTAGAATAGTTAAAAGCACGGTTTCTGTAGAAAATAATAGACATAGAATTAGTAATTAGTTTAAAATGACCTGATCAGTAATGAATAATGCAAATGTGACGTTGAGGGTCTTCATCTGTAGATCCAGTAGCTACAAATTACAGTTGAATTAAAGTACTTGAAATTTCAACACACGAGCTTTCACGTTTTATGACTACGAATAGATCTTTAACTGATTTTAGTTTTTTTTTTTTAGGTACTGGTTCAGTATCGCTTTTATTATCCATCCGGACATTGAAATCACAGTATCACAATTCCAATAAATAGCTGTTGAAATAAATAAATAAATAAGTATTTAAAAATTAACACAACTCTAAGGAATAACTAGTTGTAAAGAATGGTTAAGCTAAACTGGTGGTACTTGGAGACAAACATCCATGGTTCTACTGATCAAAACCAATCGAATTCCCACATTAATTTAAATGTATTAGTAACAGGGTTGTAACGATGATTGTAGATGGTCATTGGTTATTGAAGTTAAATTTGAAAACAGCTTTAGAATTCCTGTGATGTGAATCGTCAATAACACAGTGATCGTTAATCAAGGCATTTTTATAGATAATTACGAAAAATGTTATTAAAAATTTTGTTTGATATATTACACTTGAATAGGTGGCCATTTTATAAAGTCATTATTATTGGATAATTAGAAATGGAATGAATTTTAATAACATTGGAGTGGGAGCCCAAAACGTCAACTTCTCAGGTCAAGTCATGTTGAGGAAGTGACGCTCCGATTTCTTCATTAGGTTCACCAACGCAAAATTCAAAATAGTAGAGAAAAAATGGTTGTAATTATGTTACATATAAGCACGTACAATTTTTGAAAAGGTTAACAGATAATCATAATTCAAATGGTCCTCAATAACAGCCAACCCTTTTCATGGGAAGGCGGAAGTTTTTAAGCAAAATTAATGTAGCATTTTGTAAGACAAGCATGCATACATAGCGATATACTGCATTTATTTGCAAAATGAAAATAAAACGAATTAGAAAACGTCATTGCATGCTATTGTAGATCTCCATTACGTTAAAGAAAGAAATGCATGATTAAAGGTTTCAATAGATTTGCAATTAGCAAAATATACATATGTGAGAAGAGGGAGGAAGTAAAAATTTAAAGAACATACTGTATGTGAATTTAAGTTGCAATTTAGAGGTCATAAAAATGGGTTCGTTACTTTATTATTTTTTTTAAATATGTTAATATATTTTTTATTAACCGACTTCAAAAAAGAAGCAAGGTTCTCAATTCAAACCGTATATATTTTTTTATGTTTGTTAGCTTATAACTTCTAAAAAGATGCTCCGATTTTGATACATTTTGTTTTGTTGAAAAGGTCTTGGTCTGAAATAGGTCCCATTGTAATGTCTTTACAATCTAAAGAAAATACAGAGTGCCCCAAAAATCAGTCCCAACTCTTTTAACTTCTAAATGGCTGCAGCTATAGTGGTGAAAATAGTATATAACTATAGCAAAGTGGCCATGCAGCACAAGGTTAAACCGCTTGCAGCGCCGCCTGGTGGAAAATAGCGAAGCTAGTGATCCTGTCTCGAAAACGGTTCTAGAGAAAAAAGTGAATTACAAAGTTAAAGAGTATCACGGATTTAGTACAAAAATATAGTTTAGACATTCATGCTAGCTTTCCTATCTCGTAAGCGGTTCAAGACAGGGGGAAAAGTAAATTACAAAATTGCAGAGCATCATCGATTTAGTACGAAAAGATAGTTTAGACATTGATGCTAAAAATACAATGTTAAAAACGTGCATTTGTTTGTTTGCAATTTTTTCCACTATGCACACTTGAGCTACATTGCACACGCTGTAGCGTAGCTGGTAAGGCATACGCTATTTAGTTCAAAATATGGTTACTTGATACTTTTTGTTTTGTTGTAAAGATCTTGGTCTGAAGTGGGCCCCATTTTAATATCTTTACAAACTAAAGAAAATAAAAGGCCATCTGGTGAAAAACAACGGAATTAGCGTTCCTATCTCAAAAACGGTTCAAGATAGGAGAAAAGTTAATTACGAAGTTATAGAGCATCATCGATTTACTAAAAAAGACAGTTTTTAGACATTATTGCTAAAAATAGAACGCTTAAAACGTGCAGCTGTTTGTTCGCAATTTCCTACACTGTGCACACTTGAACTACGTTGCACATTTTGCAACGTAGTGGTTGACACGTATACTCTGTGGTTCAAAGTACTGTTACTGTAAGCGGTCATATCGATTAGCGCAAAGCGTTTTCAACCAACTTCAGAAAGGAGGGCGTTCTTAATTCGAGCTATGTGTTGTTATTGGTGTTTATAAGCTTATAACTTCGTAAGAGAAGCTCTAATTAACCGACTTCAAAAAGAAGGAGGTTCTCAATTCAAATCGTATGCTTTTTTTGTTTTTGTTTTTGTTTGTTAGCTCATAACTTCTGAACGGATGATCCGATTTTGATACTTTTTGTTTTAATGTAAAGGTCTTGGTCTGCAATAGGTCCCATTGTAATATCTTTACGATCAAAAGAAAATACAGAGTGCCCAAAAAAAGTTAGTCGCGACTCTTTTAACTGCTAAACAGCTGCAGCTACAGTCTAACTTCTGAACGCATGCAGCTGCACTGGTAAAAGTATAAAGTATGTAAGTATCGATGTTGAAACTTCTGTCCTTCAGCTGCAATGTATATTTTACTCTTTGTTTGAACTTTACGTTGCGCAGTTTCCAGCGTACCGGGTGAAACGTATTCAGTGTAAAATTCAATATATGCCTAACAGAATTTTTGATTACGAATACAGCGTATCCGTTCTTTTCATTTCTAAAGCCTTTTTAATTTAAAGTATGTTCATTTATAGATAATTTTTTTCTCATATCCGATAAAGGCAAGAAAAGTGACACAACTTACAAATGCTGCATTTGAGAAAAATCAACTTAAAAATAACTGGACTAGAATAAGACTAGCATAACTGTCCCTCCAGTGGATAACTTTGTAGATGGAGAAGTAACTTTTTTGTTCACATTAGGTGTATTTCATGTATTTTTCAGTGACATACACCATTTTTTGAGTTATGTCATTTTTGTTCGGGGTTGTGATTTGTGAAACTGCCGTCGAACGTCTTCTGATGTTTTGCTATATGAATAAATTTTCACTGAAAAGAGAAAAATAAAACCTTTTTGTAAAAAAATAGAACCGACTCCAAGAAGCAACTTCTATTCAAACAAACAAACAAAAAAAAAAAATTGTCATGAAATGAAACTGAAAATTGCGCCTAAAAGTATACAATAATTTCCTTCGCCAAACAAACTATAACACTACAATTAATCATAACTTTTGAAGTCGTCGCAAAACTAAATAAAATATGATACTTTTATTCAATACAAAAATCAAATTCTATTCAAAATACACATCTCACATTGTCACCTGCAAAAAGGAGCCGAAAACTACTTTGATTCAAGAAAACAAATAAGATTTCGTAAGCAGCAAAAGTTGGCGAAGATGCTGGTATCTGACGTACTTGGTGAAAGAAAAATCGCAAAATTATCTGCCAAACATATTTAATTTCTTTGGGATATCATGACTATTTTGATAAGGTATATTAAGTGAGTAATCAAGAATATTAAACAATACTTCGTGCAATATATATTATGAAAATATACATCTTGCGTGTATATTTTTGCATTACCTTTTGATCGCCAAATCCAAAAGCAACCGAGGATGATAGTTATCAAAGTTATACCAAATTTGCAAAGGAAACTCTAACTTCGTAAAAACATAAATACCGCATTGTGAAGAATGTTCACTGTTCTATATATATGCTACTAATAGACCAATTGTATACAGGGATAAAATAATAAAGGAAACATGTAAATGGATCATTCGAGACAACAGCATTTGTTGCTACCGATCTAAAAACAAACCTTTAAAAACTAATTAAATTTTATTTAATTTTGCGTTGACTTCAAAAGTTATGATTAATTGTAGTGTTATAGGTTGTTTGGCGAAGGAAATTATTTTATACTTTTAGGCGCAATTTTCAGTTTCATTTCATGGCAATTTTTTTTTTTTTTTTTTTTTTTTTTTTTTTGAATAGCAGTTGCTTTTTGGAGTCGGTTCTATTTTTTTACAAAAAGGTTTTATTAGAATATATAATAATCGACATTACAAAGGTGTCTACCGAACGGTCTTTTTTTTTTTTTTCATTACTCTTCCGCCATTCTATCAATGCAAAGAAGTTCCCTTTTAGTTAAGAAATATGCCATAGAAATTTACTGTGTAAATATATTGGTGGAAGAGTAACGAAAATACTTGTGATGGGATATATGCTCAATTTTCTCCTATAGTTTATAGTAGATAGGTAAATTATTAGGAACAGTTCTCATACTTATGAATTTTCTAGTTTCAATTAAACTTTTGAACATAAAATTGTTTCTTTTAAATATTTTTTATTTATGGGAGTATTTTATTTAGATAATAAACAGAACATGTTACAAAGGTTTATCTATTTATTTATTGGATTTATTTGCTTTTCAAAAGTAATACATTCACTTAAAATCTAATGAAAATAATCTTAGCATTTATTGATGCCACCCTTTGTTTCTGTTACAGTTTTATGCGTCAGATTATGCACTCATGCAGACTTTTACATTCTGTTGGAGTTCGGTGTTGTGATGCCAGTATCTGATGAGAGTTTCAATCAACTTTCGTTTGGTGGCAATTAGTTCTTTGGCGATTATCCATTTGGTGAGGTTACACATGCTCTCTATGGAGTTCCAGTCAGGTAAATTATTCAACCAATGCGAAATGCTAATGTCTTTGACAGCTAGGAATGCAGTAACATTTCTGCCTTTCTCACAAAGTAGTCAATAGTTCATGAAAGTACTCTTCGTCACCAGGGAACCATTCTCCAAGCTGTGGCGGAAGGGAGTAAAGTAATCGTTTGTATTGGTCCTGTTTCATAGTCCCTTCCATAACGCATAGGTGACCCACACCACGATCTGAAGTACCAGACCACACCTTCAAAGATTCAAAGATTCAAAGACGGAAGGAGGCCGCTCACCACTATGCAGCAGTTTTGAGCGATTTTAACCTTCAAAGAGGGGCTCTGACAACAAATGTCACATAACAATGTGAAATTTTGAAAGAGCCCGTTTCTAGAGGTTAAGTCTCCCCCGTTGTTTTTTGCATAAACACACACACACACAAAATAAAAAATACATTTGCTGCCGGATATAAAATCCCACGCGACAGAGGGCAGCAGTTAATAAAAAACAAAATTTAGGCTTCTAATGAATTTAACCATTCCACAAGGCAGGCGGGCTAAAACTGATCTTTAGGTCGTTGTCGGGCAAATTTACTTTGCCAGCCAAAATCTGAAATGTTGATTCGTCAGAGAAACATACCTGTAAAATACAAAAAAAAAAAAAAAAAAAAATCATTATTTATTAATTTCTTAATTTTAAAACAGCATGCTGCATTATTGCTCACAATTGTCCTATTCAAGTATTGTCTCTTCCCTTGCAGTCACGTTTCTTCATGACCTCGATCAGGTGTGGCTTTCTTATAATATTGGCAATAAAAGTATTCGAGCGTTAGCAGTAATTCCATGTAAAAAGGTACACTTAATTGTTTGTTAAGTGTGTTTGTTAAGCTTAATTTTGTTAAATAAATCCTTGTCGAATCATTTTCCTAGACTGACTAAGAACATGACTAGACAACTATTTATTTAGCAAAGCGGTATTAAGTGTACTTTTTTTTTATATAAGGATTATTGCTAGCGCTCGAATAATTTTGCTGCCGACTTTAGGTTAACGGCCGATCATGATCTTATCTGCTAATCGCCGATGTAGTGGGTAATGGAAATCATGTGAGTGTTATACACTGGATTTGTTTTTTCTTTTTTAAGCATGAAACAAATTATACTTTTATATTTACTGTACTTTTCTTTAAAATTGACTTTTTTTTATTTCTATATGTTTTGAGCAACGTCTGGTCATAAAAATATTTCTTTCCACATATTATGAAATATTTGAAATACCATAATTTAAAATATTTGTACTGAAAGTAATGCAAGTTGCTTTGCCAATTTTAAACTAAAATCAATATTGGCCATTCATCATTTCTTCCATCAGTTTGAAGTTCAGTTAGCCATTAATCATCAATGTTTGACAGTATTAAAGGAGTACTTATTTTTAAAATTTAAAAGTTATTGGTATTAATAAGTTTGCTGAATGGTCAAACATAAACGAATCATGCTGTTAATTATGGATAGTATTTATACAGTTTTCTACATAAAAAAGAATGGAAGATAATTTATTTATTTATGCAAGGAAAAAATTCTATTTTTAAAGTTTTGATATCTGCTTTAATTGATTAACTGATTCCTTATCCTATGCACTAAATTAATTTGATCTTTTTAACGCTTTCCAACAAAATTGAAAAGTATTAATGATCTCGTTGTTCTGTGCGTGTATCTGTTTATCTGTGCACGCTTATATATCCTTCAATATCTTGAATTTTATATATGTTAATTAGGTTCTCTGTATAATTTTATCTATAAAAAAGGTATAAATATTTTGCCAATAGATGGTGTTTTGCTACAAAAGCCATATTGAAAGGAGTAGCTTATATTATTTCGCTATAAAAACAAAACCAGCGGTTAGTAGAAATAACGCGTCCCTAAACAAGAATGAATGCGCATCGGTTGTGAAAATATGCTGTTTGAAAGTAATGCTTTGGCCGCACCCCGTGCTTATTAGTAGATGAAAAATTTTAGGATAGGACCCATACCCATAAAGTAACTTAAATATCGGCTAAGACCTCTCAGAAAGACACACAGGGCGGTAAGTAGTCATTTAACAGCTGTAAATGGCCATTTAACAGCATGATCACAGGATATTCCGTAATCAACTGTACATAATTTTACGCAAAAATTTTAAGTAAATTTCTTAAACGATACATTTTGTTTAAAGTTGAAATAGCAAGATTACTCCGTACGTCTTGATTTTCCTTTGAATTTTCAGGCGAAGATGCATGTAGGTGTAATTGGCCATCAGACCTCTTATGGACAGGCGGGACTTGTTTTCGTTTACACGGTACTATGAACACACAGAACTCCGAAATATGGGGTTCCACCAATACTCATACCATGAAACAAGAGTCGTTACATTCCCTGTACCGCGTTGTATGATTTCACAAAAATTTCATTTTGTTTGCGTACTTTTTCGTGGAAGTCCCAGTTAGCGGGATTTTTTAAGGCAATAGTCACAAGTGACTGATGCATCAAACTCTTGGAAGCTCATTTTTTGTCCCAGCATTAAGACTCTTTGATCACTACAGTGTTAATATAAGGGAAGGATGCTCTTACAGCGAGACTTTTAAAGGGTCTGATTCAAGGTAACTTCCCTGATGCACATGTAATTTCGTGGACTTGCTGATTTACCTGGCCAGCAAAGTTACCAACTCGGAGCACTTGTGACTTTTGGCTGTGAAGTTTTCTCAAAGATCTTGTTTATCAAGGACATGTAATTGATGAAGCTCGCTAGAAAGCCCTCATGGTCTGTCATATCTTTTATATTCATAATGATATGATGCGTGCTGCATTTTATGACGTAGTGACAAGTATTCATCATGTTTTTGTTTGAGAAGGTGTGCACATAAAGCGACCAAGTGCATAGACAAATAAACGCAACCTCTGGGTAAAATTTCATATGATGTTTTTGATGGAAACCTAGGCCATATTATATTACATGATTCTTTTTTTTTTTTCTGAGGAACAATTGATATTTGAACAACTTTTTTCTCTCAACAATATTCCAGATTTTTATAAGATGTATTTTATAAGACCAAATGCCCACTGCGAGCTATAATGTGACTTTAAACCTACTTAAAAAATAAATCTTCAATATGAAGATTGGCAGCAGGGTTACTCATCAACAATAACACTAAAAACACGTTGGTTCACCTAAGATTTCTCAAAAAAAATGCTTTGTTAAAATTACAAACTCAGGAGTTTGAGTTTCAAGTCCATTTTAGTTTTTATGACCAGTAGGATCTCATAGGATAAAATCATCTTTGAAAAGCTTGTGGAAGTATATATATATATATATATGTGTGTGTGTGTGTGTGTGTGTGTGTGTGTGTGTGCGTGCGTGTGTGTGTGTGTGTGTGTGTGTGTGTGTGTGTACATAACGATACCTAAACATGTTACGAAAACGTATTTTTAGAATTGTCCCACTTTCAGATGAGCATATTCCACTACATCTTTTTATAGTCGGCAGCAAAAATATCCTACCACTAGCAAAAATTCCTATGTAAAAAATCTACATTTAATACTGTTTTGTTAAATAAATCCTTGTCGAATCATGTTCTTAGACTGACTATGAACAGGATTCGACAAAGATTAAAAATTGAATTATTTAGAAATGAATCAAATACTTAAAAACATATGTGTGAACTTGCCCACAATTCGCAAAAAACATTAAATAATAATAATAATAATAATAACAAATATATATATATATATATATATATAATTTCAATAGTTTTTCAATATTATGCATGTGAATAGTAGTGCTGGACGATATCAGAAATTAAATATCGCGATATATCACCAAGTTAATATCGATATTAGTGATATATTGCGATATTTCTTTCAAGATAGGAAAAAATAGACATTTGTTATTTTTTAAAGACATATGCACACAAATTTTAAAGTACACAAGTATAGAGTGTTTTCCATGCATTTTCTGTTATATTACTACCATAACTTCATCATTAAA
Source organism: Salticus scenicus (assembly GCA_963930645.1). Lineage (NCBI taxonomy): Eukaryota > Metazoa > Arthropoda > Arachnida > Araneae > Salticidae > Salticus > Salticus scenicus. The sequence continues at coordinate 251,338,900 of OZ005652.1, forward strand.
AAAAAAAAAATGCATAAAAAGTGAATCAATATTTTGTGTTTCTTATAAATTATACTATTTCTTTTTAGTTTACCTCTGTATCGTTTGTCCTCTATTCTTCCCATTTTAAGCTTTAATTATTTTTAAATCATATTTTAACACAGCTAATATGTGATCTGTGCTTTATTTGTACCAAGTATATCAAAATTCATAATTCTACTAAAAATAAAGCTTAAGAAAAATTGTCTTAAGATGTAGGTATTAAATAAAAATGAAAATCATTTTAAATAGCTAAGAATTGCCATTGGATACACCTTTTTTGGTCGTAGAGAGTAATATTTTTTACTTAAAACTCTTATATGCATCCTAAATGTCAGTTTCTTGTCATTTTTATTTTTGTATCTGCTTACCAAATCATTACAATATTTTTTAAATATATATATGTTCAATTCTAATTCGTAATAGTTTCACAATAATTGAAAATTGAATTATATATATAATATATATATGTATATATATGTATGTATACATTGTCAGTATAAAAATTATATCATTTAAACACAATTATGTTAAAGTTTCATTTTGTTACTTAACGTAACTCATTTTGCATTTAAACCAATTTTATTTAACATGTACGGCTTAAAAAAAAAAAAAAAAAAAGGAAAAGGAAAGGAAAGAGAAAAAATAAATGCTACATAAAAAAAGTAATAAACTATCCAATATTATATAATTCTATAAAGAAACTGTCACTGTAAAATTACTGAAGATAAAACTTTATTTTACATCAGTCAGATAGCACCCTTTCTCCCTTCCTATGTTATCCAATGGGATTTTTTTCGCGTCGTTTTATAAAAATATTTTATTAAAAAATGAACTTTTTCGAATTCTGTTTTTTGAATATTACAATTTTTCGAAAAAATAAATTTAAATATTTTACTTAGAGACCCACACTTAGAGTCCATAATTTACTTATTGAAATAAAATATTTAAATTAATTTTTTAAAAAAATTGTTCACCAAGCTAAAAGACGACCCGTTCAGAGAGTAATATTCAAAAAACAGAATTCGATAAACTTCATTTTTGAATGAGATATTTTTATAAAACGAAGCAACGAAAACTCCATTGGATAACATGGGAAAGGAGAAAGGGAACTATCTGACTGATGTACAGCCTTAATAAAAAAAAAATTTTATCGCAATATTTAATAATAATAAAATAATAAAAAATAATAATAAAATACATTCTATAATTGCTTATATTTTCAGAAGTTTTTTATTAAACGCTAAGAAAATTTGAAAAAAAAAAAGAAAAAACTCTTCTAGTAGCTATCAGTTCGGCTTTCATGATCTTTGTTAAACACATGTTGAAAATCGCATCTCATTGGCCAGTTAATATCGATAATTTGAAATAGACCAATATCAATGAACCAATAGCAGGAAAGGAGCTAAAACAAAAGATATCGTTTTCATTCGTCTTAATAAGCGTTTGTTTTTGTAACGCCTCTTTCACATTATCGTTTAGGGTCAGGTAAATGCATGAATGTAGAGTGGGAAGTCAATATACTGTGATAACTTAATTTTTTGATGAATATCATTCAGACTTTTTGGACAGTGATATTTTCGATTTGGTAGATAGCACGAATAAAGATAAAGAAAGTAGATACGAAGCGGTAACTTAGTTTTTTTCTTAATGAAAGAGAGATATCGTTTGGGGTTGGGAGTTGGGATTATGTTTCTCTAGTTTAGTCAGTGAGCAATAGAATAGGAGGGAAAAAGAAAAAGGGTTCCACTATTCAGCTATCTTTTTGTTCGCAGTGGCGGATTTAAGGGGGGGGGGGCTAAGGGGCTGAAGCCCCCCGCAAAACACTGACATTCACTATTGAATATTGCAATTGTAAATTTTTTATTGGTCTAGAATAACACTTTGAAAAATCTTAGCCCCCCCCCACCCCCCCAAAAGTCAAGTTCTGGATCCGCCACTGTTTGTTCGGGCTTTGTTCGGTGCGTGGTAATGCATGCTTAGTGGGGAAAGCAGAATTAGAAGAAGGTATTTAAGATTGGCGTTCATTATTATTTATCGGCACATCGATGGAGCGTGCACAAGGGGTTGCATTAGTATAAGCTATACGGCGTTCGCTTTGTTCGGTGCGTGGTGATCGGTGCTAGTTGGGAAAGCAGGATTTGAAGAAGGTATTTAAGATTGGCATTAAACATTATTTATCGGCGCATTGATCTATCGCTCAGTGCGCGCTAATAAATATCGTTAGAGGGATATATCGGCAGAGCAAGATCTTTAATATCATTATTGCGATATTAAAAAAATATTGATATTTCGGGATATATTGATAAATACTCCATCCCTAGTGAATAGGATCAATATTAAACATAATAAATTTTTATACGTTTAATATTGTGCATTTCAATACATATGTATGCAAACTTTCAAAGTTTTAAGACAATAACTTTAAAGAATTATTTAAATGTCTTCATTTTATTAGATATATATTTTTTTTTTGTTAATTTCTAAGTTATTTGTTCAGTGAAACAAATCATAAATTAAGGTCATTCATGATACAGAACACAAAAATAAAACATCCAAATAAAACTATGTTATTAAGTTATATTATTTGATTCAACAAATTTTCATTTTAATTTATATTCTTAAGAACAGCATCCGTATAGATTAGTGAATTAAAATTTATTTAACTACTTAGTTATTAACTGTTTATTATACAAAAAATATTTTGTCTAGTAAAATTTTTGAATTATTATTATCCTCATTATTAATTGTATCTTAAAATAATAATAATAATAAAATATATAAATAAATAAAAATAAAAATCTTTTTTGTAATATACGTATCGATATATTGTTTTCCTATAATATATTAAACAAATTTTGAATTACATTGAAAGTTTTTATAGTAATATTGTTTGAAAAGAATGTGGCAACGTATTTCTAAGATGTTTTTTTCCCAGAAAAATGCATTTTTCATCTTGTCTTGCATCATAAGGAATTTTTTTCTCTATTCACGTAGTGTAAAAATACAGAATGTAATTCAAACTCTTTGATATAAACAGTAAACAGAATTGAAATATACAAAGAATTATTTACTGAATGGGAATTTTAAATACATTATGTGCATACAAATCCACGTCCTTAGAGGAATCTTTTCGAATACAAATGTAATTTTCTTTTTCCAAGGAGCAGTTTATTCAGACATATTTTCTATGAAAATAACGTTAAGAATATGATTGCACAAAAGAAATTTTAAATGAATTTTTCAGAAAATAAAATTGAATAGTAATGCTTAGTTATTAAATTTTTAATTTTTTTCATAAAAATATTTCTAGTTCGTAAACTGTTTACAAAAAAAAAAAAAAAAAGTTTTTTTCTTTGCATGGTCACAAATAAAAATGTCACTGTACAAATGCTATTTTTTTTTTTTTTTTCTTTTTAAGGAGCATCCTCGACTAAGTGATCCATTTGAACATAGCGACTAGCGAAGCAACGGAAACCACTAGTAATAAAAAAAGAAAAAAAAAATCGTGAAATTTCCACATGCATAACTATTTAATTTTAATTTAAAATTCAAAAATATATAAATATTCAAAGCAATAGTTAATCAACTAATCAATAAGTTCTGTAATTTCTTATGAATTATAACATTTCATGTGATTTAAAAAATGTATCACCTGCTTGTGGTAATTTAAAATAAAAGTTACTCTTCGAAACGTGTTTTTTGACCTCCGCGCCATAAGGAGGAGGCGGGGTGTGTGGAGAAAATTAAAATAATATATTAATAAATCAATTTATACTATGAGTTAGATACACATACACAACGCACGTACTAAGAAATCACCTTCCTAAGATAATTTAGAACAGACGAGTTATAGCAAGCAAGTATTAGGAAGTGTATTCACCACAATGGAACAATGCGTACGTCATGAATACGTCACTGGTCGATGACAAATCCATCTAGTGCTGGCGGTACCTGAACTACTCAGCCTGAAACTGCGCATGCTCGAATATAATTTGTTTGCTTGCACGGTGCTCCATATTTAAAATTAAAATAGAATTAATTGTGTTTGAACGAATTCGCATCTTAACGGAAAAATAAATTTTTATTCATGTATTTATATTTCGCATTCTTCCTTTTTAAGATAAGTGATATATTTTACAATTAATTTTTAAAAAGTAGTTTTAGAATACTTCTTACAATTTATATAATCATTGAAATCTTAATTCCTTCAATTTTTCATTCATTACGGATGAAGAGAAAATCTGTGGAATTTTGATTCGGTTGCTTTGATTTGTTATGAGGTTAGAACAAGCTACTGTATATCATATTTGTTCATTCCTAAATGTTACTTTATTATTTCTAAATGTTATTTTAGTTATACACTTGGGTTTTAAAGCGATTAAAAATATGTTTTGTTTAAATGATAAAATTTTTGCGAATGATTTCGCCTGCGTCTGTTTGATTTTACGGAACATGACATAATGCTTTATATATATAAGAAATAATGATAATTTTAATTGCTTTTTTTTTTTTTTTTTTTTTTTTTTTAAACCAAAATTTTAATTTTGAAACTTGCGTACATTGGCATTTTCTTCTTAAATTACTATTACACGAATTATTTCGTATTTACAATACAATTTACAACATTAGGCAATAGATTTAAAAAAATTATATTTTACAATTATTAATTCTGGCTCCAAGTGAACACTGTGGATGTGATTATTTACTTGGAATTATTAGCGAACATCTAACGTATTTTGTATTTAAAGTCACATGTACGCTAATAATTTCAAGAAAATAATCACATCCACAATGTTCCCTCATTGCCAGAATTCTTGTTTTCATTAAAAAAAAAAAGAGAGATAACATTTTTAAAGAAATCACAATAATGACTGGTTTTTCATAGCTTTTATTTGGGTACCGCAGCCACTGCACGATGGGAAGCGCTGAAATCGAGCTTACTTTGCGACATTTTTTAACATTGTGTGAACAAGCTTACTCTGGAAAGATTTGAGTTACCCCCGTATTAAATCTAAAGCGGGAAAAGGGACTTTTCGCAAAATCCCTTTACAACGCTTTTGAGTACACATATCAGACCCACGCATTAAATAATAACATTGCTGAGATAATTTAGAATAGGGATACATGTTTTTGTATATTTCGCTGAAAAGGGAAAGGATAAATTCTACAGAATTCCTCTATAGTGTGTGTTATACACACATATACAAACCATTCACCAAAAAATCACCTTTCTCAGATAATTTAGAAGAATAGTTACAATGAATACGTGTTTTCTCTTTCGTCCTCGACCCCAAATAAGGAAGGGAGCACATTTTATAGTGCATTACTTTATAGTGCGTATTGGGTACACATAGCACACACAGACATAAAAAAAAATATTCGCTCTACGATATTATAGAACAGAGTTATTCTTGAAAAATTGTTTTTTACTACTCACTCCCATAGCGAAGAAAGGGGTGATTTCCCAAAATTCCGTCACAGTTGGTGTTTGATGCAAATAATCACAACACATACTAAAATTCATGACTGAAGCTCTCGTAGGTAATCTAAGACATATTTAACGCAAAAATCGCGATCTCGAATTTACCAGATCGTAAATCCCTTCCTCTACCAATCAAAAGACGCAAATCACCCAAAATGGGTTCTTGACAATATATTCCAGAAAATGCACAGTCAATTTTAACTTCTATGTGCCATTTTCACCCTTTTCCCTTAAAATTAAAAATTCTAAAATCAACGATATGTATATATATATTACTTCTAGTCTCCTTATATGCAATTTCTTCAGTGAGTGGATGAACTCTTTTATATGAATAGATGAAAGATTATATGAAATCCAATTATGCCCCTTCCCCCCCCCCCACCCCCTTAGGGATAAAAAATTCCAGAAATTGGTTTTTAAGTGTTTGTATTTGCTTTATTTTATAGAAATTTTTTTATGGATATCTGTTTTTGTTTAAAATATGAAGAATTATATGTAATCTTCATTTGCCTCTTCCCCGCCTCTTGTGGTCGAATTCTTAAAATTCCAGAAATTGTTTTTTAGGTACTTTCGTTTGCTATATTTTAAAGCAAAGCTACTACGTATAACTGTTTTTTTTTTTTTTTTTTTTGAGATATAAATTGTTATGTTAAAGTCAGGTTTTACCCGTATGAAATAACGTTTTGCCTTCTTTACCCCCAGGGAGTTTGAAATTTCGAAATTCTAAATTTCCATAAATTGGTTTATAAATATTTGTGTTAGTTTATTCTAAAGCAAAAATTTACGGATATATCTATTTCTTCTTTGAGATATGAAGGTTCTTGTGATATCACGCTCTTCCCCCCCCCCCCCTCCCTCTCTTGAGGGGACAATTCTGCAAAATCGCTTCTTAGTGAATGCTTACACTATATGTTTTATAATCTGTTCCAGTTTCGAATCAGTGGTTCTAGTAGATTTTTCTGTGCAGTGATGAGTAAGTCAGTGAAAGAATGGAAATACTCTCATACATATAGAGATTTTTTATTTATCACTCTATTTTTAAACAGTTTCTTATTAGTGGTAATGGAATTTTATTGTCCTTTATCAAATGAGTACTGTGGATATTTTAATGTCTTCAATAAAACTTTTCCTAATATCTCTTTTCTTCTACTATTTCTTTGTTTTGATTATATAATATATATAAATATATATAATCCAGTGTGTTATTTGGTAAACTATTCAGGCATTAAACGATTCATGCATTATTTTGAAAAGTACCTTTTAAATTTTAAGAGAGTTTTTAAAATACATTTTACATAATCTTTTCTATTAGTTTTTTTATAACTGCCAATATTAAAAGTCTGATCTCACAAACAGTCCTACATTACACTATTTTACATTTTCTTTAACTTCCGATATATTCTTCATACTTTAAGGACACTGTTATTGATGAACTATGATTACACTTAAAATCTAAAAGAAAAACAAAAGAAATGTTAATAATTATTAGATGGCACTTCATTTTTCATCCTTGGAATTTATGCGTATTTTTTTTTATCACCAAATTATCACATTTATGTATGCACTTTTTGCTAATAGCTAACACAGTCTACAAAAATAGTATCGGCAAAGTATGTTTGGAATACTTTATATGATACACATGTATTTTGGCGTGCTGAAACTGAAAATGAAACTAATTTTTCTTTATCATGTATAGGTTTTTGTCAATGCAAAATGTCTACAGACACAATTTATTCCGTTTACTTCTTTAAATTATCTAAGCGAAATTTTAATTATAGATCTCTGTAAATTACATTTCCGAAAATATTTTTATTTATTTAAATTTTATTTTATCTATCTATTTATTTATATTTTTATTTGCAAAACCTTTAAGATTTAAATTTCAGTCGTATTATTTAATTTTGTAAATTTCTGTTTACATATTACTCCAATAAAATACAAAGATTCTGACGCTGACGAAAAATAAATTAGCACAGGATTAAACGAGAAACAATTTAAATCACAATAATGAAATTTCGTTGCAAATGATGATTATTGTAATCGTATAAGTTATACAAGGATAAATGGCATTTGTATCATCTAATCTAATTACTGTTTACTACCATTTGGGATTTCTGAAAATTTTCACTAAGAGATTATAGTTTTGGAAACAACAGATGCGTTTAATTAGCTTGCCTATTAAAAGTTATTTCAATGAATAATGTGATTTATTTTACGTTACATATTTATAAAACACAACCGAATGATATTTTTCTTTAAGGATTTAAGTCCGAGAATAAACATTCTCGAATGATACTTATTTCTCTAAAATAAAACTGTAAATAAAAAGTACTCAGTATTAAAAGCACTATTTTTACAAATTTTGAGACAATGAAGTTAGTGTGCATGATTATAGAAAAAATATGCGTTTATGCTTTACTGCTTTTTTTTTTTTTTTTTAAATGACAAAAAAGTGATATTATAATGCACGCTAACGCTGTTTAAACTATTGTGTTTTAATTCCTGCTTAGGGAGAGATGGAGGTAAAATATTTATCAATATCAATACATTAATTTTGAATTTAAAGAATTTATAATTCATTTTTACCCATTCATTTTTACCCACCTCAACTTTAGATTTTTTCATTGAGAAAAATTTTCTCAATATTTTTGTTCTACAACCTGATTGTTGTGCAATTGTACTGATATAATTTGCGCAACAATATCAAATACATTGGCACCCTTTCTAATTTGTACCTTGCACATGATTTTTTTCTGTTTTAAATGTAATCTGTCTCTAATTATAAATCAAACATCTGTGTCCATTAGATTATTTAGAAGAAATATAGTTTAAAACGTTATTTCTTTTTTAAATATTTGTCTGTTATATGTTATCATATTAGCCACAGAACTGTTTCATAATTAACAATGAATTTCTGTCGAGTTGATAGATATTGTAAATTGCAGGAAAATGTATTGTTTTAATCTATTAGCTGTGGTCTCCGTTCTTAAAAGTAAATGGCAATAGAAAAGGTGGGGGAATTCGAATTAAAAATAAGTACAAGATAAAAAGAACTTTTATACGCCATGTTTTAAATTTTCTGTTGAATCATATAAACGCTACTGAAGGCAGCGAGAACCCGGAGAAATTGGATAAAAGTATTAAAAAAATTCCTTGCTATCGTGTTTTAAGCTATTATAAAAGTTTTAAATGGCTATCTAGCCGGGAAGTTAGTTAAAAGTTGATTGCAAACTTTGTACTGGTGACGCTGCCGAAGGCAGCAGGGTCCCGAAGCAATTGGTTAAAAATATTTTTTAAATGCATTTTTCACCGTATTCTGAACTATTCTGAAAGTTTCAAATGTCTAGCTACTAGGGAAGTTAGTTAAACAAATTTTCTGTTGAATCATATAAACGCTTCCGAATACAATAGGGACCTGAATCAGTTGACTAAAAGTATTTAAAAAATGTACAGGACTCATAGTCCTCCTATATTTCCTATATTTTCGCAGTTTGGCAGATATTCTCCTATATTTAATACCAACTCCTATATTTCCTATATTTTTTTTACGTCTACTGTTAGATGATATCCAAACTGCAAAAATTTACTCTACAAATAGTACTCTGAAGATTTATGAACTTTCTTTTTTCTGCTTTCGATAAAACAACTGATAATGCAAAAAAGCAACTAGATATACAATTTTGGGATGAAGAGCGTAACCAAATTGTTAGCAACTTCCTGCATGCTTTTGAGGTGGGTCATGGTACAGCAGATATTTGAAAAACAAGATATATTTGACACTTGTACTTGATAAGTTACCAGTTAATAAAATGTTATCTGTAAGCTCTGATGAACCAAAATGCCTTGAAGAAATTGACAGTGAACTAAATGATAAAGATTTTCTGCCTCTTATCATAGATCTTGTAACTTGCATATTGTGCATAATTCCTTCAAAAATGCAATGACTCAAGTAGTTAGTCACTGGGATATTGAAGATTTTTTGGATACTGTGTTTAAACTTCTTCATAAATATTCGGCTTACAAAGAAGATTTCCGATGTGTCCAAATCGAAGTTGGAACTAAGAAAGAAGAAATTATGAGATTTGTAAATAATAGGTGGCTGACACTGATACCAGTCATTACCAGAATTATCAACCAGTGAGATGCATTAAATGAATATTTCCTGAAATTTATACCAGAAAGTAAGATCAAGAGTCAGTTGCAATCCCATTCATATTGATTCCTAAGAACTGTTCTTACTGAATCTACCACTTTGACACGTTTACATTATTAAAAATCGGTAGGTGAAAGCTGATAATTTTTTTTTTTAATTATGCAAGTACACTCATGTCCATAAGTTAAGGATAATTCAGATTCGCACTGAAATCGAACTTTAATGCAAAATTTTCACCTGTAGAAATACCACAGACATCTTTAAGAATAATATGCAAATTATAGGAAGCCATCAGATGACGTCAATATAATGTTACAATGACGAAAGTGTAAGAAGGGGATAAATAACGAATGGGAGCAAAGAAGGAAAATTGTTCAGAAGCGTTCTGTGTGCCGCTCAGTGAAACAACCGAATGGTTATGACACAGAGAACATATGCAGATAATTTTTTACATGGTAGAATTATCGGTCGACTAGAATGTGGGCGTACTCATATAGAAGTATCGGGGGAACTTAGAATCGCCCAAAGTGTCATCTCTAGGCTTTGGCAACGATTCTAAAATGATGGAAATGCTAGTCGACGTTACAGTACTGGTCGGCCCCGAGTTACAATGCCGAATGACCACCGGTATTTAGCAGTAACTGCCAAAATGAGCAGATAAAGCACAACATCAGACCTATCTCGGCAGCTGTCTGCAGGCACGAGTGCCACAGTTTCAAGACAAACCGTGTATAGACGTTTGGGATATATTGGTTTATATGCTTACAGGCCTGTTAGATGTGTTCCACTCACGGAAATGCACTGTGCCAGCGGTTAACTTGAAGTAGAGAACATGCAATGTGGACAGCGGCACAGAGAGCTTGTTTGATGTTTTCCGACGAGTCCAGGTTTAGCTGGCAGTGTAATTCACGCCAGACTTTCATATGTAGGACGTCAGAAATCCGTTACCACCAAAACAACATCATTCAACGACACCGTTACTTTGGGGCAGGAGTGCTCTTTTTTTTGTGGGGGGGGGGGGATCATATTGGGCAACAGAACAGATCTGCATGTTCAAATCGGAAGAATGATAGGATAAATTTATCGGGACATCATTCGGGAACAACATTTACGTTTGTTTAGGGGTGCCATGAGCTCAGAATTTGTGTTTATGGATGACAATGCGCGTCCTCACCATGCAAGCGTTATACACAGATGCCTACAATCTGAAGCTATCACCCGCATGGAACGGCCAGCATTCTCATCTGACTAGAGTCTGATAGAGCATGTGTAAGACATGCTTTTCCGACGAGTTGTAGTCCTTTAACCACCTCCTATATGCGTACCGGAACTTCGGAGTGCATTGCTTACTGAGTAGAGTAATCTGCCCAAGATCAGATCAATAGTTTAATACTCAGCATTCCTAGGCGTTAAGGACTGTATTTCATCATCTGAGAGACATACAATGTATTAACCATCATACCAACCATGTAATGTTAAGATTTTGTAAGTGAGATATTTTTTGTAGTTGCTTCAGGGAGCAAAAACCGTAGTTTTTATAAATGGTATCCCTCATAAACCGCTTTTTTTTTGTTCTTGATCTTTTGTTTAATAAATGGACTTTATGAATAAGTCATATTTGTTTTGCTTCGGAACCTTTATTTGCCTCAACTAGCATTATACTTAATTTATGGACATGAGTGTAGAAGAACCGTTGGTTCATATTCTTTATAATGAACTTTGTAAGCTAATAAAAAATCCTTTCATTAATTTCCAAATTTATGACAATACATATTTGCTCTCTCAAGACATGTTATGGCCATATCACACGAGAGATTTTCGCTCAACTTTTTACTAAACACAACATTATATCCAGCACAGTCAGCCTGACCTTGTTCATGGACAGCACCCCTGTGGCAGAAATTTATTATGCTTTCTGCGACAAGCTTCACCAACACCAAAATCTTTCTGCAGGAATAGTTTGTGAAGTTAACATTTACGAATTCAAAATACATTATTTTGAAATAGTAAATAATATTCAGTATAAACAATGTATTTATATTTTAACTAGGCACAAATGCATATATCTGCACTATTGCAAGAAAATACTGATTTTTTTTTTTTTTTTTTTTTTTAAGAAAGGTGAAAATAAATCTATTGATCTTAATTGCTTCAGATTTTTTGTTCACATTAATATACAATACTGTTTATAAAATATTCAATGAATTCAAACCATAAAATGCAGTAACACATAAAAAATAATCTACAAATTTTTTTTAAGGCATTTAAATTTTGAAATGTCTAAATTAAACAAATGTTACAAATACTTTTAAAATTTCATTACTTTTTTTTATATTAAATATATATATTTAAATACACAAATGCACTTATTTCATAAGGTGCAAACCAAACAACAAAAAATCTAAAACAGAACTCAAAATTAAAAATAAAAATTAATATAGAATACTGAATATTATAATGAAATATAAATAATTTACAACATTTATAGTTTTTAGATTATTAGAAAGATGTAAGATAACATTCTAATACACAAGATTCATTTTTTATATTATCCTATTCAAAAAGCATAAAGATGTGTATTTGAACTCTAAAAAATATTATTTGACATTATTGAATTCAGAATGTATAATTATACCATGATTTAAATACATAAAGTAAAACAGAATACAAGATCTAAGTAACACAATTATAGACAAAACATTGTCAAAATATTTTCATAAAGACTGAGGCAAGTGAAATATTTAATTTGTAAGGAAATGTTGAAATTTGAAATGTAGCAAATTTCATGGATAAAATCTATAATAGAAAATAATGATTACAGATGAATGAAATAAATAGAAATAAATTAAAAATAATATTTGACATTGATATCTATACGAATAAGTAACTAAAAATAAATAAATAAAAGCATTTGTTGTTTAATTAGTATTTATTCAAAACAACTACTATTAGATAAAACTCCTCTTGCTTACAAAAAAAAAAAAAAAAAAAAAAAAAGATATTCAACAAAACCTTTTATTTGATTTTTATTCAAAATAACTACTTAATTTGCAATATTTCAATCAAAAAAATAAACATTTTTTAAAAATTCAAATGTTTAAAAAATGAAATGAACAAGCTGTAGAAACTAATGATAAGAGTATTTTTGTAAAATAAATTAATACTTTTTTTAACGACTTCATATGCTTAAACAACAAAATTTAAAGCTAAGAATTTTAATCACAATTAAAATAATTAATGATTAGTAAAGAAAAAAATTAGAAAAGTAACCAGTTTTATAACTTAAGATACCCATTAATATTTGCTAAGATCTCTTACTACATATAAAATGCTAAAAATCAAAGTATTTTTAAGATTAATTTCTTAATTTTCTATTTTTTGAAGCAAGGTAAGCATTCAGCTTCATTTTTTATTTTGCGTATAACTACAGACGTTACAAATTTCCCCATAGTCTTATTTATGTATATATTTGTAAAATGTAATGCATAATTTGAACCAAACATTAAATGCAGCTTTTAAAAATTTACGCGTATTTACTACTACGCACGTATACACGCTTCGCATACATTAAAGAAAAAAAAATCACTAGATAAAACTAATTTGTCGTGCGTAAATCAGAAAATGTGTGAAAATTGGAACAGCAGCAATCACGCACTTATTAAAAAAAAAAAAAAAAAAAAAATCACTGGATGCAGCTATTTTGTTATGCATGAATCTGAAAATGCATGAAATATGAAAATCGGAAAATGGTCGCAAAGCCACATTCTTTCGAAAAAACATCTTTTTGCAATACAATAAATACACACGATACGAGCGGCAGGCACGGCGCGAAAACAAAGTTTCGAGACACGAAAATGAAGTTCCGATGTGAAGAGGTTACCAGTGAAAAGTGTCGATACACCGCATCATATCACCGCATCACGAATCGCTAATGTATGCCGTATCAAAGCTAGCCCAAGTGAGTTACACCCGCTTTATCTCCTCTCCTTATTCAGGATTGAGGCGATCGTATCTGCAAAAACGAAAATTTGTTCTGCAGAACAGTTTATAAGCCATTCTTTGAGGTTCTTTCTCTCTCTCTCTCTCTCTCTCTCTCTTTTTTTTTTTTTAACACAATGTCAAAATTTATTTGACTTAAGTAAAATCTTTCTGCAAGAGCATTTCTGTTTCTGCGACATTGTCGCCGTGTCGCCGTGTTTCTGCCACGGGGGACAGCACATTTTCAGATGATCAACTTTTTCGAAGCCGTTTACAAAAAGCTGACTGTGTTGAGTGTGCTCATTAAAATTGACCAATAGGAGGAATAGACAGGATTTTTTCCTGCAATACCTTTAAAGAAGGGAATACATCACGCTATCAGTTCGGGGGAACCCTAGGGACAGATGATCGGTTTCTCATTCGTTCAGCTTCCCCAACTTTGAACGACGCTGAGTGAACATGTTGTGTATAATGTTGTGTTGAGTATATATGCTCCCGTGTGATAACATTACTAACTTTAAAAGCTTGACTTAGCTGGACTTTCAGAGGAATGGAGTAGTTTCATTCTTTTGTATATAATATTGATATTGAATAAGAGTGCCTTTCAAACTTGTTTGATAAGTTTATTGATTCTTTGGTTTGTTTACACCCCCACCCCCACCCCCCAAAAAAATACTAATAATAAATAAAAAATAAAAAAAATCTTTGTTTTTTAATAATATTGACCAATTTGTCAACTTAAACCTTAAGTGACAGACTTGTCACCTGTTATCTTAAGTGACAGATCTGTCACTTAAGGTAATAGTCTCTGATTTGGAAGCCTTTATCCAAGTGAACGTGCAGGCCCATGCACTGAAATCCTTGATCTAAATCAGATTCCGCAGGTGAGCAAAATTCCATTTGATCTAATTTTTTCATATATGGGATTAAATGATGGCTATTTTTCTAACCATGATATTTTCTAAAATGTGTTAATAGAATCATGCATACGTTATTGTATTTTTGAAATTATAGGATGTTTATTAAAAATTGAAGTTATTAGGGCTGTAATTGGGGACACACATTTTAGAATTTTATGGATAATACTACTCTGTTTTGTTTGTGTACATACGCTCCGAACTACTATGTATCCTATATTTCGTTCGAAATTTCTATATATTTTTTCTTTTAAACTCCTATATCTTTTTCTATTAAGCTCCTATATTTTTTCTTTTAGACTCCTATATATTTTCATTCCTTTGCAATGACCCTGAATGTATTATCACCGCGTTCTGAGCTATCCTGAAAGTTTCAAATATCTAGCTAGTCGGAAATTTCGTGAAAAATCGATTGCAAGCTTTGTAATGGTAATGATGCCGAAGGCAGCAGGAACCGGAAACAGTTGGTTAAAAATATTTTAAAAATGCATTTTCGCCGTGTTCTGAACTATTCTGAAAATTTCAAATGTCTAGCTAGTCGGGAAGTTAGTTAAATAAATTTCTGTCGAATCATATAAACGCTGCCGAAGGCAGTAGGGACCTGAAGCAGTTGACTAAAAGTATTAAACAAAGTACTGTCACCGTGTTCTGAGCTATCCTGAAAGTTTCAAATATCTAGATAGTCGGGAAGTTAGTGAAAAATCGATTGCAAGCTTTGCACTGGTAACGCTGCCGAAGGCAGCAGGAACCCGAAACAGTTGGCTAAAAATATTTAAAAAATGCATTTTCACCGTGTTCTGAACCATTCTGAAAGTTTCAAATGTCTAGCTAGTCAGGAAGTTAGTTAAATAAATTTTCTGTTGAATCATATAAACGCTTCCGAATACAATAGGGACCTGAAACAGTTGACTAAAAGTAATAAAAAAAATGTATTGTCAGCGTGTTCTGAGCTATCCTGAAAGTTTCAAATATCTAGCTAGTCGGGAATTTCGTGAAAAATCGATTGTAAACTTTGTACTGGTAACAACCCGAAACAGTTGGTTAAAAATATTTTAAAAATGCATTTTTCCAGTGTTCTGAACTATTCTGAAAGTTTCAAATGTCTAGCTAGTCGGGAAGTTAGATAAATAAATTTTCTGTCGAATCATATAAACGCTGCCGAAGGCAGTAGGGACCTGAAGCAGTTGACTAAAAGTATTAAAAAAAGTATTGTCACCGTGTTCTGAGCTATCCTGAAAGTTTCAAATATCTAGCTAGTCGGGAAGTTAGTGAAAAATCGATTGCAAGCTTTGTACTGGTAACGCTGCCGAAGGCAGCAGGAACCCAAAACAGTTGGCTAAAAGTATTAAAAAAATGCATTTTCACCGTGTTCTGAACCATTGTGAAAATTGAAAATGTCTAGCTAGTCAAGAAGTTAGTTAAATAAATTTTCTGTTGAATCATATAAACGCTGCCGAAGGCAGTAGGGACCTGAAGCAGTTGACTAAAAGTATTAAACAAAGTACTGTCACCGTGTTCTGAGCAATCCTGAAAGTTTCAAATGTCTAGCTAATCGGGAAGTTAGTGAAAAATCGATTGCAAGCTTTGTACTGGTAACGTTGTCGAAGGCAGCAGGAACTCGAAGCTGTTGGTTAGAAATATTTAAAAATTGCATTTTCGCTGTGTTCTAAACTATTCTGAAAGTTTCAAATGTCTAGCTAGTCGGGAAGTTAGTTAAATAAATTTTCTATTGAATCATATAAATGCTGCCGAAGGCAGTAGGGACCTGAAACAGTTGACTAAAAGTATAAAAAAAATGTATTGTCACCGTGTTATGAGCTAGCCTGAAAGTTTCAAATGTCTAGCTATTCGGAAAGTTAGTGAAAAATCGATTGCAAGCTGTGTACTGATAACGCTGCCGAAGGCATTAGGAACCCGAAACTGTTGGCTAAAGGTATTTAAAAAATGTATTTTCACCGTGTTCTGAACTATTCTGAAAGTTTCAAATGTCTAGCTAGTAGGGATGTTAGTTAAAGAAATTTTCTATCGTATCATATAAACGCTGCCGAAGGCAGTAGGGACCTGAAGCAGTTGACTAAAATTATTAGAAAAATGTATTGTCACCGTGTTGCGAGCTGTCCTTAAAATTTCAGATATCTATCTAGTCGGGAAGTTAGTTAAAAATCGATTGCAAGATTTGTCCCTGACATACAAACAAACAAACAAACATACAAACAAGAATCGAAGTTAATAAAAACATGGTAAAGTAAAAAACGCAAACCACTATAAAATGAAATCAAAATATATATTTACAAATAAATATGAATTAAAATTAAGAAATTGTATTTATAATTTTAATAATTTATTCGTGTATTTATTAGTATAAGTAAGCTGAAAGTTCTATATAATACAACTTTTCATATTAATTTAAATTTAGAATAAACTGCCTTGTTTCTCAACAGAAAGGCAGTTACAGAATTGAACTTTAAATTTTGAACCAACTGCAAATTCGAAATATGTGAGGGGGAGAACACTACGAAAACAAGTTTACATTTATTAAATCAAATATCTGAAAAAAGAATATTCTTTTACATTCTGAAAGAATTTCTTGAATGTAAAAATGTCTTATCTTTGGAATGTAAAGATGTTGCAAATTTTTTTTTTCATTCTGTGCTAACTACTGACAAAATTCTTATTGCGCATACTCAAAATGTTTCTGCCTGCATCGTTACATCTAATGAAAAATTTAAAATAGTTCATAGATATAATTTTAAGTTGTGTACAGGACTAAACCACTACTAAGTGTAATTCAGCCGTATTTATGAGCTACCTGAACAAGAAAGTACGACAGACGCCCTCCGCTCCAGCACCTTTTATCATTGACTTCTGGAACGTGAACATATCAAAAAAGTTTGCCATTCTCATGCGTGATTTACTGGCAAGTCTCATTTCACATGCGCAAACATTTTAAGCCGATATCTTTGAATCCAAGTGACGTGAAAAATGGTGGATAGATATAATTTTTAATTTATTACACTCGTAAATTTTGTTAAGAGCCATTCAATTCCATCTAGCCGTTTTTAAATGATACTCGGCTAAAATGAAATAAATAAAATAAAATAAGTGTTACGGACATACGAAAAAACATATACCCATAGAAAAGTTTCTGAAAGCATATTTGTCTTAATGATATCTGAGCTGTAAAGATATCGCAAAATGTTCTGAATTATTTATTGACAAAATTCTGATTTTATTAGTATAGATTAAATTTATACACGTAACACAAATGGTCGGTAATGAAATAATAATAATAAAATAAATAAATAAATAAAGAGGGGAAAAAATGTATTTTTGTTAATATAGTCTGTCGCAAAATAATTTCACATTTTTCAAATCACTATTATAATTATGATACATTGCAAATTATATCGCTATGAACCTTGGATGTAAATCCGATTAAAAATGATAAGCCTAATTCTATTCTCATTACAGGACAATTCTACATTAATTGATAAAGTTTAATGCGTCTTCCAAACGTAATATCACAATTGAAAAATCTGATTCAAATTTGCAGAAGTCCTATTTTATCATTAGTGTAGATTGATAATAACATATTTTATAATATATTCATTTGAAATTTTGTAAAAAGAGAAAAGTGGCTGTATTTTTTAACCGACTTCAAAAAAGAAGGAAGGTTCTCAATTCAAACCGTATGTTATTTTTTTTTTTTTTAGCTTATAACTTTTAAACGGATGCTCCGATTTTGTTACTTTATGTTTTGTTGAAAAGGTCATGGTCTGAAATAGGTCCCATTGTAATATCTTTACGATCTAAAGAAAATACAGGGTGCCCAAAAAAATCAGTCCCAACACTTTTAACTGCTAAACGGGTGCAGCTATAGTGATAAAAATGGTAAGAATAGCAAAGTGGCCATGCAGTAAAAGATTAAACCGCTTTTAGCGCCACCTGGTGGAAAATAGCGGAGTTAGTGTTCCTATCTCGAAAACGGTTCTAGAAAAAAAAAGTGAATCACAAAGTTGAAGAGTATCATCGATTTAATACAAAAAGATAGTTTAGACATTCATGCTAGCGTTCCTATCTCGGAAACGGTTCAAGACAGGGAGAAAAATTGAAATATAAAAGTGCAGAGCATCATCGAATTAGTACAAAAAGATAGTTTAGACATTAACGCTAATAATACAATGCTAAAAACGTGCATTTGTTTGTTCGCAATTTCTTACACTATGTACACTTGAGCTACATTGCACACGTTGTAGCGTATCTGGTGAGACATACGCTATATAGTTCAAAATACGGTTACTTGATACTTTTTGTTTTGTTGTAAAGATCTTGGTCTGAAGTAGGTCCCATTGTAATATCTTTACAAGCTAAAGAAAATAAAGCGCCATCTGGTGAAAAACAGCGGAATTAGCACTCCTATCTCTAAAACGGTTCAAGATGGGAGAAAAGTTAATTACGAAGTTGTAGAGCGTCATCGATTTACTACGAAAAGACAGTTTTTAGACATTATTGCTAAAAATAGAACACTTAAAACGTGCAGTTGTTTGTTCGCAATTTCCTACACTGTGCATACTTGAACTACGTTGCACACTTTGCAGCGTAGCGGATGACACGTATACTCTGTGGTTCAACGTACTGTTACTGTAAGCGGTCACATCGATTAGCGCAAATTCGTTTTCAACCAGCTTCAAAAAGGAGGGTGTTTTTAATTCGAGCTATGCGTTGTTGTTGGTGTTTGTAAGCTTATAACTTCGCAACAGATGCTCTATATTTCTTAGCTCATAACTTCTGAAAGGATGATCCGATTTTGATACTTTTTATTTTATTTTAAAGGTCTTGGTCTGAAATAGGTCCCATTGTAATATCTTTACGATGAAAAGAAAATACAGCGCACCCAAAAAAGTCAGTCCCGACTCTTTTAACTGCTGAACAGCTGCAGGTAAAGTCATAAAAGTGGTATGTAGGTATAGTACAGTGGACATGTGCTACGCGATTCAACCGCCTACACCGCCACCTGCTGGAAAACAGTGGAGTTAGCGTTCCTATCTCGAAAACGGTTCAAGACAGGGAAAAAAAGTGAATCATAAACTTGCAGAGCATCATCGATTTCGTACGAAAAGATAGTTTAGAGATTAATGCTAAAAACAGAACTCTTAAAACGTGCATTTGTTTGTTCGCAATTTCTTGTTTTGTGCACACTTGAATGACATTGCATATGTTGTAGAGTAACGGATGACACTTATACTATGTAAAGTTCAAAGTGCGGTTATTGTAAGCGGTCACACCGATTAACGCATAGACGTTTTAAACCGACTTCATAAAGGAAGAGTTTCTCAATACAAAACATGTTTCTCATTGTTGTTGTTGTTGAAATTTGTTAGCTTATAATTTAGTATGAAATGATTTAATTTTAATAATTTTTTTTGTTGTCGTAATGATCTTGGCCTGAAATAGGTTTCACTATGATTTCATTAAGATATAAACAAATTACAGCATACTTACAAAAGTATGTTCTCCCTCTAACATCTGAACGCATGCAGCTACACTGGTAAAAGCAGTATGTAAGTATCGATGTTGAAACTCCTTTCCGTCAGCTGCAATGCATATTTTGCTTATTGTTTGAACTTCACGCTGCGTAATTTCCAGCGCAGCGGGTGACACGTATTCACTGTAATGCTCAATATATATGCCTAACAGAATTTTTAGTTACGAATACAGCGTATCCGTTCTTTACATTTCTAAAGGCGTTTTAATTTAAAGTATGTTCAATCAGTAGATAGTTTTTTACTCATATCTAATAAAGGCAAGAAAAGTGACACAACTTAAAAATGTAGCATTTGAGAAACATCAATATAAAAATAACTGGACTAGAATAAAACTGGCTCAACTGTCCCTCAAGTGGATAACTTTCCAGATGGAGATGTAACTTTTTTGTTCACATTGGATGCATTTCAAGTATTTTTCAGTGACATAAACCATTTTTTTTCAGTTATGTCACTTTTCTTGGAAGTTGTGATTTGTGATACTGCCGTCGAACGTCTTCTGATGTTCTGCTATATGAATAAGTTTTCACTGAAAAGAGAAAAATAAAATATTTTTGTAAAAAAATAGAACCGACTCCAAAAAGCAACTATTCAAACAATTAAAAAAAAAAAAAAAAAAATGTATGAAATGAAACTGTAAATTGCGCCTAAAAGTATAAAATAATTTACTTCGCCAAACAACCTATAACACTACAATTAATCATAACTTTTGAAGTCGGCGCAAAATTAAATAAAAATTGATACCTTTATTCAATACAAAAATGAAATCCTATTAAAAATACACATCTCACATTGTCACCTGCAAAACGCAGTCGAGAACTACTTTGATTCAAGAAAACAAATAAGATTTCCTAAGCAGCAAAAGGTAGCGAAGATGCTGGTATCTGACGTCCTTGGTGAAAGAAAAATCGCAAAATTATCTGACAAACATGTTTAATTTCCTTGGGATATCATGATTATTTTGATAAGGTATAATAAGAAAGTAATCAAGAATATGAAACAATACTTCGTACAACATATATTATGAAACTGTTCATCTTGCTTGTGTATTTTTGCATTATGTTTTGATCGCCAAATCCAAAAGCCCCCAATGATGATAGTTATCAAAGTTATACAAATTTGGAAAGGAAACTCTAACTTTGTAGAAACATAAATATCGTATTGTGAAGAATGTTCACTGTTCTATGTAGATGCGACTAATAGACCAATTGTATACAGTGATAAAATAATAAAGGAAACATGAAAATGGATCATTCGAGACAACAGCATTTGTTGCTACCGATCTAAAAACAAACCTTTAAAAACTAATTAAATTTTATTTAATTTTGCGCCGACTTCAAAAGTTATGATTAATTGTAGTGTTATAGGTGTTTTGGCGAAGGAAATTATTTTATACTTTTAGGCGCAATTTTCAGTTTCATTTGATACTTTTTTTTATTTTATTTTATTTTATTTTTTTTTTTTTAGTTGTTTGAATAGTAGTTGCGTTTTCGAGACGGTTGTATTTTTTTACAAAAAGATTTTATTATTATAGCATTCATTCGTGTAGATAAAATTTATAAACCAATTTTTTACGTTCCACTACAGCGTAAATAGAATTTTAAGCTCCATGGCATGATATATTATATTCTCGCGAATGTAATACGATATCAATTTGCCCCAACTATCGTTATTTCTCAAAATACTAAAATATTTCTGTACATGTTATGATGGTTAATTTACAAAAATAAAAAGAAAGTTGTCCGTTTTTCACCGGAGAGAAATACCATTTGTTTTCTATAAAAGTTCTTTGTTTGTTTAATCGTAGAAAATCTGTATGACAGATTTTTATAAAAAAAATTGTGATAATAAATCTGATATCAAAAATTCAAAATGTTGGCAGTAATTCTGTACACTGATGAAAACCAGACTTATAGAAAGATTAATTTTTACTTATATATATTATTAATAAGAAATTTCTTATCGCTGTACTTCACGGGGTCGAGACATTCTGTTGTCAAAGCTGGAAGTCGGGGAGTATACCGGGTACGTTCTTATGTAGCGGTCTAGACATAGTGAGGTTTCTGTGGTTTTCTAGGAACAAATGAGACCCAGGAAAAAACGGCACATTGCACTCAGGTATGTGACACTAGCATAGTCAATTAGTCTTATTACACACAACCATAACGTATATAACACAATCCCAACGTCGAGCTATAGCAATGCTTTCCTCTTAGAAGTTTTTATTAAATAAATGTCAAACAGGTAAGATTAAATACGTCATAATTGTAGAGTATTATAGTCTGAGTATTTAGTTTCATTATGATATTTATAAACAGTTCGAACGTTTAAATTTTATTAAAAGTAATATGAAATTATTTTATCATGATAAATCTTGATAAATTGTGTTACAAATCCCTCAGTAAAACAAACTGAAGTAAAACGCTTTTCTTACAACAATTAAGGAAATTAGAGTTCATAAATACACTTCCTGAATAAACGTTGCTGAATTTTCGATAAAAATAAATATATTGATTTACTTAAGAAAGATAAAATGTGCGTAAGAGACTAATTTATTGTGATACTCACACAACTTTCCCTTGTTCTTTATTTGAGTACTGCAAAGATAAATTTTAGGTTAGGTTGTCAGATAAAAAGTACTATGTGTAAATGTATGCTGTTTTAGAAATAGTTTCATTTAAGATATATTTCTGTGTAAAAGAGTATCATCGTGTCCACACTCAGAAAAAAAATGTTTACCGCCTTCATCTGAAGGAAATAAGTAATTATCTTCTCAATCTCTAAACTAGAAATTTAGATTTCTGAGTTATGCGTATATATGTTAAATAAATAAACTGGATAGACGAAATGATCTAGAATTTCTAATCTACACCTTTTCAGGTGGGGAAACAATATTTTGAATATTTCGAATATAATGAATCCTTTATATTGCAAGATATTTTCGCATAATATAGGAAAATGCTCTAGAATTCTAGTAAGACATTTTAAACGTCCCTATCAAAGGAAACTAGAATTTATAAGGATGACATGGAACTATATTTATTAGAGCCACAAATTAGTTTCTAGATGTCAGTCACAGAATTTTTTTCAGTGCACAACTTTCCGATTTATCATAATTCTTAAGAAAAAATAAATTAAAAAAAAGCATGTTATTAAATTTAAAAATTTATTCCAAATTATTCAGAGAACTTTCATACACACCATGCTTTGAAAGTAACTACTGTTGCGTACTTGGATGTTCGTAAATTGTCCGAAAATGAGAGGAGAAACTTGCATAAGAGCAGTAATTTATTTACAGAAAATTCCAGAAAAATACAGGTCTATGAACTGAGTATCAACTTCAATTCCACCAATAAAAACAGCTTAGATAACAGCTGTCAACAGCAAATCCACAGTACACACTGTATAGCATTAACACATACAGCAATGCAACTGTATTTACTAAGAGGCTTACAGCTCTTTCAATAGCAATGCAACATTGACGGAAGCCGATTTTAGACAGACTCCCTAAGCGTAACAGCTCCTTAACAGCTCCTTATATACCCGCGTAGAAAATTGTAGAAAACTGTGAAAAATACGAGAAAATGGTCAGCCAATCAAGTTAAAGCTTCCATATTTGGTATATCGATAATAAGGATTTTCTCGCCAAGGTCGCCAAATTTGGCGCCAAATCCATTACCTCCCTTATTGTAGCTTCGTAATGAATTTTTAAGGGAAAATTAGGCTATTTTATTGCTAAAACAACGGCATAACTTTTAACTGCCATAGTCCATGTCCCGTGAAGGATGCAGTCTTCTCACGATCGTCAGGATGTAATTCTAATTGCCAATAACCGCGCTTCAGATCCAAAGTCGAGAACCATTTATTGCCAGCAAGTGTGTCCAATGTGCCGTCAATTCTGGGCAAAGGGCAACTGTCTTTCTTCGTGATGTCATTCAAACGACGATAATCTTCGCAAAATCTTGTTGAACCATCCTTCTTTCGCACCAGTACTATGGAGAGGCCCAAGGACTCGTTTATGGTTCGATGATGTAATTGCGCTTCAGATCATCAAGAAGCTCAGCCACCTTTTTCTGCTTAGCAAATAGAAGTCTTCTTGGATGTTGTTTGATCGGAGGATGATTTCCTGTATCAATTCTGTGCTGAGTGATGTTAGTTCTCCCGACGTCTTCCGGTGTTCGAGAAAAGAGATCCTTAAATTCATAGAGTAGCTTCTCCGCAGCACGTCTCTGTTCATTTCCTTATTCTGCATTCCTGAGTAATTCCGTTGCTAAATTTCTGAAGACTTGGACTCTGTTGATTGCGTGGACCTAGTTGATGCTTGTAACAGGAGTACAGGTGGCTAACACCTCATCCTTCTTCACTGTCTTTACCTTATCGCTGATGTTTGCGACTCTGACAGAAATAGTGCTCTTTGGAAGATCAACCAGAGATGGAGCCACCACAACTCCTCTTGGGCTATTGCCTGTATTCGGGTACTCAATCAGTCCATAATGGAAGTGTTGCTGTTTGGGAGGTGTCCCGGAAACTATTGTCTCTGTGTGTGGAGGGATGGAAATTTCAGACTTAGCTGTTATCTAACAAATTGGCTAAATGTCTGGATTTTTAGTATTGAACACAGCTATGTCTTCCGAACTTGAATGCAGTTCATTATTCTTGAAGACTAATTTAAAGTTAAACATCCTCAGGAAATCAATTCCAAGGATTAGAGGATCTCTTATATCAGCCCCATATGCCATATGATGGTAACTGGCATTCCCAAATGTGATGGTCAATTTCATTTTTCCATATATTTTGATCCAGTCACCAGTCACAGTCTGGAGTTTAATTCAGGGCGGCGTCCACATGATCTACTCTTTAAGTTCCTGAGCTAAATCCGTTCTAATGATGGTTATGTTGACTCCAGTATCCATAATCATACGGCAGGTGGTGTTTTGGCGCAGCTCCCGTGAACTTAGGTTCTAGAAGCGCTCAAAACCGCTCTTCGAGCGGTGAGCGGGGGCTGCGCCCTGTTCAGGTTCAGGCAGGTGGTGTTGTTAACTTGGCCATAAACATAAAGTCCATTATCGCCGCCACTCATCAATGAAACATAGAATACTGCAAAGTGGGGCTCTGTCATTTCTGGCAACCTCCGCCCCGCGAGATCGCCTTCTCTTAGTTTCCCTGTAGTGATTGTAAAGCTGGGTTATTTTCTTTAGCTGGTCGTACAGGTAAGTTTCTCTTCACATGTCCATCTTTTCAGCAGCCCCAGCACTTTATCTTCGGATCGTTTACATTTTTTGTTATTTTCAAGGCTGCGCAATCTCCTCAAGATTTCTGCGAGATTTCTCTTCATTTCATTTACATCACCTGGTGTATCATCTAATGAGACTGCTCTAATGGTGTGGCGGTCTTTACGGGTGGCTTGTTGAGCTGCGTCTATCTTCAGTGCGTAGCCTAAAGCTGATTCAACATCCTTGATATTGCGAACATGTGATTGTTTATTTCCAATTTGAATTCTTCTGCTAAACTAAATGGCATTGCATTACACTGAGCACCTGTATCAAGTTTCATTGGAATAGCTTTGTTATTAATAAGAACAGTCTCAAACATCTTTTTTTATCAGCATTAATAGCAGCTATTAAATAGTGCTCATCATCTTTAACTACAGAATCAACATTTTCAATTTCTTTGACTTTGGCAAAATGGTTTTGTTTTTGACAAAGATTGCATTTCTTTCCAAAAGCTGGGCATTCATTTAATTTATGTGTACCCCCACAGTTTCTACAATCATTTATAATTTTAGAATTAGGTTTATCTTTCATTGAGAGTTAGTTCTCTATGTGCTTAAGAAAATTTACTTTTTATTCTAGAAATTACTGGTTGCGCTTTGGTATCCTAAAGAATGTCTTTTAAATGTTTTGCATCATTTTCCGAAGCAAGACAAACTTTTCACTGCTTTATCTAAATTTAAATCAGAATCGCCTAGGAGCTTCTCTCGGACATCGTTATTATCGATGCCGACGCATTTTCAGCCGTTACTATAAAAATTATACTAAATATCTCTGACTTCTAAATATTAAAAAAATATTGAGAATTTTTATTCAGGTTATTTGACCGATGTCACTTTTTTTTTTACACTCAATAAATATGTATATCCTGAGAGAGAGAAAAAAAAGTAAGAAATATATATATGCTTTGCAATTTTTTTGTTAGGTATGCAGAATTGTATCTAATATTTGCATGCATTTTTCTATCGCCGCCCCTGAAAAGGTACTGTTTTAATATAGGCATTCTTTCTTAAATTGTTAATCTTTTTTAATTACATGTATCGATTTTTCATATTATTACTTTTTCTTTCAGTGAAATATTTGAAAAGGTTTTTTATACACACAAATGAATGTATATATAAATGCATAAATTGATTTTTTCACCTAAACTAAACGATTTTCTCTATTAATTCATTTCTTAGCATCCAAAACGTCAGTATATATTTTTAATTTTATGAATTTTTACTTTTATTATTTTACTCAATTATACGGTAAAATAATGAACTTGCCCGTTAGAAAATATATGATGCATATTATTAATAACTTATTTTCTTTGTTTTGCTAATGTATATGAAGAAAATGGTAAGTATAACATATATAATTTAGCATATATTATTATTATTATTATTATTATTATATTTTTATTTATTTTTTAAAAAAAACCAGAAATAAAATTTTAAACAAAATTAATATAAATAAATCTTAAAATATAAAATTTTGAAATATAAAGATTTGCTAATTAATTATTCTAATGACTAGAAATACATAATCCAATCTCAAATCAAAAAAAAATTTGAATGAAAATTTGGCAGTTTCAAAAGTAATTTATTTCATACTGTTTTACAAACATTATTAACAGTTCTATTCAAGCACGCATAATTAGAATTTCTAATTAGGTCATTTATCCTATCTCTTTTATATCCAAACAAATTTTCATTATCGTTTCAACATTAATTTTGTTGATTAAATGAAATTAACTATATTTTCAAATAAATGCCTGAGAGGAAATGAATAGTTCATTGTTCATAGAGGACTTCTAATATTCTGAGTAAATTCTACAGAAGCGGTTGCTAATTATTGCTTTCCATTTTTATGAAAATTTCTAAAATTAAATTCATCGCACTTGTCAAAAAATCTTACGCTGGAAATTTTGAAAGTTTCTAAGTTCCTTCCTCTCTTTTTCTTCCGATAGATAATACTAAAAAATAATGAGAAACTTTTTATTCAATTTATTTGTCTTTCTATTGATAAACATACTTCCTTCCAAAAAAAATAATAAATAAATAAAAAATAAATAAATAAATAAAAAATAAAAAATAAAGTTTTATGAGTAAAACGTTTATATTAATAGTCAGACATATTTTTAATTTAATTTAATTAATTAATTAATTTATTTTTAAGCCAAATTAAAATGCTGTTTTCATTAATGTTTTTAAAACGTTAATAAATAAATAAAATATAACGAAATGAACTCTTTAAATTTTCCTGCATAAAATTCTGGCATTTTGGATGGTATTACCTTTTGCTGTAAATTTGTAGCTGAAATTTAGAGTTTAAAAGTTTGCCAGTTGACAAAAATAAGTAGATGGCATTGTGCTTTGTAAAAAAAAAAAAAAAAAAAAAAAAGAGAGAGAGAGAGAGAGAGAGAGAGAGAGAGAGTTGCAATTTTTCAATAGGTGACGCTGCGCTAATATCTAAAACGATTTTAGTAGATTTTTTTGTAAAACATGTCTGTATTAACCGAAATTGATTGAATGAATTTTCAAAAATCGCAAATGGAACAACAACACCTACTGACGAAAATTTCAAATAAGTTTTTTTTATTTTTATTTTTGAAGAGCACATTACTTGTACTAACAACTACTAATTTTGTTTCATTTGGAACCATAGAATCTGCTCTAACTAGAGCCATCTGAATAGGCGAAATTTAATTATAACAACTGTGTGCATATATATATCTGAAAAAAGAAGAGAAAATCTTTCAAATCCTCTTTTAATGTTTAAGTTTCAAAGTTTCAAAAAATGTCTTTATTATTATTTTTTTTTTCAGTTGTATCCAAAAATTTGTTATAAATATCAAAATAATTTTAAACTTTTCTATTTTAATTTTCTATTTAGGAAAATTCTAAGTAATTTTTAAACAGGTATTTAAATCTATAAGATTTTTAGTAGCGTTTAAACATTAGATTATATATGAGGTAAAGCTTTCTGAGTTGTTTGATTAATTGACGTTGGATGGTATTGTTGGTTGATTGGTTGGGAAGGATGTTATTATTAAAAAAAAAAAGAAAAAAAAATAGAAAGACAATTGCATTTATAACAATTTAACATCAAATTACTCCGTTCATTATTCGTATTATCTATCACTCGTTTATATTAACCATGCTTTTATGTTGTAATTTAGTATACATAATTACAATTTACTGTTATTTAGTGATATTAATTATGCTCAATTTAATTTATTTTTTCTAAACGTTGTATACACCTAGTGTAGCGTCATTTTGACAACAATTAATTTATCTTAAAAAATATATTACTCATGTTCAGTTATCTTTTTAACTATTGTATATAATATGCTACGTATTACAATATGTTAAAAATTCAAATTTTTTGATCGATTTATTAAGCAAATTGTTAAAAAATTCCTATTATAATTATCAATTTTTTTTCTATTTATAATTATCAGTTTTTAATTAATCAAATTTTTAGTCAAATTCTGTTATATTACACTATTACGATATGAAAGTAATCGATTATAAAATGCACTATTTATAATAATGTTTTTTCATTACTAAAATATAAGAGTATTAAACCATCTGAGCTGTAGGTGCTCGTTGTTTGGTTCGTCGAGGTACGTGTAGATGTGGGGAAAATGTTTTCAAATCAACAATCTTTGCTCGCTGGTAGTTGCGGACTTTAATCAACTATTTACACACTTATATATACAAAGATCTATTTTAAGATTTAAACAGCTTTCTTGCACTCTTATAGTGCACAAACAATCATGACAGATTAGAGCTAGAGACCGGCAGGACAACCTCCTCCGACTCTTCCAAAACAGCTCACAGTACATTTTCTGATGCTTTTCTCAGCATCCCTCTTGACCCCTTTTAGGGTTGCAATGACATCGCTTCCCCTCCACAGGGGATACCATAAAGGTGTGGGACTCGCCGGCATTACACCTCCCCCTCAAGATTGTGTCTCAGCGGCCGTCTGATGACACTATCTGAGAAATAAAAGGATGCCGGAGACTCCCACTCCACAGTATTATTTACATCACACACTACTAAATAACAGTACATAAATTAATATTGATAACAAAACCACAATTAAATAATGAAATTAGCATTTAAAAAATAGAATAAAATTATAAGAAACTTATAAAAAAATGTTATACAGACTGGATTGAATAAATTCCTTTTCGACGTTCTTTCTCTGAAACAAATAAAATAGTTGTAAAATCACAAACAGAAAGTTTTAATTCAAAATTGTCTCTATAGAGTTAAAGTCCAATGAATTGTTCATTCAAAGGTTATTTAGAGTTTAATAAGAGTCTAACTTCTTCATAAATACACAATTAACTCTAAATAGTTAACCAATGTCTAAATTCGCACTTTCAATAAAACATGTTGAGACATATAAAAGCTTAAGTTCCATTTTTTTTCCAGTGAAAACACAATGTTATTTCGAACGAAATTAATTTCTTGACAACACACACACAATTACACGCTTTTAGCTCCTTCGAAGACACAATTAACTGTTTCGAGTGATTTCTTTGATCACTGGGATATTCAGTGACATCCTCGGGGTATGCCAAGTCAGGTTCCAGATAATTTATCATCATCGCGTTCACAATTTTATTTCTTTCACCGTTGGTGATTTTGAAATCAGGGGCTTTTCCCTGTTGGGGCAACAAATTTATCGATTTGTTTCTTTCTGTATGATCCACATGATCGACATTACAGCTGAGTTTCACATTTTCACATTCTTGCATAGGTGAGTTGTAATTATAATTTTTCCCGAATTTGTTGTCTTTCTCGAAAACTCGATTGGCTGTCGAGATTCTTGGGTAAACTTCTCCTTGTTTATTCGCCTGTATCAAGTTTAAGTTTTTATCAATTAACTTGATTTCATCAGATTGTGAGCATGGTCGTGCTGTTTCACCAGAACCGGTCCCACCAGCGTATAGAATCACCTGATCGTCCGCTTTAAAATTCCTAGAAGACGAACGTCTAATTTCGCCAGCCCAAGGTAATGATTTCAAATTACCAAACGACCAATTAAATTCCCCATTAGTCATCCCACAATCATTAACAATTACATTCGGAATCCCCGTACGCATAAAAATATCGGATAAAGCACTATAAATTGTCTTGGTCATTAACGTTTTAAATTCGATAGCTCCCAGCCACCGCCCATGCTGTTCCCCTAAACATAATTCAGCGCACGCGACATCTCTCAAACGCACTTCAGAATGCCTCATCCCAGGCCAAGCGAAACTATCCCGAACTCTCCCTTTAGTTTCGTTTTTGCATACGACCGCTTTTTGAGCTAAGTTCAATCTTTCCTCTTCCTCTCCCCTAGGTTGCAACACCGTTTTATCCAGCGCTTTTCTACCTCTCTGAACTTTCACTCCCTCGATAACGCTAGTTTCTTCTCGCTTTTCCAAATCCGTACACTGCATCTCGAATTTCAGATGGTCAGTTTTGACCCTCTCTTCAATACAAAGCGTACTTTCCCCATCGGCTTCCATTCCCCCCTCCGCGAAAACTGAAACCTCTCTTTCTCTACTTTCAGGAGATCCCCCTTCTACAAACTGAACGCTCTCTCTGCTCTCTCTCTCTTTTTCATCCCTTTCTTTAGACTGCTCCCTCAACGAATTCCATATCCTAGGTGGGAGTAAGCAGGAAACGCAAAGTTTTCGAGTCACCGCCGCGAGAATTTCTTGAGGTCCGTCAACGGATGTTCCGCTTGTTCTGAGAGAGACGGGGAGTTTACATAATTTAGCTTCGGTCTGTTCGCCAAACGCTGATGTGAGAATTATCTTTCCTTGCTCTTTAAGTTCTATAACTGGTAGCGCCACAGGGTTAAAAATCGCAAAATTCGTGCCAGAATCTTTTATTGCTTTCACTTTTCGTCCCTCAACCATTATTTCAACGTGCTCTAAAGGTTCAATCGCGAGTTGGGAATTTAAAAATTCAGTTTTTACCATCGCGGTAAATATTTCGCTATTATTTTGCTCCGATTTAACATTTTCATTATTAAAATTTTGTTTTCGTTTATCACAGTCACGCTGTAAGTGGGAATTAGATCCGCAAGAATAACAAGATTTGGTTCTAGGTTTATAAGCATAACTCGACTGGCTTTTGGGTGTACGCAAATGAGGAGGTATGTATCTTTGCTCTTTTCCCATATCTAATGATTCTACCGTATCGCGTTGTTTTGCATTCTCTGAAAAATTTTGTTTGTGTATTGACTTGCCTCGGGATGTATCAAAGTTATCGCAATCCTTGCTCATTTCTATAGGTCTAAACCAATTGTCACCCTCTCGTATGCCTATATGCATTTGCGTTTCTGGATCTAAAGTAGAAAATAGCTTATCCGCTACTATCAAATCACGCAAAGTATCGAAATCCTCGCATTTTCTTAATCGGAGGTAATAGTCGAACGTCGTTTTAAGACGAGACGCGAACTGCATGTGCGTCTCGCCCACCTGCCTTTTAGCTGTATTAAAATGTTTCAAACAATTTGGCGCTGTCGGTTCGAATTCTCGTAACACGAGTGTTTTTATTTTTTCATAATCTTGGATCTCTTCATCATTAATGTAAACTAAAATACTTTTTCGCCTAATAAATTTAACAAAATTTCGGCTTGAATACCCTCGTCTACATTTTTCGTTTTAAATGCGCGTTCCAGAGTTGTGAAGAACAAATACCACAACTCTGGTTTTGACGGACAAGGAATCGTTAGCGACCTTATCGTTTTAATTATCCGATCTAAATTATCCCTATCACTACGCTGGACAGGTTCCGGCCTAGGGCTTGAGCTTCGAGCTCTAGCAAGCTCCAATGCTCTAGCGTGCTCGTCTCTTTGCTTGCGATCTTCTACGGTAGTGATAATAAATTCGGCTACAAAATCAGGTGAAGTTTTAAATTCGTCAGATTTTAAGATCTTTTCCTTAAGATCTTTTATTTTTAGTTCTAAAGTGGTGCTGACACCTATTTCTTCTGCTACCGTTATTAGATCTTCTTTTTTAAGACCTTTCACATTAAATATTTCCGCCATGCTGACGAATTAGCTTATCGTGACTTTTAAATTTCGGATTTTAAACAATCATTTTCCATATATCTTTCAATGGCTTCCTAAACAGGCACTTTGCATACTTCTTTTCCCCCAAAACATAAACAAGATAAGAATCTTCTTACCTCGATCCTGTCGACTGCGCCAGTGTAGGTGCTCGATGTTTGGTTCGTCGAGGTACGTGTAGGTGTGGGGAAAATGTTTTCAAATCAACAATCTTTGCTCGCTGGTAGTTGCGGACTTTAATCAACTATTTACACACTTATATATACAAAGATCTATTTTAAGATTTAAACAGCTTTCTTGCACTCTTATAGTGCACAAACAATCATGACAGATTAGAGCTAGAGACCGGCAGGACAACCTCCTCCGACTCTTCCAAAACAGCTCACAGTACATTTTCTGATGCTTTTCTCAGCATCCCTCTTGACCCCTTTTAGTGTTGCAATGACATCGCTTCCCCTCCACAGGGGATACCATAAAGGTGTGGGACTCGCCGGCATTACATGAGCATTATAACGTATTTATAGATATAATCTTTCTCGAAAGATGAGCAATGTTCTAAAATGACCAGTTTTTTTTTCTACAACTTCATATTTTCAACATTACTATTCTGCTTTTAAAATACAAGAAAAATATCGTTTATTTTATTTAATAAAATCCTTTAGCTGTATTATATCTTATAATAAGTAATAATAATACTCTTATAATAACTAACAATCATATTATAATTAATTATAATATGAATATATATTATATTTAATAATATTATAATAAGTAATAATGATAATAATATAATACTATTATATCTTAAGTATTTAGGTTTATCTGTGTTTTACGGCAAGAGAAATTATTTGTGCTACTTTCTTCATTAATGGAAGTGTTCAGATTATCTTACGTAACTGCAAAATAACTAATCTGATAATATGTGCAATGTATTCAAACTTCTGTGTGGTTTGGGGTTTTATAACAATTATTATTTTAAATTAGCTCTGTCTCTTGTATTCTCTTATTAATTTTATTCCACTTGCTAATTTTAAATTACAAATTTAATTGTTTTTCATTCAGGATTCGTCAACCATTCAGTTTTAAAAGCTGATATAGTATAAAATCTTTTTTTTTTTTTTTTTTTTTTTATCATTGGAGAGATGGGGTAACCTTGATGATTAATTTCTTTAGTAAGGACGATTTTCCAATGTTTAAATTAATTTCTTTAGTAAGGACGTTTTTCCAATGTTTAAATCTTCGAAAAATTTTTATTTATTTATTTTTTGTTGTTTGTTTGTTTGTTTTAGTATATTCTGGATGGACACTTTCGAAATTTCCGTGTAATTTCACCCTTAGATTTTCAACCAGAACATTCCTGTTTAAGAATGCTATTTATGAGTTATCATATATGCCTTTTTCTGGGATCTTGTTTCGGCATGTGGAATGATTGTTTGTATATCTTTATTTAAATTATTATTGGTTAACTTTTTCATATCTTTTTAAAGCTACTACCGGTTAGTTAATTTAGTTATCCATTAATTCATTGGTGATTCTTGCGTATTTCGGTGGCATTTCATCATCTGTTTTCCCACATTCTACTTTTTTGTTTCCATATATATATATAATTCATTCTTCTCTCCTGCATTTTCTAACAACGCAAATTTGTGGTACTTATATGACTGCTATTTCTAACAAAATTTCACGAAACAAGATTTTCTTCACTATAGACAAATCCAGCAAGATAAGAATCCAAAGCACGGTGGTATCTGTTTCACAGTTTTATTGATTCCCGAACTTGAGCTATCATCTGTGCATTTGATTACAATTTTTTGACAAATAGATCGAAATATTTAAATTTGAGGATATTTAGTGCTCTCAAGTAATTAAAGTTTTTCTGGGGACCAGAAAAAAAAGGTTAAAATTTGGGGACTGTACTTGAATTTCAAGTAGGTATAGTTAATTATCGGGTCACCAAATAGATTTCCACATGCTACACTTTAATAACCAATTTTATTGAAAACATTTATATATAAATATATGTATATATATATACATGCATTTCTCATCAAAATCATTTCTTAAAAGAATACAAATGTCAATACTTTTGCTTTAAGAATACCAATGCAAAAAGAAATACATCTTCAACAATTGCTCTATCTGACATAGGCGTTTTAATTGTTTATAAAAGTTTATATAACTTTTAAATATATTGATTAAGTAA
Organism: Salticus scenicus; assembly: GCA_963930645.1. Taxonomy (NCBI): domain Eukaryota; kingdom Metazoa; phylum Arthropoda; class Arachnida; order Araneae; family Salticidae; genus Salticus; species Salticus scenicus. Next base: position 251,373,532 of record OZ005652.1, read on the forward strand.
AATAATTATAAGAATGCATTGTTTTCTTTCGTTGTTAGAAAAAATCATGCTGATAAAAAATTAACTGGATAAAATATTCTTATAAAATGTTTCTTTAGTCAAAAATGATAGAACATTATACATATCTTGATACTGATAGATCATTACAAGTATTTTAAACAAAAAATATTGCACATTAAAGAACGATTAATATTTAAGCTTGAAAACTTCTCGTAAATAAAAAAAAAATGAGCAAAAAGGTTTCCAAAAATAAGTTAAAAAAAAAAAAAAAAAATGCAATTGGAAATGTGACATAACCTAAAACATTTTCATATATATATATATATATATATATTTTTTTTAATCAGAATTTTTTGTAAACACAAACAAAATGCACTTTTGAAATGCAAATAAATAAATAAATTTAAAAAAAGTAAATAAATAATATAATATAATATAGAGTAAAATAAAAATAAGTAAATAAATAAAAATACTATATCCAGAATAAAAGCATGACTATTATTTTATTTCAATTTATTATGACCTAAATGTAATATTTCATAGTTTTAATTATTGATCTAAGCTTAGTGAATAAACCTAAAGAAAATGAAGTACTATCTCTGTTCTCAAACGAGTCGTTCAATTAATCTGAAAACTCTTTTGTAGCTTTTGAAAAAAGCAAACCTCTAACATTTACTGAAAATTAAAAAGACATTTACAAACAAAAACTTAGAAGTAGACGCACTAAAAAGTAGACTTAGATGTAGAAATTTTCCAATTTAATTTATATAATACAGTTTTTCAGTTACAAGTTTATTTTGAAATCAAGAGAAAAAAATATTTGATTTCCTTTTTCTGATAATGCTATCTATTAGTTTCTCACTTCAATTAATAAAGAAAGTAAACAAAAAATATCATTGAATTTAAATTTGTATATTTATATTAGATATTTATATTTAATTTATATATTTATTATTATTATTATTTGTATCTATAGTATGTTTAATTTTACCTATAATAATAGAAAAAATGTATTTTTTATGCGTAAAAACTGCGAAGTATTATGAGAAAAAAAAAAAAAAAAATAGAATGATTAAAAACATGCGGTACACATTGATTATCAACATTTTCAACTGTACGCACCCATTGTGTAGTATAACTTTCAATGATCTTTGCCTATGTTAGCACTCAACAGACAAACAGAAAGACAAAAAGGCAGACAAATAGACTAACTGAATTCACAATCATTCTTAAACATTGTTGGAAAGTGTTAAAAATTCTTAACACAAACGGAAATACAGCCCCAATTGCCGTCCCTAATGTATCTGAAAATTTTAATACAGCCTTGCAAATCTGAAGATTAAGCAAATCGTATGCTAAACAAAATATTATTTTAGAATATTAACAATAAAGAACAATTTCTTTATGATTTTCTCAGTAGAAATTTATTTAAATGTGATTTATGAAAATTTATCTACTAAAACGTAATACATTGCCATTTTTTTAAGTGTCCCCGTATACAAATCAGTTGTACAGGATCTATTAATGCCATTTGAAGTAAAGATCATTTTAAAGTGAACTTGAATAACATATATAATTTTTAACAAGTTCTAAAAATACTTTGGAGGCATGTAGACGGACAAATTGACAGACGGACAGACAGTCGCAGAATTCAAATACTATTCACGTGTAAAAGTTGTTATAAAGTATTAAAAATGCTAAATGTAAACAAAAATGCAGTTCCAGCAACTTTCCAATAATAGCCCTTTATGTAACTATAAAATTTCCTGTCACTCTGTAAATCTTAATACTAATCATACTATATTCTACATAAACACCATACGTTTGCGCATGTAAATAACATATTTCAATTTCATAAAGATTTGTCCGGAGTAAAGTTGTTAAAATATAGTTTATAGAAATACCTCTCATATAACGCAAAGTTTTGGAGTATTTTCGGCTGTACCTGTACACAAACTTGCTGGGGTATTCACTCAGTTTTCAGTAAAAAATATCCGATAGTGAACTTGATTAACAAATTTCAATTTCATTAAGGTTTGTGTAAAATAAAGGTATTACAGTACGGTTTATAGAAATACCTCTCACAGAACACAATGCTTTGGAATATTTTCGGATGACCCTGTACACAAGTCAGTAGAGGTATTCACTCCATTTTCAATATAGAACATCCGATAGTGTACCTGAATAATATACTATATCAGTTTCAAGAAATTCCATGAATATTTACGGGAGTTAGTGCGCGGACAGACAGACAAACAAACGGAAGTCATTAAAACTTTTCAACATTGTTGGAAAGTGTTAAAAACCGAATGGTTCAAAATGAATATAAATATAATTTCGTGAAAGACCATCAAATGCTTTTAAATGAGACAGAGTAGCTGTATTGCGTGAGTTGATTAAACTATAAAATAATGTTGTAGTTTTGGTATTCAAAAATAATTTCAGTTCTAATATCTTAACATCTAATACTGAAACAGTTCTAGTAACATAATTTTATTTGGTAACATACAAAAAATTATAGAATTATTCAAAATAACAAGGTCAAAATAAAAGGGGAATACAGACACACAGAAAAAGTAATAAATCATATAGGAACATGAGGTTGTAAATATCCTCTATGTGACATTAAAGTAATACGTAATGCAATAAAAAAAACCTTCATACGTTATTTTATCTAGTGTTATACGTTATGTATGTATGTATGCATGTATGTTTCCGTATGTTGCATATTCATTAAGCCGCTATCAGACCAAGTTTGATAAGAGAGTCATTATCACATACTACCTCATAAACTGGTTTTTCATGATTGTTATTACAGAAAACGCTCTATCCTTTTCCCATTTAAACATCCTTGAGGTGAAATATTGCCAAATGTTTGGTGAGTTGTTTACATTTCTGGATTTTGTTTATGTTTAAAAACAACCCTATTTGCCTCACATATATTCTTCAATCACGCATTTTTGTCTGTTTGAATCATATATAGGGTGACCAGATCAAAGTACCTTTATAAGAGAGAAGCGTTAAAAGTTGCTACAATTATCCAATTATGGATGCATTTTTTCATTCCTAATAAATAAGGACTAAAAATAAAGTATTACTGAATAATAATTTACTTCTACAATTTTTTGAAACTTAGAAAAATGCCTTAAAAAAAAAGGATGTCCCCATTTGTCCCCAATAAATTGGGACGTTTGGTCAGTATAATCATATACAGTAGTTTTCAGCATGAACTCCTGCAATCAGAGAATCGCGGTTCCAAAATATCCTTTATCTTTATTCCTTTTAAACCTCCTTGAGGTGAATTACCGCCAAATGTTGCGTCCATTATTTTTATTTGTGGCTTTCGTTTATGCTTAAAAATAACCACAGATTCAACTCAACAAAGTCGTTGGGTAGCTTTTAAATGCATTACCTTATACTTCAGAATATTTAATCTTCCATTTGATAGCAGCTTTGACAATATTTCAACAAATAACACTCAAAAATTTCCGCCACACACATGGCGAGACGCATTACATCGACACTGTATGGGACGGCTCACCTTCTCAAAAATACCAGGTTTACCTCGAAGACATCTTTTTTCCATAACAATTTTTTCTGATAATGTAAATAGTATTGGTTCTAAATGTAACTTGTTTTCAGTTTTTCTTTTTTTACTTTAACGAAAAGCTGTAGTCAGTCTGTATAAGGGAACACATTTTTTAAAAGAGTCTTATATTATTAGTTGGTCTTTACCCGCCTAGCGACCGATATTTTCAAATGAGATTTTTTTTAATCTGCAATATTCGCGAAATCAAAAACAGTGACGAAATGCGGTGATAAATAGCCATTAATAAAAATAAAATTACAGTTTAAAAAAACTAAAGAGCATGTTTTTATTGAAATGTGAAATAAAAAGGATAAAATAACTTATAAATGTAAAGTTTTTATTCGATAGCGGAAAGAAGTCCCACAACTCGATGTAACCTAAGTCTTGAACTAAGCTTCGAATAAGAATAAAATATTGATAAAAATACAGATATAACTTACTTTGATAGAAAAAAAGGCGAATGGTGTTCAACTTCAGTTGTCATAAACTTTTGATCGCTGAATGTTTATAAAGATACAGCTGATGGGTTGCTTGGTTGATTGCCTTTTAATGACACAAGGTCCGATACAGCTGATAGGAAAGGCGCCTGGAAACACTTGTATATTCTATTGTCATTGATTATGAAGTCGTGTGCAAATTTTGATATCAATTGGACAACCAGAAAGGGGCTGAAAATTGAATTGCAAGATTTCATTACATACATTAATAGTTGCATCATATCAAGTTAAGAAAAGCGTGTTAAAAATACAAAAAAAGCATCATTTAAAGTTTAAGCTCTTTTTTTTTTTTTTTTTTTTTAATCCAAAATAATGGAATTAGAGTAATGATAAATATAATATAAATTTAAAAATAGCAATATAAATTTAATTATTAAGAACATTAACTTCCACAAAAACTCACCAAAGTCGTCGCTAGTTTATTTGTCGGTGGGATAGTACCTTAATACCCGAAAATTATTATTATTATTATTATTTTATTCTAATTGAATCCGATCCCGATAACAGGAAAGTACTTTTTTTTTTTTTTTCGGGTTTCGATTTATTATCATTTGTACAATTTTTTATATTATCAATATTATTAATATTATTAATTTCTTTTATTATTATTTATAATCATTTTAACTTTATGTTTATTTTTATTTTATTTTATTCTTAAAAAAAAAAAAAAAAAAAAAAAAAACAAGAGAGAGAGAGAGAGAAACCCCCAGATTGCAAATTGGCGGTCTTTACATAGACTTATATCTACTTTTTTAATTATTTAGATTTTGTTTAAAATCACGATAAAATTTATTTTTCAATGTATTGTTGACATCATTTTTTTCTCAAAACTACCTTTCTTCCATTATTATATTTATTCCTCCAAACCTGGAATAAAAATTTATTTTCTTTATTTGAATAAATTGTTTTAGCAATGACATTAGATTATAGCGTTATTTTCGATAAATTTGAATTTTTTTTCATTAAGATTAATGACTCATAATGGGCTAAAAGCATTGTATTTAAATTATATTAAACATTTTTCTGTCATATAAATTTATTAAAAGACTAGAAAATATCTTCAATAAAGAAAAAAGACTCATTTTTTGTAATTGGTATCGCCTAATGATGAGTTCAGTTCAAACTGTATCATTAAAAATATTGTAATGAAATATTTTAAGTGCTACTTTAAAGATATAAATTATTTCACGAAAGTTTATTTTGTCATATATATATATATATATATATATATATATATGTTTTGTGTATGTTGACCTTAAGTAGAATATAACACATTAATCCGATTATTCTGAAAGGGATTTCAAATGGTTATTTTAGACATCTTAGAATTTTCCGGATTTCTAAAGCAATGCATTATTTGCAAAAAAAAAAAAAAAAAAAACGAAAGAAAAAGAAAAGAAAAGAAAACTTTAAGATTTTTTTTTTTTTAATCATTGAAATCTCATTCAATTAAGACAGAAGTACCCCATCAACACATAACTTTGGAAGGGATTTATATCAAGGATAATTTATTAAGATACAGAAGGAAAAAATCTTATAAATGAATAATAAAATGCACTAAAAAGTGTATTTTCTTCTTTTATTTTTTAATAAAAGAAAAGTAGCAAAGAATTTGCAATAAAGTCGATGCTTTATTTTTAATTAAATAAATTTTTATTAACTTTGAGTTTTTGTGTTAACCTTGTGATACTCTCTATCCACTTAATGAGTACAGCTATTTTTTAAACGTAGTTTAATTTGCTGTCATTATATGCACAAAGACATATATATTTATCCATTACTCTTCGAAGCTATATTTTTTGTATGGAATAAATAAATACTGGTTTCTACTTCAGTTTCAATTCTTAAATAAATCATGTGAAAGACTTCAGTCACATAATAGGTGAGACGTAGCAAAACCTCGACGATAGCTTCTGGGCACCGAGCCCAAACTCTTCTCAAGCTTCAGTGACTATTTCTAGACAGTTTTGACTTCTTATTCCTTCCGGTGTGAGCCCCCCTTTTTTCCCCCACACATAATATTGTGAGTTTTTTTCCTTCTTGCCCATGCTTTTTTTATGAATTTTTAGCCTTTTTTTCCTCGTTTTCTACATTCTAAAGTGCAGTGGCTTGTAATTATAAAATACAGAAATATGTAAATCGATAGATGTTGCTTTAGTAAATCCTATTTTTTATGCTAAATGATTTTACGAATATAAAATAATTAAATAATAACAATCTGTATAAATTTATTTGGCTTTGAGCCAAAGAAGATTTTCGACTTTGTTTCATTCTCTAAGAAACTCGACATTGAATTTACATTAAAATTAGAATATCTGTCATCAAGAATTTCAATAAGATTAAGATTTAGATTCAATTTAACTTGATTTGATTTCACTGAGGAAATATGAATAGAGCATGCATTAGATTCAATGAGAATAAATTTAAACTACTCACCCCTCTACCAGCATCTGAGATGAGACAAACACAAGGGCTCACACAAAACACTCCGAATTCGAAAACATCTTTGATGAATAATATTTATTGTTATATGATTTTAACTTACGTTATGTAAGTATGATAAGATTAAATTAATACGAATAAGATATTATTATTTAGAATAAGTTCAGGTTTTGATGTTCAAGGCGCAACGCACCTCTTGAGATTTTCGTGAACGACTACAAAACAGCCTGCTCAGAGCAGTCAAAAAGAGTTTAGTCCTGCGCAGGCTGGTATTCTTAAGAAAGTTTAATTTCATTATTTGGTGCTGCCATCTCTGTTTAATGATAGCAGTTACTTTCAATTCAATACTTCCCTCCATATTTAATACATATATTAAATAAAAACAGGAAAGCTGTTGTCCGTGCAGATTCGATAGCTGGATGCAATTGCAGCAAATTATTAGAGAATATAAAAATGTTTTAGAAACAGATAATTTTTTAATTGAAAAATTACAGCTAGAACAATTTTATATTTAATTTCAGTACAAATTTTGCCACAAAATGTTTTTCTTATCTTAAAATTACCTATTCATTATCCCAAAATTAACTTTACAAATTGAACAAATTTCGAGATATGCATTTTACTTTTAAATATACACAGAGTGTTCCTAGATCGAAACTTAATTTAATTCCTTACTTATTAGAGGTATGCTGGAAACGTAAATCACAATATTATTCAAAATAAGGCAGGAAGTAAGACTTTGTTAGTAAAAATTTCTTTCCTTTGTTTTTCATAAAAATGGCTCTTTTTAAATATTCCTTCTAGGTAAATCTTATCAATTAGAAAGTTTTTCTTTTCCGCCCCAAAACTATTAGAAAGAGACTCGTAACTCTAGCTTTAAAAGCAACTGAGATATGATAAACTCAAAAAAAACCTGACTTATGCGATTTTTTCGTATCACCCACAAGGCTGTTTATTCGGCGAATACGGGAACAATATACAAATTAACAAAGGAATATTTTAGGTCAGAAATGGGAGACCTAGATTTTTGATAAAATGAGTTAAAAAAAAAAAAAAAAAAGAAAAAAAAAAGAAAAATCGTAAATTTATTTAAAAAGCTTATAAACAGAGATAAACAGCGGCTTGTCAATACCTACCGTGGTAGCATGCGGTCCTCAACTTTATTTTATGTGGTCTTGTAGCGAGTTACATGATATTTTAAAATGTGCATAAACATAGATAGACATTTTATAAAATGTATTTCTTAAAGAATTCATGGTTTCTTTTAAAATTTGATTAGAAAAGTGAATAAAAAAAAAATAAAAATACATACAATATACTTTTAGAACTTATTACATTGCGCTGAAAAAAAAAAAAAAAATAAAAATCGAGCCCTGATGCCACTCTTGCTGATTTGTATGTAAAATAAACCTCCTGAATCCGAATATGACCTCATTTTGCCCAATCACCTACCATTTTCTCGTGCCCCAATTTTTACCTATCACTGTTCATTTACTTTATGGCTATGAATTTGATTTGTAGAATGGAAAAGAATTATTTTAACACTTAAAAGCAAAAAAAAGAAAAAGAAAAAAAATGTATATATAATGTACGGCAAATTATAATAATAAATGATTAATAAAATATAATAAATGCAATATATAATTTCAGTGGCAGATCCCCTCCCAATTTTTTTCCTTGCTGCAAATGTTCATGTTTTAGAATTAAGAAGATATTTAACAGTTAAAATAATCCTTCACCACCCCCTACAAATCAAATTTATAGTCATAAAATTATCAAACAGTGTTAAAAATACGGGGGCGTCCCTAAAAAACGGTGAGTGATGGTACAAAATGGCCGGCATATTTGGATTCAGGAGGTTATTTTAATAACAATTTGCAAAAACGGTGTAGGGGGGCCCATTATCATGGTGTTATTTTTCAAATTTAGCATATTACGAAAAAAAGAAAAAAAGTTTTGAAACTTTTTAGTTAAAATTTTCTATATAAAGAATCCTACTTTTAAAACAATAAAAATTAAATACAGATCTCTCGAGTCAACTTAAAATATTCAAAATCGTTAACTCTAGTTGTAATTGTTATGCCATTTTCTTTTACTATAATTATGTTTCTTTTGGTATCACTATTTACATTTATTAAATATTCTGAATTACTAACATTGTTTAAAATTAATAATTACGTAAATAATATTTAATATACATTATAGTTAATTTATAATCGTTCTTAGCCTTTTCGTCTTCCGATAAATTATTCAGAAAAATCTCAATTAAATTATCAGATTGTTGCACTTTTACATAATAAGCGTGATATAGAAAAAATAATTAAGCAGGTTGATATAAAAGATCATTCAAAAAGTCCTTCAAATTGAGAATTATTTTTATGGAAATATATCTATCAAGAAAGTTTTCATAAGAATTTCTCGCAACAGTCGGTTGTATACTGAATTAGGTTATGAGATACTTATTGAAATAAGTTATATAAGCCCGATGTTTAAATTATGAATTAAATCATTTTCTCCTATTTAAATGGTTTTCCACTCTCTATGATGGTAACAAACTGTGCTTGAGTTTTTAGTTATATAAAGATAATTTTACAATTATAAAGATATAATACCACTGAGATTAACCTATTTAACGTTTATATTTCTATTTGATAGTTTTCCCTATATTGACATCTAAGTATAAATTTTTACTTTTTTTCTTTATTGTAAGAAGAAAGTATTGTATTCATAAAAATTTTGTACATCTAGTTTTACCTGTTTTGAGATGTTCTGAACACGATTCAACAGTTTTTGAAAAGTGTGTGCCTGTGCGATTGTGCCTGTCTGCTTGCTAACAAAATTTTGTAGACTCTGCAACTTACGAAACAATGAACGAAAATCAATATACGGTATACAGTCGGCAGCAAAAGTATCCGAGCACTAGCAATAATCCCTGCCTAAAAAAAGTACACCTAATACTGCTTTGTAAATAAATCCTTGTCGAGTCATGTTCTTAGTCTTTGTGTACTTTTTTGATATCGGAATCATTGGCTAGTGCTCGGATATTTTTGCAGCCGACTGTAATTAATTGGACCTTCACTTAAGATGGTGCTATTATTTATCCCTCCTTCTATATACAGGGCGTCCCTGAATTAATGGGCCAACTTTAAGGGTAGGTAAAATACATATAAAGAAGCATTTTTTGTATAGAAATATGGGATCGGAATTGAAAAGTGTAGACGGAAAAATAAGAAATACTGAGGAATTTAAAAAGCGATCTTTAATTATATAATATTGCAGTAATTGCTGAAATGTGCACATTATTCATATTAATGCAATCTTTAGTGCTTTAAATACATAAAAAATCCTTATTATTATGTATGTTATTTATGTAATCACTTGCATGGAGAAAAAAAAAATGTGTATTAAAATTTCAACATTCAAAACGCACACCCATATCAGTAAAAAAACACTCGTCTCTTAAAGGGTCAATATGATATTTGCGGTTATGGGTTCCTGTGCAATTTTGAATCCTTATGATGCCCCATCTCTCTTTAAAGTTTGGGCCATAAATTCAGGGACATGTGAAAGTCTCAAACTGGATAAAGCCTGATAAAGGCTAATATAAAATAATATATGGATTCAATTTTAGTACTGATAGATGTTTCATCATCTCCACAAACATTTTTATTCTTTTTTGTCCAAGTCATCTATTCCGAAAATATAAACAAACTAATTTCGCCGTAATCAAATATAAAGTTGAACATCGAAGTATTCTGAATCACACGTGAGCGAAAAGAATTATAGTGACATTAATGAACCTTTCTCTCTAAATAAACATTTACAAACTGTAATATATTTAAAAGAACTACTAATATTAAACATTATGTTTACGTAAATTCATATTATTATATATGTTAACATCAAAATTACTGTTTGATTTTATTCCACAATATAATTTAATGATTGTATAAAATAAGATATAATTTTACATCAAATGCCATAACATAATGTTAATATAATCTAATAATTTATGATGTATAATAACATAGTAAACATTGTAATTTAAATTCTTTCTCTCAGTCTGTAATAAGTTCCCAACTGGAAAGGATCCATAAAAATGCCTTCCTTAAAACATATTCTAATAAAGCAAATTAAAATATTAAATTATATTCACTATTATTTCAACTAATTTAGATAATTAATTCTTACATTATTAGTTCAAAAATAAGCTTATTAGATAACAGTGATAAAATGAAGACACTGGAATATTCATCAGTCTTTATTGGATCAACTTGGATCTACTGGATGTCAAGAGACCTCGTTACCTACTGTAGTATACAAGGTAAGTGAAGATTTTATTGTTTTTCTCTAAAGTCTTACTTTGTATTAAGGAAAATCTACCAAGGCAAAAATATGCTTATTAATAATTCCAACAAGTACATACTGGCCGACAGGCGACGCTGCTATGCATCAATTTAAATGGAAAATCAATACCTCAGTTTCTGTTATAAATAAATGCACAAACTTGGTATAAGTTGCACATTAAAAAAATCTATGCTAATTCAATTTAGATGCACATTCGGTAAGAGAAAGCACTGCTATGCAGCAGTTTAGCCCTGTTCATTAGAACGCAATATCTCAGCTTCTATGATATATAAATGCATTGAATTTGGTGTCTGAGATGGATAGCAAGAAAATTATATTTGTTCAATCAGGGTGTATATCGGTCTAGCAGTGACGTTGCTGTTATCCAATTTCTGTGATTTTTCTGTTAGATATACTTCTGTCTCTGTGTTAGTTAAATTAAGTTACGAATCTGCATATTTAAAATCGTTATAGTGAAAAGCTACAGTCGGTAACAAAAGTGTCCGAACACTAGTAAAAATTCCTATGTAAAAAAGGACACTTCATGCGGTTTTGTTAAATAAATCCTTATCGAATCCTGTCCTTACTCAGTCTAAGAACAGGATTCGACAAGGATTTATTTAACAAAACCATATGAAGTGTACTTTTTCTACATAGGAATTTTTGCTAGTGCTCGGACACTTTTGTTACCGACTGTATATTAATTATTTTTTTTATGCATGTCGAACGGAAGGTGTCGTGGTTATATTGAATTCAGCAAAAGATAGTTCCGTAATGGCCACAGCATGTTAGTTTCGGATTATTTTAAAAAGTATTTCTACTTCACACTAAATCTGAAATTAATATATATATATATATACAGTCGGTAACAAAAGTATCCGAACGCTAGCAAAAATTCCTATATAAAAGAAAAGTACGCTTAATACAGTTTTGCTAAATAAATCCTTGTCGAATCCTGTTCTTAGACTGAGTAAGGACAGGATTCGACAAGGATTTATTTAACAAAACAGTATTAAGTGTACTTTTTTTACATGGGAATTTTTGCTAGTGTTCGGACACTTTTGTTACCGACTGTATATATATAAATATTATTTTAAAAACAACATTTAGATGAAAATTAAATAAAATACATTTTAATAAACTCGAATAAGTGTTTATGAATAATCCGTTCCATTTTGTGATTCAGTATTTTAATAATTTAAATGTTTCGGGGCACTCTGCTTCTAAGTTAATATCCCCTTATCTCGAGACCATCAATCTTACACGAGAAAACTTACTGAAGGGCAATTTCATTAAGTACACTGAATTAATGATAGGCTCATAACAAAAGTTTTGCTTCTTTAAAGAGCACGTCCTACGAAATCTGAACTATCGGAAAATAAATCGGGAAAATCCTTAAATTTCTTATGTTTATTATAAAAGTTAAAAGAAATATTTTCTTGTAAATCTGTAATTAAATGATTTCGAATTTAACTTAATGTGTATTTTTAACCTTACTTTATTCATATAAAAAAACAGAAATACTGCGCTATTAATTTATTTTCACCAACAAATTACTAAACTAAGAAAGATCAAAATGCCTAAAACATATGCACAGCTATAACAGTTAGTTATAAATATCATACTTTAGTAAATGTATGCAAAGAAAGGAAAAAAAAGCAGTTTTTATTCAGATACAATATTATTTTAGAATAAAAAATTTTCATTACATTACCCACTACTGAACGTACCATAAAAGAAAAAAATTTGTATGCTTGGATTTAGATATTTTAAAAAACGCTCTAAAGAACGAGACGAAACACTGCAGACAAGTTCTCACATTTACAGTTACAGAGACAAATTTTTAAAAATATCGGTTGGGAAAAGCCTTTTATTTAATCATACCACAATTTTCAGAATGAAAAATCAAAAATAACGTTGTCCCGGGGAAAGTGCCAGTTAGTGTCCCCCTCACTAACTGGAGAAACAAGGGTTTAAAGAGAACTGACACATTTGACTTGGCAACATTGAAGTTTCATATAAAAGCTTACATTTCCATTTGATATTTATACATTGAACTGTATTAGATTTGTTCAATAAAATATGTATTCAGGAAAATTTCATATGATTTTTTATATATTTTTTACATATATTAACAGGAGACTAGGCGTTGGAATATTAAAACCCGAATAAACTACTACGTCAGAAACGCCAAAAAAAAAAAAAATTGCGATGCATACAACTGTTTCGGTAGCCTTAAGGCGGTACGCTTAAGGCTACCGAAAGACGGTAAGCTTAAGGCTACCGAAACAGCTGTATGCATCGCTAATATTTTGTTTTGGCGTTTCTGACGCAGTAGTTTATTCGGGTTTTATATATTTTACATATCTGAAATGATTTTTCTCAGATCGTATTTTTTTTCAAGAATTCATGATTTTCAAAAACCTAAACCTCCTAGAGATATTTAAAAAGTGCCTTAATATTTTTTTTCTGGATGTGTAATAGAGCCTATTTAAAAGATTTTGGGATGGGTTTTGAAATTTACGGATTAATTTTTGGTAAAAAATAAATAAATAAATAAAAAGTGCACACCTGTGCAAAAATTTACAAAAAAACAGGATTTTTTTTTCTCTTAAAGATATTGCAAAATGCATCCGTAATTCTTTTAAGTAGATTCTATTAAACAACCAAAATATTAAGTATTTTCTTAAATATCTTTAGAAGTTTTAGCATTTTGAAGATCATGAAATCATTAAAATATGCAAACTGAGAAAAATTAATTTTAAAATTTCAAATCTGTAAAAAATCTATCAAAATCCATAGAAATTGTGTCCCAAATAATGTTTTATTGAATAAACCAAAAAAAAGTTCAATCAATTTATAAATAATCACAAGATAAAAATAACGTTTTATATAGTAGTATGTTTTTAAATTTTCTGTTGAATCATATAAATTTGTCAATTCTATGTATTAAATATTTTTTTAAAATATTTTTGATGAATTATCCCATAAACTTGAAATAAAATTATCCAATGCGTAATAAAAAAAGCAATTATAAGAAATTTTCAAACATATAATAATTATGAATTCAATATTGCTTAAAAATGGTTCTAAAAGTATTAAAAATAATGCATTGGCATCGTGTTCCGAGCTATTCAAAAATTTCAAATGGTCTAGCTAGTCGGAAAGTTGGTTAAAAATCGATTGCAAGATTTTTACTGGACAAACTAACAAACAAGAAAGCGAGTTAATAAAAACGTGGTAATATTAAAAGGTTGCACAAGCGTTCATAATAAACCTTCAGTGGTGTTAAGTCAAAGGTACCAAGTCCCCTTAAACGCAATAAAATAGCAGCAATATGCACAGAAAATTGGTACAAATAAATCCCAAGAAAAAAAAAAAAATATATATATATATATATATATACATTTTTCACGTCTCCTCTTGCCACTGAGCTCTAGATTGTACACTCAAGCTCAGTGCCTTTTACAGAGGTGACGAAACGTTGAATATATACGTTATTGTGGAGAATATAATGTAGGGAGGCTGTTTAAAAATGTTAAGAGATACTCGCAAAGAAATCTGTTGGGAGAGTTTTTGGCAGAAATGATGTTAAAAAATCTTCGGTAGCCTAGAGTTCTGTAAAATTATACAGTCAGTATCAACCACCATTATTTCTAACTAAGAAGAGTCCAACACTCTACTTAGCCCTTTTATCGAATCACTGTCAATTTTAAGAAAATTATTTTATGCTACATTCATTCAAGTGAGATAAGTATCAACAACACAAATTCCGCTTCTAGTTAAATTCGTCATTATTTCATAATAGTGAGCATACTAGTTAATTGTGAAAAGTTTTTTTTTTTTTTTTTTTTTTTTTTTTTTTTTTACAACCACGAGACATTAAAAGAAATTACAATTTTAATTCTTCCTTACAAAATACATATTTAAGACATCTTTCTTTTTTAGCAACAGTTGTGTTACATAGATCTTAATAAATCACCATACTAAAATTATTGTAGAAAATACGATATTTTTAATAATAAATATTTAAATTCTGTTTATTTATTAGATACTTATGATATCTGAATTACTTTTCCACTAAAGTGAAAATTCACTGTGACCAAAATATTAAAATATCTTAATTTAAAATATGTATAAATGCCTTAATTATATATAAAAAAAAAATGGCGTTTAAAAGTAATAAGTACAAAATTTTAAATAACCATCATAAAATGCATAAACACGCAACAGTTGTTTTGGGTCGAAAGAAGACATGATCCTCGTCGTCCCATGACATCATCAGGTGAACAAAGTAGTCACGAGTGCTGCAAATAAGGTGCGTTGCCGCTTTGTCATGCTGTTCGAATTTTAGGTAAGTCATTTAAATTCCTTATAGAATATTTTCTACTAAAAATCTCACTTATAGCATATCTGCATTGTGTACAGGAATTCAATAAAGACTTCGGATACATTAACGCTTGCAAGGATTATTTCCTTTAATCATAGCTTAACATTTTCCTACAGCTCTGAACATAACGAAATCATTTTTCATTTATCAAATATTAAAACATGTTTCGGATAATTAGAATTGGAAGGGGTTTTATAATGGATGTGAAGTGCATTCTTTTTCTTTTTTTTCCCCTAGATACTATTTTGAAGTTCTTTTCAGTTTTATTTTTGTGTACCCAGAAAAAATAGTTATTTTTGAAAGATTGTTATAACAGAACTTTCTTAATTTAGAACTTTTCTTTTAAACGTTTAATCAATGAACTAAAACGTGACATTTGAAAATTTCCTATAAAAAATAAAATTATTAACAAAGTACAATGGTTTTTAAACGTTTTCTGGAAATCCTCATAAATAACTAGAAAGATTCCTCTAAAATTTACTCTTTAAAGATAAATCTTTCCGGAAAATAAAATTTTTCAACTCCTAAAAAAAAATGAAACTTTTTTTTATTTTTTTTTTTAAGAAAGACAGTAAAAGTGATGTAACTAAAACAAGATTAAATGAAGCAGAAAATATTCTTCATACTTAAAATTACCTTTATAAAACATTTTTAACAGAAAAAAAAAAAAATCGAAATGGTGGACACAAAAATAAAATACGGATTTTTTGGTTGGTTTTGTATCATTATACAATCTAACAGAAATAGATTAAATATATATATAAACAAATATCATAATTTTTTAAGTACGAAATTAAAAATTTTATGTGAACTTTTGTAATAAAAATAATCTGGCGAAGCACTCGCACGACTTTCTCTTACCCTGAAATGTAATTCTATAAATACAGATTTGAGATTAAGGGCTAAGATAACGAGCACTATTGTTTGAACCTAGGTTAAAAACAATTCAAGTTAGGCTTAGAAATAGCTTTATTTGACAAATAATTATTTGACAAATAATAGTCAACTCTCGTTTGATTATTATACATACATTTATATAGGATTCAAAACTGTTATTAAAATTAAAAGTTCATTTTAAATTTTTCAGAAAACTTTCACATGCACAATTCCTTGAAAAGTTTCAATCTTGATTGAACTTTTGAAGTAATAAGTGTATATTAACTTCAAAATGCAATATTTGAATTGCCTGAAATTATTAGTTTTTAATTTACTGTGATAAGAGACAGATGCAAAGATTAAACGTTAAAAAATATGACTTCGGTATTCAGGAAACCTCAAAATGTGTATATATGTAAAAACAAGCGATGAATATGTAGCTTGAAAAATACTTTATTTACCCTACGGGCATGAGGAATTAATTTTAATTCCTGAGTAGTTTTCCTGAAACTTGTAAACTATTTTACTAAAGTAATTCCACTAATTACCTTCAAAAAAAAAAAAAAAAAAAAAAAAAAAGTTTCCGTTTACTTATTGGCAGCCCTATGTATCATCTAAAAATTATGTACACACCACTTGGGGTACATAAATGTAATCCTCCATTAATAACACACACTGCAACCTGAAATACATTTGTATCAATTTTCAAGTATTGTCCCACTACATTCTAGTTGTTTTATTTAATCCCCTGTAAACGAGCACGGTGATTGATTTTCATGCCATATTGTACATGAAACCGGCTGTTACACATATAAAAATATACGTATTCATTTCATTTGGTGTCTTGCAGCTTATAGATGTTAAACTCCACTCACCTCCAATTTCCTCTATAGACGTAATGTATTTAAATTATCTTATGTATCCCTGTAGACAAAACATTTGCTTGATTTCAACGAAAAGTTTAGTGTAGCATTCTTATATGATACAGGTTTAGGAAAGTGAGTTTGAACTTCCTGTAATTCCTGAAATGTATTTAAATTTGTTTTTAAAAATCCCCCTTTTATTTTAAAATTCAATTAGTTATACACATTTAAGTTAGAGAAAATATCCTTCCTCCATTCGCATAATTTATAGATTTTTCATCATCGACAGCAATATAGAAATGCAGATTTTTGTGTCAGCTTTGTTCTTTACTACGGACTACCAATATTGTCAAAGAAAATATTTTTTACTTATTTTATTTATTTATTTATTTATTGTTATTCGTTATTTCTTTTATTTCTTATAAGTACACAAATTAAAGAATAAATGCAAAGAGTGAGTTGTTACAAAAGTATTTCAAAGTAACATTAATTATTTTCTTTTGAAAAAGAATAAAAATCCAAATATTCTTTTTCTCCCAAGATATTTCCAAGAAAAAGTAATTATTATCATTTTCTTTCAGTTGTTCACATAATTAAATGATAAGAAATATTTAAACAAATTATTGTTTTCGTGAATTATTGTATCTAATTTTGCATATAAAGGTCTACGATTTCGAAATTTGTCAAAATACCACCACTGGTATGTGCACAGGGACATCTAAAATAATTCTGAAGCATTGAATTCTATGAGAGACATTTTTATAAATTGTGTTTAAATGACTTTGTATATTTTGGTATGTTTAGATTAAGGTTTACAGATACACAGAGAAATGTTCGGTTCAGTTAAAGATTATAATTGAAATTGCTAAATTGTATTTCAGTTTGTTTTAAGAGTTTTAACATTTTTCAACAATCTTTAAAAGTGTTTATGATTTCAATCATTCTTCCTATTTATCTGCTCTGTGATTTCCTTTAGTATTTATAGAATATCTTGAAGTTACTGTCGAGTATTTTCTCCCAAGATATTTCCAAGTTCATTTAGTAAAATGAGCTTGGAAAGTTCATTTCACGGAATGGAAAGTTCATTCGAGTTCATTTAGTAAAAAAGATTTAATTAACGGAACTCGTTTGAGAGTAGAGATTCACAAAAGGTTTCCGATGCATTATGGTGCATGAGAAGTATATTTTTAAGCCTAATTTAATATATTTATGCTACTTACAACTTAACGAAATTGATATGTATTTTTAAAATACACAAGCAACTTTTCCTGTAAAATGTGGTATGATGAATGCAAGTAATTAGTTTGCAGAGCTTCGTAATATTCTTTTGATTCGCTATAAGGGTAAATTGTATAATATAATTTTTCAGTGTAGTGACGAATTTTAATACAATATGGGTATGCAAAATTTAAACAATGCACGGGGCACAAAGGAAATCTTCATAACGTTTTCATTTTAGAAACAAAGCTATAAATATGGTTTAATGAGACTTTTTACCACATAGCTAAATCAAAATATCTTTTTTTGGACCTGCTGGTACTAAACAAATTCCACAACGGCAACCCCTACATAAAAACTAACCCCCCCCCCCCCCAAAAAAAAAAAATAAAAAAAAAATAAAATAAAATAAAAATAAAATAAATAAATAAATAAAAATCCTATTATATGATTTTTCTTCAAAATAAATAAAGAAGACATACAAATAATTTTTACTAGCTTCTTTCCTTCCTAATTAAAAACAAAATAATTTAAAGGTATAATTGTGGAGACAAATGCAATGCGGGTAAACGATTCAACGGGTACGTACATTTGGAAAGTGTTTTCAATCTATAATAATCCCATGATTTTTTGTTTAATCTACAGGTTATACATATAACAAAATTTTCAGCCCGTGAAATTTTAATTTTTCGTAAATTTTATTTAAATTTTACTATATACAGTTATAAAAAATATATATAACTATTTTTTATGTCAAGAATAAAAATAAATAAACATATACAGTAAAGCCTCGGTTATCCAAGCCCCGATTAACCGAGTTTCGGGTTAGCCAAGGTAGTTCTGAAAAGCCTACGCCCCAGAGGAGGCTTGGCTTTTGATAATTGACGTAGATAACTTTTCCTATACATCATTGTATTTTATAATTTATATACGTATATAGTGCATTTTTAACTAACTATATTTAAATATGCAATATATGTATTATTTAACTTCATTGACTACGTTTTTTCCATTTTAAACTTTGCCGTAGGTTTTCCCCTTTCCATTTACGACAGAGTCCGTATTATCCGAGTTTTCGATTATCTGAGGTACTCTCGCTCCACTTTATCTCGAATAAGTGAGGCTCTACTGTATTATTATTATTATTATTATTATTGCTGTTTATTCGCATCAACACCGTAATAAATATTTACTCAATTCTAAAGTTATTACGAAGATTTTAGTTAATACTTTTTTAGCTAATTAGAATAATTTGATTTAGATGGCCAATTTGTAATACTAGGTTTATTTCCCGCATTTTGCTATAATAAATGGTAATCATATGCCAATATTCACAATTCAAAGTAGTATTAATGTCAACAGTAAATGTAGATGACGCTACAGACCATTATTTTATAAAGCTTCTAACTCCAATTTTCTTTATCAGAGTTAACTTTTAAAAATTATTCTTATATTATGTAAGGATCGATTTACGGCCTCTCGATTGCCTCCTATTTTAATGAGTAGAAATTGCTCACATTACTGACTGCAATGAAGACTACTTCTGTTGATTTTACAATCATTTTTCAATAAATAAATCAGTCTGGAGTCTTGAAATAGAACATGAACGATAAAATAATTTAAATATTTTTAATGAAACTGCTCACACTTCACATCTTACGATGAACAGATATTACTGAACATAAACATTTGTATTTACAACCTATTATATACAAATTATATACAGAGGGCCCAGAAATTAAAGTAAATTCGAATAATACTCGCACAGTAGCGACATAACGATCAGAACAGAACTTTCTTCTACCTTCACCGGTAGCGGTAAACAGAGGCATTCCGTTTTCACCCGCTTCAACTGGAGAGGAGTTTAGTTGTTCTGCTGCTATTGCTGGCCTTGTGGAAGGAACTATTCCAACTGCTCTAGATTTGTAACATCCTCCCCACTTGAGCGTTCATCAAAAATGTTCAACAGAAATATGACACTGAAAAATACTAATAGAAAGGTTAAAAAATGACCATGTATATATATAAACTACATTAAACATCTAATAATAAAAAAAAGAAAAATATCAAAAAAATATATATATTTAGAGTTCACTTTTTAAAGAAAAAAAATGTTTTTATAGTTTTTGAGCAGTCTTATGTCAAAAATGCACATCAAGTTTTTTTTACTGGTCTCACTACCCTGCTAAAACGTGTCTTAAGTAGCGCTCCATCATTAGGCTACTCACTAGTGTTGTGATTTGTTTTCGGTGCAGGATTTGGACATGCTGTTCACGTCTTTGTGTGATTTCAAGAGGATAGAGTCTCTGGATTGGTCGTAGTAAAACTCCTTTCGATGTTCTAAGCTTAACCAGTCTGATAATTCCATCTTTACTAGGAAAGAGTTCGATGACCTTTGCCAAGGGCCAACTTAAGCGTTTTTTATCGTCACTGCCAATCAAGACTATATTACCCACTTGAACTGTGTCGTGACTTCTGGGGATCGACGAACGTAGAAAACCCAGATATTCTCTTCTGAATCTTTGCTTGAAAGATTCCCTTACTCTCTGAATATACTTATATCTTACAACAACATCAGTTTTCTCAATTTGATCCAAGTCAGGAACATCACTTGTTCGTAATTCTTGAAGGAACAATGAAGGCTTTAGAACATTTAGTTCTTGATCTGCAGATATGTACGTTAACGGTCTATTGTTCATTATAGATTCGCATTCACATACAAGCGTATATAGTTCTTCTTGTGTCAGAGAGGCTCTACCTAAGTTTTTTCGAAGCAAATCTTTGAGAATTCTTATAAGTCATTCCCAGAACTCTCCCCACCATGGGGCTGATGATGGGTTAAATTTTCATCTAATTTCCACCTAATTTCCTTTACTTCAAGCGTTCATGAATCTCAGTCCAATCCAAACTCTTCAATGCATTATTTAATCCCGTAAAGTTTGTACCGTTGTCGGAGTATAACACAGAAATCCGTCCTCATCTGGCTATAAATCTTCGTAAAGCCTGAATGAAAGCATTCGTACTAAGTGATGGAATCAGTTTTAAATGTACAGCTCTAAACACCGCACAAGAAAATAGTACGATCCAATCTTTTCTTTGGACTTGGTGAGCAGAGGACCTTCTAAATCAACTCCAGAGACTTGGAAAACTGATGTTAATTTCGTTCGATCTTCTGGAAGAGGAGGAAATGGTATTTCTAGACCTTTTGCTTCTTACAGATATTACACTCATGTATGACATTTCGAATAATTCTTTTTCTCTTTAAAATCCAAAATCGTTCTCTCAAATTAACAAGTAGAGCAGACGCTCCAGCATGCTTGTTGACAATGTGCTCTTGCTCGATAAGTCTTTTCATTACTGGATGTTTGGAAGGAAAAGCCAAAGGAAAAATAAAATCAGCGTTTTCATTTTCGTTTGTAAGTCTTGATTTCAGTTTTAGTGCTCCCTCATCATCTTTATAAGTTTGGAAATTTACGAGAGATCTTTTGCCTTCTGTATCCGTAAAGCATTCAGTCTGTACACAACGAAAAAGTGTCTTTTGAGCATTTTCAATTTCTTCAGATGTAATATTTGGATATTTTCTTAAGTCTTTAGATTTTGGTTGAAAACATAATATCCAAGCTATGATTTTAACCATCTTGGAAAATTTTGAAACTCTGTTCGCTAATCGGGATACAACAGATTCAAACTCAATATTATTAGCAGAAACTACGGTTCTTCTTTTTTCTTGAGCAATCTCTTCTTCATTGATATTTATGACTGACTTAGGCCATTGCTCTCTTGGATTCTTCAATCAGACTGGTCTCAGCCACCACTGAGATTTTAATAACTATTTAGCCCCACATCCTCTGGATGAAAGATTAGTAGGATTCAATTCTCCGGAAACATGGTACCATTTCTCAGCATCAGTAAGTTTCCTAATTTCATTTATGCGATTATTTACAAACACTGACCATTGTTTTGCCGCTTAATCCAACTGAGTACTGTAGATGAATCAGTCCAAAAATAGGATTCTATTTTTTCCATTTTCAGAGCATCTTTAACTGATTTGAACAATCTTGCTCCTATTGTAGCTCCCATGAGCTCTAAACGTGGAATTGTTATCTTTTTCAGTGGAGTTATTCAAGATTTAG
This sequence comes from Salticus scenicus, assembly GCA_963930645.1. Classification (NCBI taxonomy): domain Eukaryota; kingdom Metazoa; phylum Arthropoda; class Arachnida; order Araneae; family Salticidae; genus Salticus; species Salticus scenicus. The sequence continues at coordinate 251,395,887 of OZ005652.1, forward strand.
CTTGCAATAAGTGAATGTTCACCACACCATCAGTTGACTCAGATCTTAAAAAAACGCATGCGGCATAGGCGTCTTTGCTTGCATCTACAAATGTATGCAAACTTAATTGTGACGATTCAGTCACACCAGTCCATCTAGGTATTTTTATATCTTTTAAAAAATGTAAATTTTTGACCCAACCAAGAAAATTCCTTTTAATTTCATCACTAACTTCCGCATCCCAATGTTCTTTAGTTTTCCATATGGCTTAAGCAAAATTTTGGGTTGTATTAAAGCTGGGGCAATATTGCCACAAAGTCAGCTTTCTTTACAGCCGCCGTGGCGTAGAGGTATGTCTCTGGACTGTCATCCAGACGGTCTCAGTTCGATTACAGCCGGGGGCAAGTAAATTTAAAGACTCTAAAAATTATTTCTAAATTCCTATAATTATCTTTGCATATTTAATTTCCTGTTCTAGCAGTTTCTAGAATATTCTAATTTATGTTAATCTTGTATTCTGGTATATTCGAATATTGTATATAAGCGACTTGTTCCTCAGTTTGTGAAAGTTCTCAGCCGAGTGTAGCTGTGTTACAAGTTTGTTCTACTAATAAACTACGTTTGTTACTTAACTTCGAGTGTTCACTTTGACGCTTCACGACATCTGTGTGACATTTTGGTGGAGGCGCCGGGTATATAAACCTTGCAAACGTGGATAACAGTGACAAACTTCGTAGAAGTCTCCGTTTAAGAGGCCAATCTCCCGAGTACGGACTTTATTTTCCAGACAGCAAAAAGAAGAAAACGAAAATGCCAGAAACCAAAGTACCAATGGAGACCAAGCCCGTAGTATTGACTCCTACCTACCAACAACAAAGGATTTAATAAAAAAGTACCAAAAAACTGGCGTTGTAAAAAATTACTTACAAACTTTGAATAAACACTATAAAATGCAATAAACTCGCAACAATTGTTTCGGGTCGAAAAAACACACGACCCTTCATCAGGCGAATAAATGAAGGCCTGATGAAGGGTCGTGTGTTTTTTCGACCCGAAACAATTGTTGCGAGTTTATTGTATTTTATGGTGTTTATTCAAAGTTTGTAAGTAATAACAACAAAGGAGCCCATCGACCTTCCGAGGAGTGCCTGGAGAAGACCCTCTGAAATGGCTTAAAGAATACGATCGAGTGGCTAAATTCAACAAATGGGATGACATGATGTGCTTAGCCAATGTGTATTTCTTCCTTGATGGTACGGCAAAGCAGTGGTACGTAAACAATGAAGATACCCTGAATTCCTGGGGGTGTTCAAAAAGGAATTAAGCGGAATTTTCGGCGACAGACAAAAGTATACCAGGAAGGCGGAAGAACAATTGAAGTACAGAGCACAGCGGTCAGGAGAGAGTACACAGTCCTATATACAGAGTGACTTAGGTCTGTGCCAGGAAATTAATCATTCAATGTCCGAAGTCGAAAAAGTGTCTCACCTAATGAAAGGCATTGCAGAGGACATTTATCAGACCCTGCTGACGAAGGAAATCAGCACCACAACTGATTTCATTAAATGGTGCAACTACATTGAGGACATGAAGCCGAAGAGGGTTGGGCGACAAAGATTCCAGAGGCATCCGAACGTCGTACCAGTGACAGCCATGGGGAAAGATCCAGATTTGGTATCCCTTGTCCGCCAGATCGTACAGGAGGAAATCCATCGACTGATCAACCAGACGAAAGAACCTTCGGAGTCATGCTCGTCATTCCTAGAAGAAATAGTCCAAGACGAAGTTCAAAGGGCTCTAGCCCCCATTTCAGCAACACCAACCAAAATTCCACGCCGACCAACATATGCCACTGTAACCAGGGAATCCAGAGTTCCTATCCAGAGATCACCCACGCAGTCGAGAAAAACTGACCTTTAGAGAACAGCTGACAACAGACCAGTCTTCTTCCACTGTGGACGTCCTGGATATATTGTGCGTTATTGCCGAGAGAGAGAGGCTATTTTCGACAGCTATCGACGCCGCCGACAGAACTCCGACGAAATTGACGCAGAAGAAGAACTTCGCCGACCAAGCTTCACTCGCCGTTCTACTCCTAGTCCAACTAGAGGCCGATCTCCAACACGCCGTTTCAGATTACCGTCGCCATACCGTCGATCAAGTCGATCTCCAAGCCGCAATAATGAGGAAAACTAAACGGAGCGACCTTCCAAGGAGGTGAGGCCGCATGTAATCAAAATCCTCCGTCGGCCGCAAAGATGACTGGCAACCAACTAGACGTAATCGTGGATAAAAAGCCGGTACGAGCCTTAGTGGATTCTGGAGCCTCATTTTCTGTCGTCTCCAATAAGTATCGTCGATCTCTAAAGAAGGTTCTGTTTTCTGAAGCCAAGAACGTTATGCTCAAAGTCGCCAATGGAAATTTTGTCCGACCGATGGGAAAATGTGTTTTACGTATTCTCATAAATAGCAGAGAGTTGCCATTTGAATTCATTGTTTTGCCGCATGGTAGTCATGACATAATCCTTGGATGGGACTTTTTAGAAGCTTCCAAAACCGTGATAGACTGTGGACAGAGTGAACTATTTTTAGAGGACGTCTGCCAAGACCTCGCAGCAATGGATGCCTGGAAATTGTACGCTACAAGACACTACACTCTCAAGCCCCAATCTTTAACCAAAATAGCAGTTTCAGGATGCCAAGTACGAAGAGACGTAAATGTAGTCATAGATGGCAATAAACATCTGCTCTTCGAGAAGAATTTCGCTATACCATCCATGCTATCTTTATACCATAACGAGTAAGGTGAAATCTGGGTCGCCAACCTCCAGTCCAGGAACCAACTCATTCCGAAAGGAATGTGCTTAGGCCTAGCCGAACCCCTGAATGAAGGACATTTATGTGCGATTGCCGACAGGACGGATGGCCTGAATACACGAGACACGTCAAACTCCCCGATGGACTGCTCCCGATTTTGTCTCCCGAGTTGAGCAACGAACAAAAAACCAAGCTTGCCGAACTGCTGCGAGAGTTTTCCGGAATTTTCGAGAAGACTGACAAGTCGACAGCCTCACGGACGAATGTGAAACACAGGATTCATACAGGTGACCATACTCCAATCAGCCAACGAGTCGACCGAGTATCATCGACCGAAAGAGGCGTAATTCGTCAGGAAGTTCAGAAAATGCTTGATAAAGGTATCGTCCAGCCATCTGCAAGTCCCTGGTCATCACCCGTGGTGCTCGTTAGGAAAAAAGATGGAAGCTGGCGTTTTTGCGTAGATTACCGGAAGCTCAAAAAGATCACGAAAAAAGATGTCTATCCTCTACCTCGTATCGACGATACGTTAGACTGTTTGAAAGGCGCCAAGTTCTTTTCTTCCATGGACCTCTGTTCTGGCTATTGGCAGATAGAAGTAGACGAGGCGGATCGGGAGAAGACGGCATTCATAACCCCCGAAGGCTTATATGAGTTCAAAGTCATGCCGTTTGGACTCTGCAATGTCCCTGCGACCTTCAAAAGAATGATGGACAATTTGCTACGCCATTTAAAATGGACAGTGTGTCTTTGCTATTTGGACGGTATCCTAGTATTTACAGAAACATTTGAAGACCATCTCACCCGACTAAGGCTTGTTTTGAAATGTCTTCAGGAAGCTGGTCTTGTACTCAACCCAAAGAAGTGTCTATTTGCGGCCAAAGTAGTAAAAATACTGGGTCATCTTGTTTCTAGTAATGGCGTCCGTCCAGATCCCGACAAAGTGAAAGCCGTAAGCAATTTTATAACTCGGAAGAATGTACATGATATACGAAGCTTTCTTGGACTTTTCTCATACTTCCGAAGATTTATTAAGGGCTTTTGTTATCTCGCAGAACCCTTGCAGTTGCTTCTAAAAGGTGATGCGAAGTTTCATTGGGGTCCTGAAGAGGCCGAATCCTTCAAAAGTCTGAAGTCAGCCCTCACTTCTGATCCAGTATTAGGAATGTTCGACGAAAGCGCCCCTACAGAAATTCATACAGATGCCAGTGGGTATGGTATTGGGGCGGTCCTCGTCCAAATTCAGAACAATGCCGAAAAAGTTATAGCTTACGCATCAAGAACCTTGACAAAAGCCTAAAAAAATTATTTCACCACAGAACGGGAATGCCTTGCCATTGTATGAGCTATCAATAAATTCCGGCCGTATCTATTCGGAAAACATTTTACTGTTGTTACATATCATCATTCACTATGCTAGCTTATGAGTCTAAAAGATCCTTCAGGAAGACTGGCAAGATGGGCCCTTCGACTTCAAGAACATGATTTTTCAGTGACATATAAAACCGGTAAGAAGCACAGGGACGCTGACGCACTCTCGAGAAATCCAGTGGACGAAGAAACTGAGACGTCAAACAAATTTCTAGCTGTGAGTACGAGTATGAACTTTGCGATTGAACAGAAGAAAGACTCAGATTTCGCAAAAATTATTCTTTCGAATAACCGCTCCAACGCGGATAAAAGAGATTTTAAATCAATTGACGGAGTACTATGTAGAAAGAATTTTGACCCTGATGGAAAAACGTGGCCAGTCATTCCTAAACATCTACAAGTGGACATACTAAGACATTTCCACGACTTTCCCACCGCAGGACATCTTGGTTTTGCAAAAACTTATGACAGAATCCGCAAAAGGTTTTACTTGCCTGGGATGTACAGAAATGTTGTTCGATATGTGATGCACTGTCGAGAATGCCAGAGGAGAAAATCTGTTCCTCAACGACCTCCTGGACGCTTAGTTTCCATTCCTACAGCTATAGCACCTTTCCATCGCATTGGGGTCGATCTTCTTGGAAGATTCCCAAAATCTACTCGTGGGAACAAATGGATCATAGTCTGCACGGATTACTTAACGAGATATGCAGCAACGAAAGCCTTACCGACCGCTGAAGCCGAAGAAGTAGCGAAGTTCTTGCTCGAAGAAATTCTCTTAAGGCATGGAGCTCCCCGAGTAATTATCACCGGTACAGGTCAGTTCGACGCCAACGTTTCGCCGCGGGGGCAGTTCGACACCAGGTCCTTTCGACGCGGGGTCAGTTCGATGCCATATTTTTTTTTTTCGTATTTTTATTTATTTTTAGAATAAATTTGCATCATCATTAAAATAAATGCGATATGCCTGATATAATGTGCATATTTTATATGTTATATATATGAATTAAAATAATAGTTGAAGATTTTGAAAATCGAGAAATAATGGAATACCTGAAAGGTGTGGCGCATAATTTTGCAATGGATTAGTATAATAACAGTTCTGTGTTGTAATCTTATTTATGTGTAATCTTATTTATGTGTAATCTTATTTCTCTGTAATTATATTTGTCTGCAATATAACTTCTTTGTAACCATATGTTTATTTACCATTCCTATATTTTGTCTTTTTGATGCTGTTTTGTGAAATAAATAATAAAAAAAACAAAAAACCTCCCTCATGTCCCGGGGCCTTGACGTTGGCGAGGGGGCTTCTCACTAATCTGGGACACACACACACACACAAAAAGAAAAAAATATATAGAACACTTTTACACATATACACCTTTTTTTTTTTCAAATATGCATGCAAACAATCGCTAACTCAATAAAAAAAAATCAGTCATATTACTTATTTATTTGAATCACTCTTCACATATATAATATAATATATATATATATATATATATATATATATATATATATAATATGCATATTTATTCTAAAAATAAATAAAAATACGAAAAAAAATATGGCGTCGAACTGACCCCGCGTGGAAACATACGGCGTCGAACTGCCCCCGCGTCGAAACGTTCGCGTCGAACCGTTGGCGTCGAACCGTCGGCGTCGAAACGACCTGCTTTGATTATCACAGACCGTGGAGCTGTCTTCCAATCCAAACTTGTTTCCGCTCTCGTCGAATTGTGTAATATTGATCATCGGATGACGACAGCATATCACCCTCAAACAAATGGACTGACGAAGCGGTTTAAAAAAACTTTGTCTGACATTGTTGTCCATTTACGTGGATACAGAACAGAAGAATTGGGATGAAATTCTACCATTTGTAACCTTTGCTTACAACACCGCTAAAAAGGAAACGACGAGTTTCACGCCTTTTTATTTACTTCACAGACGTGAGGCTGAAACGACGCTGGACACAATGTTACCATTTTGCCCTGATGATGTCGACAACGATCACCTCGCCAAGATGAGTGCCAGAGCTGAAGAATCAAGGAAGCTAGCCCGAGTGCGAACTCTGAAAGCCCAAGATAAAGACCGTCGACTTTATAACTCCAGACACCGAGTGGTTTCCTATGCTCCTGGAGATCTTGTATGGGTGTATACTCCAGTCCGGAAAGTCGGCCTCTCCGAAAAGCTTTTAAGAAGGTATTTTGGACCATATCAGGTTTTACGTCGTTTATCAGACGTCACCTATGAGGTGCAAGATTTTGATCCTGCCTCGCGAAGAAGAAAACCAAGAGACGTTGTCCATGTACAACATATGAAACCCTACCATGATCCGGGCAAGCAGATTGAGAACACAGAAAAACAAGATAATGTTGTTCCTCCTAAAACGAACGGTACTTACAAGGGACCCATGACGCGTTCGAGGACTAGAGCTTCAACCTAGTAGTCCTAAAACAGCGAGAAGCTGTTCTTTGAAAGGAGGGCAATGCCACAAAGTCAGCTTTCTTTACAGCCGCCGTGGCGTAGAGGTATGTCTCTGGGCTGTCATCCAGACGGCCTCAGTTCGATTAAAGCCGGGGGCAAGTAAATTTAAAGACTCTAAAAATTATTTCTAAATTCCTATAATTATCTTTGCATATTTAATTTTCTATTCTAGCAGTTTCTAGAATATTCTAATTTATGTTAATCTTGTATTCTGGAATATTCGAATATTGTATATAAGCGACTTGTTCCTCAGTTTGTGGAAGTTCTCAGCCGAGTGCAGCTGTGTTACAAGTTTGTTCTACTAACAAACTACGTTTGTTACTTAACTTCGAGTGTTCACTTTGACTCTTCACGACATCTGTGTGACAATATAACCTGTCGGATCGAAAATTTTACTAATAAATGACAAAATTTTTCGTTTCGTTAGTTTTTCTGTCTTATCAAATTTTAATACTTCATAATCTATTTCTAAGGTATCAGAGTATTTATCCCACATTAAGCCTAACACTTGTGTTTTAGAATCTTGAGAAGGGATTTCAGGAAAAGCTGTACTTTCCCAACCCCTAAGATCAAATTTCCCTTCTTTCATAATATCTGTGGCATACTTTACAAAGTTATCTAATTCTGAAATTCTATGTCCACTGGCCACACAATTATCAACGTAAAAACTGTCACGCAATCTTTCCAGCAATTTTTCAGAATACTTTATTTTCAACGATTCAGCTGACAAATGGTGATGAATAACTGCCATGAGTAAAAAAAGGGCTGCTGGTTACCCCAAAAACAGAACGGGTATGACGGAAAACCTTTATGTCATCTTTGTCATCCTACCAGAGGAATCTTAAGAAATCTCGATCTTTTTCGTGCAGAGCTATCAGTAAAATAGCTCTTTTAATGTCAGAAATAACCCCAATTTTGTATAAGCGAAATCTTGTTAAAATCGAAGGAATGGTTTCAATAAAGTTAATACCAGTCTATAAGCAATCATTTGGGGATGGATAACCAGGCTTCTTAGCTGAGGCGTCAAAAACGGGCCTAATTTTCATAGAGGTCATTGATGATGTTTCCTTAATTACTGGACGATGAGGAAGGTAATAAGAATTAGCAAGTGCCAATTCTTCAACGCGAACTTCTTCAATAATTCTATCATCAATCCACTCTTTAAAAACTTCATGGTATTTTTTACGATATCCAGTTTTTTCTAACTTTTTAATAGTAGATTCTAATCGTTGTACTGCAACTTCATAATTTCTCGGTAAGCAAGCATGATCATTTTTCCACGGTAAATGGACCTCATATCTTCCATCTTGCTTTTGTTTGACTGTTTCTTTAAAATGTATTATAACAGCCTTTTCAATATCTTCCCTATTACTTTGTTCTATAGGATCTTTAATGCCAAGGAGTTCTAAATCCCATAATTTCGAAACCGATATGTCTTCTTGAGAAAGCATACTAATGACAGACATATTTATATCTCTACAACTACTGGACTGAGGGACTTTTCCCATCAGAGTCCATCCTAATTTTGATTCCATGGCGATTAAGCCTGACTTAAGTTGTTCTCGTCTACCAGTAAATAATTTACCCACGACGTCTGCTCCCAAAAGGACTTCGATAGGCCCAGAATTTTCAATGTCAGTTAAATTGATTCCTTTATTTTTTAACTCACGTATCCAATTTCCCTGAGTTATCGCAGAAATATCATCACAAATGACATTCTGATCTAAAGCATCTAAGCTACAAATATAATCATTATGAAGATTACTCAAATAAATTTTGTAACATATATGTTTATTTATATATGTTTTCTCTGCACCGAATAACGAATGACAAAATTCTTCTTCTCTTACAAAATCGAAATTTAATTCTTCTGCAGTTTATTTCAATATATATGATTTTTCAGACCCTGTATCTAGGACAACTCTCGCTTTGCGCTTCGCATTTTTTCCATGTTGCATTACAACTAAAGTTTGTAAAAATACACTATTAGTAGCATGAGATTTTGATTTAGTTTCTTTCTGTGCAAATAGTGTGTCAACACACTTTTCTTTTATTTCATCGTGATTCGAAAGTGACCTAGAACCTTCATTATTTTTATTAGATTCCAACGTGGGACACATAAATTACAAATGTTTCTTACTACAAATCTGACACCTAATGTTTGATTTACATGAATTGGCTACGTGGCCCTTAAGTAAAGAAATTCGACATAATCCCTTATTTTTAATAACTGAAAGTTTCTCGCTTAAAGGGATATAGAATGCTTTTCTACAAAATCGCATTTCATAATCTTTTGAACAAAACGAACATAAATTATTTTTTGAATCATGTGTAATTAGTTCCATTGCGGATGGATCTTTTAAATTTTTATATATTGTTAAACCTTTATGTTCACGCTCAGGAAGCGTATTACAAAGATCGGTTCTGCTCAATTTAATATTTTCTTCGGACTGTACTCCATTTCTTAAGAACAGGAGTATGGCATCAAGACTCGATATTTTATTTTCAGTTTCTAGAATTTTTCTCTGTCGTTCAAATAAATGTTACAAATATTTATGGGTATATATTTATGGGTATAACGTTACAAATATTTATGGGTAATGGACTTTCAACTAAAGGGATATAAAATTAGGCCACACATTTCACTAGTAACACCCAAAGTGCCTAGCGCTCGTAACTGAGTAGATAATTTATTATATAAACCGCTCAAAGAACCATTTTTCTTACTATTAGAATAAAGAGGAAGTTTTGATAATTCACGAACATAAAAATCGATCAAAAGGTCTTCTCGACCATACCTTTCTTTTAAGCTCTGTATAGCTAAATCATAATTTTCTTAAGTTATGGGATATGACTGAACAATTTCTCTAGCTTCTGATTTAATTTTAGTTGACTGAATGAAATAATGAAATTTATCTGATTTACTTAAATTTTTATTCTCATGAATATTCTTAAATTGATTCCAAAATGTGAGCCAATCTTTTAAATCTCCCCCGAACGTGTAAAGTTCAACTTCAGGGAGACGCTGACATAATGTTTTACCTAATTTGTTACCCTCTAATTGATTATCATTATCAACAAAATTACTTTCTTTCACATTTAATTTTTTGTGATTTTCTAAAAAGCGTTGAGCTCTTATTTGAATTCTCAATGACTTTTCCCTATATTCTTCTACAGAATCAAATTCTGTTTAAAATTCCTGTTCTTTTAAACTATCTAAATATGTATTATGTGTTAGTTCTAATGTATCAGATTTTTGTTTAAATAAAACTAAACTTATTTCAACTTCTTCGAACAAAGAATTTTCGTCTGCTAGTATATTTTCTAGCTTATTATATGCCCTCGTGAAGGAAGCTCTGTGTGCAGTTTTATTTCTTTTGATTATTTCCATTTTTACTATCAAATAATATAATACAATATTCACTCAATATTTATTTTACTAAAATTTACTGAGTAAATTTCGTTTTCATAAATTTGAAATCACCACAAGATAAACTTCAAAACCAAAATATTTTCGTTTTACAAACTTTCAACTGACTATCATAAACTTCAAAATATTTCTATTTTCATTATATCAACAAATAATACACCCTGTATTACTATCTAATACTATCTAAATGATATAATACATTCATTAATAAAATGCATTCATTTATGAAATATTCTACTTAAGTTTCGTTTTAATATTCTTTATTCAGTTTTTCAATGAAAACTTCAAAATGGAAATAATCTAATGTTCTTACCTCTTAATTATTACTCATTGTAATGTAAAAAGACGCCAGGCCCGACCCGGGGGCGCCAAATGTTGATTTTACAATCATTTTTCAATAAATAAATCAGGCTGGAGTCTTGAAATAGAACATAGACCGATAAAATAATTTTAATATTTTTAATGAAACTGCACACACTTCATATCTTACGATCAAGAGATATTACTGAACATAAAAATTTGTTCTTACAACCTATTATATACAAATTATATACAGTGGGCCCAGAAATTAAAGTAAATTCGAATAATACTCGCACAGTAGTGACATAACGATCAGAACAGAACTTTCTTCTACCTTCACCGGTAGCGATAAACAGAGACATTCCGGTTTCACCCGCTTCAACTGGAGAGGAGATTAGTTGTTCTGCTGCTATTGCTGGCCTTGTGGAAGGAACTATTCCAACTGCTCTAGATTTGTAACAACTTCAGTGTAAACTTATTTTCATTTTATTGAAAACTTCAAATGAGGGGAAAAGGTGGGACTTTCATATAAATAGTTAACTTAAATAATCTTTATAGTTTCTTAAAATTTAAGACCTTTTTAAAGTAACGAACGCACTAGAATTGAGCTAAATCTCACATACTATTTAGCCCGAGAAGAAAGGCCACGCTATTTCACATTAGGAAATTATTAACTTCGAAAGTATTATGAAGTGCCTTTATAACTCTTAATCTAGAAACATGAATATCACTTCTGCCGAAAAACACCATTCAAAATCACACTTCCTCGGTTTGGAAATTTCATTTTAAAGAAATAAACTGGAGAATAATTCACTTCATTTTTCATAAAACATGCATCCTTCGAAACACCTCTTTAACACTTGTATCTCTACTGGAACCAAACGCCAAGCTAATTTCAAATAACTGGTAACTTTCATTTACACAGACTCATCTCTTCTATACTCAACCTTATTTTTTCACCAAGACTATCGCCAGCTAACATTAGATCCAACTACTGGTAACTTTATTTCTTTCAACCTAACGCTCTATGCGCAACTAGACGTGAGGCCTCACACTTGCAATCTTTATTTTGCAAAAACTTAAAGGAATTTACCTGTATTATTCATATGAGGAAAATTATATTTCTTGTGGAATAAAGAATACGTAGCATTCATGGTTGGTTTACAGTGCAGTTAAAAAATTTCAGATACTTTTTTCGTTCTTAAGTAAAAATTATTCGAAGTTCAAGTCTAGTTGTGTTATACGGTACTTGTTTATTCTACTAAATTTTCAATACACTACGCGGTACATATACAGTTTTGCACAATCACGTTTACACTTTATCTTTAAAAGTAAAACTCAAAGGCAATTTTTGAGGATTTCTTATGCAATAATTAAATCCAATGGAAATTAGCTGTAATTTTTATCTTACAAGCATTGATTGTTGAAAATTGTAAAGTAATAAATATCGCAGAGTGAGAAATTCATTCTTACCAGTTAAAACTAAGAGAAAAAAATTCAACAAATAAAAAACGTTATAAATGTTGCTTTATTCATTTTTTTAAGTGAATATTTGCAATTTGTTGCTTGTTATTGTTTGTTCAAATCATACATTCTAAGTAGCTTATTGTCCATGGGGAATGACCAACAGCCTGGAAAAATTTGTTCAATTCAATTAAATAATGTCCTACATTATGCTAATAAAATAATTATTTTAATAAAAATAAAACAAATTATTAAAAATGGGGGGGGGGATAATAATAAAGAAAATAAAGTAAAAAATAAATTATTACTATATAAATAAATAAAATAATTAATTAATTAAAATAGGAATAATCCATTTCCTCTTTTTTTTGAGTGTGTGTGTGTTCTTTTCTGACTTGTCTTGCATGATGCTTCCTATTGGTTGGTTGTGTTGCTCCCCCCCCCCCTCAGGTTTTTGTCCTGCTTTCAGTCTTGCTTTTACCTCCTAGGCAGTAGCACGTACTCTTTTGCACCTGATGAAGAAAGGTGTCGTACTTTCGAAAAAGGTTGTACTGTTTTTAATTTTATATTCTGTGAAGAAGTTTTAAAGTTTAAATATTATTTATACACCAGATTTTTATTCAGTTTTGTGATCAACCCTCTGTAAATATTTAGCTTCTATTTTTTTTCTCCTTTATACAGCACTAATAGTCATACTATAAAAAATTCCTATGATTTTGTTAATAAGTTAAATATTCTGAATCCTGGAAATTGATCAGTGTTATCTCTTGATGTGAAGTCTTTATTTACTAATGTCCCCACTGAAGGTTCGCTTAATTGTTTAGAAAGAAGGTTACGCGAATTTCATTGATCTGACATTGAAATCAAACAATTTCTTAATCTAACTAAGCTTTGTGTTTCCCAAACTACTTTTGAATTTAATAACAAATTTTAAAAACAGTGTGATGGTTTAAGTATGGGTAATCCTTTATCTCCTATTCTTGCTGATATCTATATGCATTATTTTGAGGAAAAATTATTAAAGATGTTAAATTTAAAATGCTGGTTACGTTACGTAGATGACACTTTCATTCTTGTTGAAAAACCTTTTGATATTTCTGCCATTTTGAAAATTGCTAATTCTATTGATCCCCATATTCAGTTTACTTTCGAGTTAGAAAATTGTAATTAACTTCCCTTTCTAGATGTTTTAGCTACTAGGTGCGATTCCTCTTTTAAAACCTCTGTATTGAGGAAACCTTTCTCAGTTTCTAACCCTCACCAATGCTCTCTCTAATCATCCGGCTAAACAAAAAATTGGCACGTATTACACTTACGTGTATCGCGCCCTTAAAATTTGCTCTGATACTTCTTCTCTTAAAGAAGAAGTCAATTATTTGAAGTATGTTGCTGTCAAAAGAGGCTTTAGTCCCTCTATTATTGGTAAAGCTTTCAAAAAGTTCAGTAGGCCAGCTTATAATTCTACTCTTAACAGTGATGATAAAATGAAGCCTGATAATAATGTTGTCTTGCCTTTTTATCCACCCTTATGTTTTAAATTAGCCAAAGTTATGAAACCTCAAACCAGTCAATAAATTATAATTCCCTTCAACTAAATCCCCTGTTCCCGAGCTTCATAAATGGGGCATCTATAATGTCCCTTGTAATAATTGAAATTTATCTTACATTGGTCAAACAAAAAGAAATCTTGTATGCCGTTTACGTGAACATTCTCGGTATGTTGTTAATCAAGAAATATCTAAATCTTTTATTTCGTAGCACAGTTGAGAATTTTATCATAATTTTAATTTTAAGCGTGGCAAAATTAACTTTCACGACAAACACGTTTCCGATTTTTTTTTATTTTTTTTTTCAAAATTTAGCTATTTACCTTCATCGTGATAAAATTATCAACAAAAAATCTGATTTCACTTTGCTGTCTACAGCCTGGGAAAATTTGTTTAATTCAGTTAAATAATTTCCTTCATTATGTTAATAAAATAAATATTTTAATAAAAATAAAACAAATTAATAAAAATGAAGGGGAAATAATATTAAAGAAAATAATGTAATAAATAAATTATTCATGTATAAATAAAATAAAATAATTAATTAAAATAAATAATTAATTAAAATATGAATAATTCCATTCCTCTTTTTTTTTGTGTGTGTGTGTGTGTTCCTTTCTGAGTGGTCTTGCGTGATGCTTTATACTCGTTGGTTGTGTTGTTCCTCCCCTTCTGGTTTTTGCCCTGCTTTCTGTCTTGCTTTTTCCTCCTAGGCAATAGCACGTATATATATATATATATTTTTTTTTTTGTTCACCTGATGAAAAAGGCCTCGTCTTTTCAAAACCGGTTGTGCTGTTTTTAATTTTATGGTATGTGAAGAAATAAGTTATTATTTGTCGTTCAATTTAGCTCTTTTAAAAGTTTAATTTTTTTTATAAATACTTTTAAACTTTGGTGGGAAATGATGAAAAAAAAAAGGTATTTTACAATTTATAATTGTGTGAAAAATTATTTAAAAAACAATTTTTTCGGTTATAGGTCTGTCGTGTTCCCTATTAATAATGATAATTTGCTGAACTGAAATTTTAAATGCCAAAATAGCGATAAAGGGCCAAATATAGCCATCTGTATGTTCATATAACGTGATTCATGTTGAATCACGGAAAGCTAATTCTTTATCCATTGAATCAGCACCCTTCTTTATTTACCTCGTTGATCACATCACTCATTGTAACCAGCGTTGTCAAATTTAGGACTTTTTTAATTCAAAAATCACCAATAATTTTGAGGAGTGATATTTTATATATATAACTAGCAGACCCGGCCGCGCGTTGCTGCGTCTAAGTAATACGTTGATAATTTGATAAGGTATATATAGTATTTCCCCACACTGGATTTGGCGATTTTTTATTTATTTATTTATTTTTTTTTTTTTTTTTGGCGCCTTTTTGAACGATAACGAAGTCGTTTTGGATTCTTTGCAATAAAATATGGTAACCTGCATGCTTTTATTTTAGATTTATGATTTAGCTTATGATTTTATCATTTATGATTTTTAGATTTATGATTTAGCCATAATCGCCAAATCCAGTTGTGGGGAAATACTATAGTTGTTACCCCCAACTATAACTTATAATATAACTTATAATATAACTTCAGTAATTATATTCGGATAATTAATTTCAGTATATCCCCACAGCTGAATTTGGCGATTTTTCTTTGGCGCCGTTTTGAACGATAACGATATCGCTCTGGACTGTTTGTGATATAATATGGCAGCCTATATGTTATTTATTTTGGATTTATTATTTTATGTTTTTGATTTATGATTTAGATTATCATTTATCATTTATGATTTATAGTTTTATGATTTAGCCAACAAAAAATCGCCAACAAAAAATCGCCAAATATCGTTGTGGGGATATACTGATTAATATATTACTGAAAAGATTAATATATTTTAACGAAGTGGTGAGAAGATTCTGAGTATGTTAAAATTTTAATAGTAAATTCAAGTTAATCAAGAAGGAAAGCATTGAGGATTAAGTTAAGAAAATTGCAAGATTTTAAGATCGCATTTTCAGCAATAAATATGAGTCAAAATTTAATGCAAAATACATATATAAATCACAAATTTAATCAGGAACGTTAAATTTGTAAGTTATTAAAGAAAAAGTAAAGAAAAATAAGAGAAATAATTAATTAAAGTTTCGAACATCGATCATATAGGTTAGCGTTACAAAACAAATAAACAGACTTAAACACTTCCAGACTTTTAAATAAGTTTTAAATTAAGTTTTAAAATTTAATGTTAAATAAAACAGACCTTTAAATAAGTTTTAAAATATTGAAATGGTTACTTTTTATTTAGAACGTTATGTATAGATCACAAATTTCTTAAAGAAAACGAAGTGATACAGATTAGAATAATGCAACAAAAATTGAAAAAGCAAGGTTATAAATTTTTAACACACGTGTCACGTGAAATAAATTGTAGCATATACATAATGTATCTGATATAAGATATGAACATGTTGCAGCGGAATAAATTTCATATCTATCATCCTTGGCGGAAAAAAAATATCGCCAAATTATCTGGAGCACACATTTAATTCCTTTCAAAAATCATGGTTATTTTAACAACTTATATTAAGAGAGTAATGAATAATATGAAACAATATTTCGCACAATACATATTACGAAAATACACATCTAGCTTGTATATTTTCGTGTTACGTTTTTGATCGCCAAATACGAAAAACTCCAAGGGCGACAGAGCTTTGAAATTTAAAATTAAAATTTTGTCAATTTGACAGCAAAATAACTCAATCTAACGTATGCACATGATAAATAATACATATCTATACAAAAATATGGGAATTAAAATCCGGAAATAATTTTCCTCGTTTTTTAATAATTTTTTACAAAAAATACAATGGGCGATTAACATAAGAAATCTTTTTCTTGATTTCACAGACGGTCAGTGACGTCACACTTTGCTTGTGTATAACTACATACTTTATCAATGCGAATAAAATCTTTAAATTGATTATGACGTCAGTTTTCGTGAGATGTATAATTTAACTTTTTATATTTTTTTAACGTTCACGTTTGATTAAATGACTTTTATGCCGAAAGAAAATGAACTCGTAATTATTTATTTATTTATTTATTTTGGCAACAATTAAACTTATGGAACTCACAGATATTTTGGAGCAACTGTAACAAAGGTCTATAATTAAAAAATAATTGCAATAAAACAATATTGTGACAATAAATTGAGATAAAAACTATCCTATCTCTCAAGTTGGACCAAGCTGCACACAGTGTGCAAAATTTCATTTAAATCGGTTCATTAGTTTAGGAGTTTATCCCGGACAAACATCGTGACACGTAATTTTTATATATATACAGATAGGCGATTAATTATCGAAATGACTAGGCAACCGTTACAATTAGTATTTAGTGGCGGATATTGAATTTACAAAAGTCCCTAAATCTTGTAACACTGATTGTAACTTTATTTTTTGTTGTCGAATAAGAGACAGCGATAAATAATGGGAGCCTCATATTGTTTGCAACACTTGTGCCATTTATTTGCATAATTAAATTAGTGGTAAAAGTCATTCAATGTTTTTTGCACTTTGTTCGTCTTTTAGAAAGAATACACTGATGGAAAAAAGAAATCCCAACACCAGGAAGGAGCTGTGCTAGATAAACCAAAGATTGGTAGGCGTGTTTATACATCTGAGAGATGACGTCGATTCTAATTTCGAGCTACGCGCATAAGTGTGGCGCTAGTAACGACACTATGAACATGCAAATGAGGTTTGCTTTAAATAAGCGCTGTAAGGTTCGTGATCGTTATTTACAGTTGAGATTTGGCGTAGTGGGTTAATGTTAGTCAAGGATGCCTCTAAGAAGACGAAGAAGCCATTATCAACAGCTCACTGAGTTTGAACGAGGTCGTGTAGTAGGGCTACGAGAAGGTGGGTTTTCTTTCCGCGATATTGCAGAAAGACTTGGCAGGAATGTATCCACTGTGCATGAGTGTTGGCAGCAGTGGTCAAGGGAAGGTACTGCCTCAAGAAGACCGGGTTCCGGGCGGGCACGTGGCACTACTGAGAGGGAAGACCGCCGTGTTCGGCGTATGGCTGTGGCTAATCGTACTGCGTCTGCAGCTGAAATTCGATCTGCAGTTGGCACCACAGTGACACAACGAACTGTTACAAATCGGTTACTTCAAGGACAGCTCCGAGCCAGACGCCCTGTAGCGTGCATTCCACTGCCACCAAACCACTGCCGTTTGCGACGTGAGTGGTGTCAAGCTAGAGCTCATTGGAGGACGGAGTGGAGATCTGTTGTGTGTTCTGATGAAAGCCGGTTCTGCCTTGGTCGCAGTGATAGCCGTGTGTTGGTTAGAAGGAGGCCAGGTGAACGCCTGCTAGCGACCTGTCTTCGGCCTAGACACACAGGGCCTACTCCTGGAGTTATGGTTTGGGGAGCAATTTCGTATGACAGCAGGAGCACTCTAGTGGTTATCCCACGCACCCTGACTGCAAATTTGTACGCCAGTCTAGTGATACAACCTGTTGTGCTGACGTTCATGAACAGCATTCAAGGAGGTGTTTTCCAACAGGATAACACTCGCCCTCATACCGCTGTTGTAACCCAACATGCTCTTCAGAGTGTCGACATGTTGCCTTGGCCTGCTAGATCACCAGATCTTTCTCCAATCGAGCACGTATGGGACATCATTGGACGACAACTCCAGCTTCATCCACAACCAGCATTAACCGTCCCTGCATTGACCGCCCAAGTGCAACAGGCATGGAACTCCATCCCACAAACTGATATCCGGCACCTGTACGACACAATGCATGCACGTTTGCATGCTTGCATTCAAAAGTCTGGCGGTTACACCGGTTATTAATGTACCAACATTTCACATTTGAAATGGCTCTTCTCGCCAATGGCTCTACCTGTGATCTTGAAACTTTAATCAATTAAATATGTTACCTAGACAAATGTATTGCTGAAATTTCATTACTGTACAATAATTTTTTCTTGGTGTTGGGATTTTTTTTCCCATCAGTGTATATAAATCTTTTAACAGATTCTTATATCTATAAACCATCCATTCAGTAAGAAATTTTTAAAAGAACATAAGCTATCCAAACATCCTTCAGCTATTACCCATAAATGAAATTTCAATGAATGAAGATATTTAATCCCTTCTTGTAAACTTCCTCCCATATATTATTCGTTAGTTATTAAAATTATGAATAAAGATATTGAAAGTTTTTTCAAACTTTACTTTCTAATCCTGAATTGTGTATTTCGTTAATTTTCTCATCCACACTTCACACATTAGAGCTAATTACTTAGTGACATTGTAATAATTTGCCCTTTTATGCTTATAGAAATGTAAATAACCACATTTAAAGGAATTTAGAAATCTTCATCAAAATTTGTTGAATTGTTTATTTGTAAATAGATAAATACACATTGAAAATAGTATAAAAACTATGAGAAATGTATAATTTTTCTTTCATGTTTAAAATTGTTAAAAGATATAAAATTATAATTTGGATGGAACATTTGTCGAAAAATACCATTTTATATTTTAGACATTTGCGTAGATTACTGACTTTGAAAGATACAACTAAATCTATGTGTAAATTAAATATCTAGAGATTCCCATTTGATATTTTCAAATCTATAATTTACTACCAAAAAACATGAAGAATAACCTTCAACTATCAATATTTCAAATATCAGGAATGTACAGCAAAGTTGTAAATTGTAATCATCATTTTTAACGCTTTTTCTGCGTGGATTTAAACTATTAACATGATGATCATGTCTCCCTAATGATTCGTTGTAAATTTAGAAGATAACATAAATGTGTACATATTTGTTTAATTTCGTCTCATTTATCTGCTCATTTTAGCTATCATGCTTTTGAAATAATTGTGTTTTAGCAGAATGAATACGAAATTTATATTATTCACTTCTCTGTAATATCTAAAATGTGGTGTTACATAATTTACTTTATAAATTTTGACCCATTTTAATAACTGAACTAGCAAAACAATTACTAAACGATTGCTGTTCAAGCACACGCACATACACACGCTCACACAAAATAAATGAAGGTTTTGCCTAATTTTGATGAATTTAGTAGCAGCATCAGTACGTTTGTATATAAAACACATTTGTAGAGAAAAAAATGCCGCAAGAGGAAATATTTGAAACGAATAATTTAAGATAAATTAATGATATAATAATAAAATAAGTAAATAAAACTATAAACGAACAATATAAAGAAATGAACAAAAAATATAAAACCTATATATATAATAAAATAAGATGTGTGTGTATCTGTGTGTGTCTGTCTGTCAGTCAGTGTGTGTATATGTATCCGGAGCTTTTCAAGACTGCAGATGCTGACATAGAGGCTGACCGCAGAGATACATAATTTTGTATGATGGTTCGTTTTAATCTATTCTGATCATAGATATAGCAATAAGATATAGATTGATCATTGAGGGGGGAAAAGTGATTCTTTTTTACTCGGGTAAAGACTCTCTAATGACTGTCTTTCCCCGAGTAAATACACACAGAAATGCACACGCATATTTTAGCAAATAAAATTTATGAATAATTTATGTACTAAAGGTGAATGAAAAACTCCAGATACAGTTTCAAACTCATTTTTCTTTCTTTCTTTCTTCTTCTTCTTCTTCATTTTTTTTTTTTTTTTTTTTTTTACTATATCTATTAATTTAGTTAATATTTAAAGTTTGACTCTTTTTATATACTAAAACTGACGTTCTTTACCTGCACCGCTGCTAACTATATTTAAAAGAATTTTTAAAATTCTATATAACTTAACAGTATAAAGTCTTAAAAAAGTAACAAACTTAAAAAAAAAAAAAAAAGTATTCCATTAAAAATCAAAACAGTATTTAAACCATAATAATAACAAAGCAACTGATTACAAAAATTATATTTTTCATAATTTAGTCAAATTTAATTTACTTATGATAACTTATCCCATTCATTTTCATATATTTATTAGAACAATTAAAATCCACGCACTATTTAGACGTTTTGAAAATTCATCAACATTCCATTCTATTACTATTTTCGAGTTTTATACTCTCCATACTCTTTAATAGCTGATACCAAAAGTTTTTTTCGGCATCAAAAATCTTTGCTCGTCAACATGGGGATGACAGATCTATCACAGGTATAGTAAATTCATATAGATCTATCGTCCCAATATTATCGACCAAATGTTTTTGGTGCCGAAAAAAGTTTTGGCATCAGACCTTAGAGAGTATGAAACCCAGCAAACAGAATAGAACTATTGAGAAAGTTTATGAATATCCTGAATGACTAATTTTGCGTGGCATTTAATTGTTCGAAAAAAATTATTAAAGCAAGTAGGATAAATTTTTATACATAAGTTATACTCCACATATCTTTCTGTGTCTCGTATATTCATTAATCTGTTTAAAGTACAATTTTCTTAATCAATTGTTTTGTTATTATTATTATGTAAATACTGCTATTACATTTCAAGGAATTTTTAAAAGTTAATTTTAATTAATTATTTAACAAATTAATTAATTAATTTTAGGTATAAGTCATAGATATATAATGCTTTAAATGTCGCTATTTATTGAAGAAAAAAAAAAGAGAGAGAGAGAGAAATGAATTTGAAACTGTATCTGGAGTTTTTCATTCACGTTTAGTACTTAAATTATTCATAAATTTTACAAGTAAATTATCTGCGTGTATTCCCATGTGTATTCAATCGTTAGAAGACAGCTATAAGAGAGTAAAATGGCCGTCTTTCCCCGAATAAAAAGAATCGTATTTTCCTGTATGGTGATCAATCTATGTCTTATATTACTATATCTATGAGATCTATAGCAATTATTATACGTAGGGTTCTTTCTAACTCTCTCTCTAATGATCCTCGAAGCCCGATTTTCGAATTTTTGATTATATTTTTTAAAATTATTTAAATTTTGTAATAATATGTAAAACAATAACCTGCTAATAACTTTAAAATTAGTCATTTATTTATTTTTTATTTTTTTAATCTGAGTTTTAAGTTTTCAAGCGGTCACCGTGCGATTGATCGCGTTGGTTAATAAGTGTGAAGGAGACTTTGATATGGTCTACGTATAAACTACATTACAAGAAAATCAGTTCCTAAGTACGTTTCTTGTATGAGATTAAAAAATTCAAATTGCCACCATTTTAAAACAAGATGGCAAATCAATCTCACTAACAAATTCGTTCAAAATTCCAATTTAACACAGTCTAGAATTATTTCGAACTGAAAAATTTTTTCAGAAGATATCGGGATGAAAATTTTCCACTGGGTGAATGCACTAACAGGAAAAAATAGGATTACGCAAATTTTTATTTTTTTTTACAACAACCGCCAATATTATAATTTAACAAGAACAAAAAATTATGCACTATACATTAAAAATTAACAGTTTCTATCTATACGTACTCGTTATACGTACCTGCCTGTCAGTACATTTTAGGGTATGTATTTTTAGTCATTTTAGGGTACGTACCTGACTGTACCTGCGTTTTTCCTCCTGCCTGACAGGCAGGAGAATAGAAAGACAGACAGATATAGTAACTGAATTTATAATCTATCTTAAATACTGTTGTAAAATGTTAAAAATGCTTAAAATAAACGGAAATGCATTTCCAGTAATTTCCAATTGCAGTTCTTTATGTATCTAAATATTTTAATGTAACTCTGTAAATCTGAAGGCTAAGCATATCATATTCTATACAAAACATTATTTTATCATATTAACAATAAAACATTTCATTATAGGTTACGCAATAGAAATTTAAATAAATGTGATTTATAAAAATGTATTTCATAAAACGAAATGCATTCGCATATTTTGGGTACACCGGGGCACAAACCAGTATTTTACATTCCATTAGTGCCATTTTAAATAGGGAACATTCTATAGTTACTTCATAAATGCATATAATTCTTAAGGAATTCTTAAAATAATTACTGACACTAGAGGCAGGTAGTCGTACAGATAGACAGAAGGAAAATAAAACAGACAGATACATTAATTCATGATATTTATTACTCTTAAAAAAGTCTTTAAATGTGTTTAAAACCCTTTAAAAAAATGAAAATGCAATTCCAGCAAAATTTGAATGATTTACTTAATGTAACTGAATATTTTTGTGCAACCCTATAAATCTTAACTTTAATCATACTATATTCGATAGAAAACATTCTTTTCTGCAGATGAATAAAATATTTCATTTTTATTAAGATTTGTTTAAAATAAAATTATTGAAATGTTGCTTATAGAGATACCTCTAGCAGAACGCAATGCTTTGGAATATTTTTGGTTGTCCCTGTTCACAAACCAATGACGTTATTTACTCCATTTTAAATAGAAAAGTTCTGATGGTAAACTTTAATAACATGTATCAGTTTCAAGAAATTTCATTAATATTTACGGGAGTTAGAGCACGAAAAGAGAGAGAGCTAGGCAAACCGATGTCATAAACGACGAATGAAGGCCAACGAAGTTGAAACATATTAAAAATAAAAACGAAACATATTGGGATTTTGCTGGATATTGGATATGTGAAGAATTATTATCAACTGGATACGGAAAAGAGGAAAAGTGCTTATGACTTCGGTTTGTCTTTCTGTCTGCCCGTGTTCGGTTTGTTTTTCTGTCTTTGAAAAATACCATTATATATATATATATATATATATATATATATATATATATATATTTTTCAAAATTCATATTTTTTTTTAGATTCGTCTGATGTATCATTTGCATTTAATGTGTCACTTAAATATGATGCATCATTCGCAAACCTTATATAGACAAAAAAATACCTTTGTCATTTTCAAGAAAAAATAAATTAAATTATAAAAATCTGCATATATTTCAACAGCTGAAATAGAAAGATAACATCTTTAACACTTGTTAAAAATTACAAGCTTTAAAAGCAATTGTTTTTCAGATTATTATAAAAAAAGAATCGTGACCATTTTTTACTTATATTTTCACTGTTTACAGAGACAGAGCTCCTTTAAAATTTATATGATTTGAATTAATGTATCTGTTTTTCGAACTGTTCGTTTGTCTATGTGT
This sequence comes from Salticus scenicus, assembly GCA_963930645.1. NCBI lineage: Eukaryota > Metazoa > Arthropoda > Arachnida > Araneae > Salticidae > Salticus > Salticus scenicus. The sequence goes on from OZ005652.1 coordinate 251,419,418, forward strand.
CCTTCTGTCCGCCTCCAGTGTTGTTAAATGTTTCCAGAATTTTTCCAAAGTGATATATGCTATTTCAGTTCACTATGGAATGTTCCTTATTAAAATGGCATTAATTGGCCCTTTACATCTGGTTTCCGTACGAGGACATAAAAAAGAAAAAAAAAGGCATTGCATTTTAAGAGAGAAATTTTTATAAATCACATTTAAATAAATTTCTACTGCAAAAATCATAATGAAAATTATTTTTATTGTATTTTCTATATATTTGTAGAGAATATGAATGCTTAGCTTTCAGATTTACAGGACTATAGTAAAATATTTAAATACACTGTTTCTCATAATTATAAGAACACCCGTTTTTCTATATTAACTGAACACTGAACACTATTATTTAAACAAATATATTTTTATTAATTTGAATGTCATTAATAGACTATATTTAAAAAGTTTTATCGTTTTTCTATCTTAAAAGACTTTAAATACGATCAAAAAGATGATTCTTCAGGTGTTTACAATTATAAGGGCAGCTCCAATCTTAGTAATTTTTTTTTCAGTAATTCTTTAAATTAATATTTTATGGGGTCTCTTTTTAGAGTGAAACAGTCAGACATTCTCTCTGGTATATATATATATATATATATATATATATATATATACATATATACATTTTTTTTTTTTAATATTCAGTTTCAATACCATTTCATACAGCATAGATGGTATTCGGAATACATTTAAACTATTTAAAATTGCTTTCCACTTGCATGCACTTTTCTAATATGACAAATTAAGGTCTTTTTCAACTAATTCCTTATGCTCTAGAAGTAAAACAAAAATGTAAGTCTTGTTGAAAAAAATATTATTACCCCCCCAAGATCTAACAAAAATGTGAGAATTCCACATTAAAAATTTCCGAATATTCTCTTGATGTTCATAATAATAGAAAAAATTACTAAATTAATTCTGCCTTCAGTAGAAACAGCTCCCCAGAGCATTATAGATCCACCTTTAAAATGCCCGATTCATATCTGCCTTTAAAAAATCTGCTCTCCCCACTAAAAATAATCTCAAAATATTCTCCAGGTATTTTTAAAGAAAATCTACAGAATATCTGAAGTTATTTGGCCCATTCTTAAGAAAGTTTACAAAATTTCTTTAAAATGTCTTTAAAATTTCTTAAGATATTTATAGAAAAAGAGAAATCTTCAAAATATTTTTAAATATTTGAAGAAAATCTTAAGAAAATACTGTTTTCTCAAGAATATCTTCGGATTATTTTTAGTGGGGCTGTCTTTCGCTATCTTCAGATCGTATCAATAACTGTTAAAACCATTTGGTTAATCAAGAATAAAACGCTTGTCATCCGAAAATGCAACATTTTACTATTTAATATTGTCTTCATTCAACTTTAACACAGACGTTCTTTCCCCCATTAAATGCTTATTGATTATTACAGGTTTTTTTTTTTTATTCATTTTAATATAGTATTAATTATTTTAAACATGCATAAATGCGGACCCTAATCTTTCGTTAAAAATTACGAGGAAATTCAGCAGCAGTCATTATGAGTGGAACAGTAAGAGGAATTACGAGTCTTCGATCTCTGTAAAACAACTCTGATTTTGTATCATATCTCTCTCCTATCGAACAAGCAGTTCAACGTTTGATCACATTTCCTTCAGCAATTTTAGATCTTCGAATTTCATTAGAAATTCGGCGGATTGAAATTATCCTTCCACTTAAAAATGACATTTATCATAATTCACTACATGACCGTTCTTTTTTTGAGGAATTATCAGTAATGTTCGTCCAATAAAATTTAAAGGCTTATATACGAATTAATCTACCACAGAATTTAAGAAATTCGCATGTCAACTGTAATTTATCCACTAGTAAGTTAAATAAAACGAAAAAAATCTTGATTGTCCCTATAATTATGAACATCTAAAAACATGGAGAAAAAAATATTTTGCATTATTTTTTATTAATTTTGTTTCATATTAGAAAAATTATAGCAGTTTTAATTTTTAGAATACTGGACATATTAAGTGCACTTAGTATAAGCTTGTTCACAATTATTTTTACATTAGTTATTTCGAAATATAAAGTGTCCTTATAAATATGAGAAGGAGTGTACATTACGGGCTGGAATTGTAAATTGCTGAAATTGTAATTACGTTTCTATTAAGCGTTTTAAAAACTTTCTAACAATGTTTAAGAGTGATAGTGAATTCAATGTGTATCTAACTGCTTTTCTCTCCTTTTGTCTGGTACTTGCGAATCGACTTGCTTAAAACTCCATATGTTCATAGCCTATATAAATGTCTCTTCAAAGTCCATTAATAAATATTATCAGTCTTTTTTAACACTTTCCAACAAGGTTGAAAGTGTTAATGATTTGGTTTGTCTGTCTGTCTGTCCGCGCTCTCCCGTAAATATTTATGGAATTTCTTGAAACTGATACATGTTATTCCAGTTCACTATCGAATGTTCCTCATTGAAAATGGAGTTTATACCTCTACTGGTTTGTGTACAGGGACCCCCGAAAATATTTCAAAAGCAGTGTGTTCTATGAGAAGCATTTCTATAAACCATATTTTCATAGCCGTACTCTACACAAATCTTAATGAAATTGAAATATGTTATTCAAGTTCACTATCGGATGTCTTCTGTATAAAATGGAGTAAATACCACTACTGATTTGTGTACATGAACACACAAAAGTATTTCAAAGCATTGTGTTCTATGAGAGGCTTTTCTATAAATCATATTTTCATACCCTTACTGTACAAAAATATTAATGAAGTTGAAATATGTTATTTAAGTTCACTATCGGGTGTTTCCTCTTGAAAATGGAGTTTATATCTCTACTGGTTTGTGTACAGGGAACCCAGAAAATATTTAAAAGCATTGTGTTCTATGAGAGGCATTTCTATAAACCATATTTTCATACCATTACTGTACAAAAATATTAATGAAGTTGAAGTATGTTATACAAGTTCACTATCGTATGTTCCCTGCTGAAAATGCAGTTTATACCTTTACTGGTTTGTATACAGGGACTACCGAAAATATTTCAAAGCATTGTGTTCTACGAGAGGCATTTCAATAAATCATATATTCATACACTCACTGTACAAAAATCTTAAGGAAATTGAAATATATTATGCAAGTTCACTATCGGATGTTCCATGTTAAAAATAGATTTTATACCTTTACTGGTGTGTGTACAGGGACTCTCGAAAATATTTCAAAGCATTGTGTCCTATTAGAGGCATTTCTTTAAAATATATTTTCATATCCTTACTGTACACAAATCTTAATGAAATTGAAATATTTTATTCAAGTTCACTATCGGATGTTCCTTATTGAAAATGGAGTTTATGTTTTGGTTTGTGTACAGGGAACCCTGAAAATATTTCAAAGCATTGTGGCTATAATAGTGTAATGTTCTATAAAAGGCAATTCTATAAACCATATTTTCATACCCTTCCTGCACACAAACCTTAATGTAATTGAAATATGTTATTCAAGTTCACTATCGGATGTTTCCTGTATGAAATGGAGTAAATACCACCACTGATTTGTGTATAGGGACACACAAAAGTATTCTCTATATATAGATATCTATTATCTTATATCTTGCTTTATAGTTTCAGTTCTCTTTCAAAACCAGATTGTATAATTTTTTATATTTATTGTTATCTATAATATCTTTTAGATTACATTCAGCATAAAAATTTTTGAAATAATTGATCAAACCATTTATTCTAATATTGTTAAATAAATCTTCAATATCCCATGTATAAACGTTACTAATCTTTTTACCTTTCATAAAATTAATCAAATCATTACTATTTTTAAAAATCAATAGAATTTTTAGTTCGAGCAAGTGCATTTTGAATAACTATTTGTAATTTTTGATTTGCTTTAACATTATAAGTTTTATAAGCAAAAGTTACAGTTCTAAATTTTATTGGATTTTTAGGAAATTTGGGGATAAAAAAAAATGAAAGGGAAATTATAATTATTAAGCTTAATTCGAAGTACATATATATATATAAACTATGCGATCACAATAAGTCGATTTCTAAAGAAATTAACTTAAATGGTTTTGCTGTAATCTTGCTCACACAATTTTTCATTTTCTCTCGAAAGATCATGTTTAATTATTACTATTATTATTTTTTTTTTATATTTCATTTTTGCTTCCATGTACATTATTCTTTTCCGAATAAAATAAGTTTTTGTTTACATTATGCGTTTTATTGCAATCACAAATACGCATTGTACAAAAATTTTCTAAAAATGTTAATTATGGCCATGCAAATTTTTTTTAACGTCTTTCATTCTTTTCTCCCTTGCTTACTCACTTCTGAATATTTTGTTTCTAAAGCTCTTTCCTGTCACTAATCTCTTTTCTATCCGATATAGAGTGTTTTGACAAGAGTATTTAAAAATTAATGATAATACATTCAAAAGTTTATAATCCCTTTACAAATTTTGCTTTATCGCTGTATTAATTACCGCTTTTTTTCTTTCATTTTCTTAAAATTAGCTATTTCTCTATTTTTTTTTTTTTTTTTCGAAATATTCACGCAGATTATTTTGAATTATTTTGATAGATTCATTAATAAATCTAAACATATACTTAAAAAAAAAAAAGAATCTTGCTTTCCCCATCAAACTTTAATCTTCATTTGCAAGTATAGATTAAACTTAAAATCACTCTGCTGATGTATATATATATATAATTAGAATGTCTACAAGATTTATTCTACTAATAGAAAATCACTAAAAAACCACTTTTTTGTAGCTTATTTTTTATAAAACATAATTTTAATAAATACAATATACTAAATTTTAATGTAAACAAAATCTTTTTTATTGGTCATTAAATATATAAATATATCTTTCATTTTTTTCATGTTCTTCGTACATATTTTCCATTGTTTTATATGTTCTTAATTTCGGTAATTAAGTAAAGAAAAGTCTCTTATTATAAAAAAATAAACAAACTCTAATCATTAAAATACAGTTATACATAAATTTCATAACAATAGATATGGAAAGCTTTTATGAGTATAAAAAAATTATTCGTTCGTCCAGGAAAATCACCCAAGTTTTGCATGATAGATTTACCTGCATAATTTATTTCATGAAACTTTTAATTTTATTAAAATTTTAATAGCATTTCACTGAGCTAAAATAATTTCTGTTAACATATTCCACTGACTTAAAATATAGTAACAAAGTATAAAACATATTTCAAGATAACCTTTTACCCGTTTCTCATAAATATATTTAAAAAGGGAAAAATGATTTATTTTAATCTACACTTTAGATAAATGTATGCAATTACCGTTTGATAGTATTAATTTTAAAATAAATTACACTAAATTACTTCGCATTAATTTACTCATTAAAGAGAGAAAGTTTTTATGAAAATCAGAATATTATCTTCCTTTAATAGGGAAAACGGAGTATAACGTAACTCATTAAAAGAATTTGGGCCTCATTATTATAATGATTTAGAATTTAGCGGAGAAATTTTCGTTCGATGATATTACTTAAAATACGAATGAATTTTAACATATTATGCATACGTTAAAGATGAAAAATGTAATATTTTCCTAATATTTAGATTATTATTCATTTACATTTGCTTATAATTACAACGATGATATGTTTTTTAAAATGTATAGCACTTTTGCTAATATACTCATTTACACACGCATATATATATATATATAGACATATTCTCATCATTTCCATTATTCCAAAATAAGTTAAAGGATTAGAGAAACTTATATTGATTTTAATAAACTATATAATCAGTTTATTAAAATCAATATAATAAAACTTTAAATATAATAAATTATTAAATATTATAATATAATTTAATAAAAAATAAATCATGTAATAAAACATTTTACTAAACCTTATTCATCAATGCTCTCTTTAATTGACAATTTTTTTATGGATTCTGAAATCACAAATAATCCTCTGTTTTATGTTTGGAGGATTTAAAAAATGAATTAGCTTTAAATACTATTAAAAATGTTTCATTAAAGGCATAAAAAATAAGTTCGTACGAGATCGGTATCTGCTTGTACAGAAAGCAAATTAGAAGTACAGTAACAAGTTAATGAAATTTTGCTCGAAAATTATGAAGAAAGTAATATACTTCTTATTTAGAAATTATATAAAAAAATTGGCATTGTATTATTTTATTTATGCAATATGAGATATATATATATATATTTAGGTTGTTACAGCTCTATGTTTAAGAACTTCTAGGAGAGGTATAGTGCATCCTGATGAAATATATATATATAATAAAGATGATCTATTAGGAAATATATATATATATATATATATACAGTCGGTAAAAAAAGTGTCCGAACACTAACAAAAATGCCTATGTAAAAAAAAAAATACATTTCATACGGTTTTGCTAAATAAATACTTGTCGAATCATGTTCTTAGTCAGTCTAAGAACATGAGTCGATAAGGATTTATCTAACAAAACCGCGTGAAGTGTATATTTTTTATACAGGAAGTTTTTCTAGTGTTCGGACACTTTTGTTAACGACAGTATATATATGTGTGTTTAAAAAAAAATATGTTTTACAATAAACAAAAGAAAATTTGAAGCTTGGTTAAAGTTTCTATAAATGAATAAAAAATAATAATAATAATATTTAATTTTAAATTATTTACCTTATAAGTAGAAAGATTAAAAGGCACCTTAAAGATAAAGTACGCAGTGTAAACTGAATTTCGAAAAGAAATTTGTGTTATAGATTCAAGAATCAGGTATTTCATACTTATATTGCGAAAAAAAAATAATAATACATTCTTGATAAAAATAAAATAAATAAATAAATGAGTACTTTTAGCACATTTGGTAAAGCATCTAACATCGTGATTGGAGGATTTCAGGTTCGATACCTTGTCAGGTATAGCAAAGTGCTACAATTAAAACTCGCCCTTTGCGGGTAAAACGTGAATCTGCTGTTTTAGGATTCAAGTCGTTTGAGTAATAGAGTTAGTGCCGATCCTAAGCTAAAATTGTAAATTGAAATATGCTAATATTTTGGAAACTGAATAGTATAAAAGGAGAAAGAAGATTGCTTTTGAGAGTCAGTTGGAGAGGAGTTAAAGTTAGTTGGAAGGAAGATTGTTTTGGAGAGTTGGTACGAGCGTTAGTTGGAAGGCGGGTGAGTTGAAGGATGGTAGTTAGAAGGTTAGTGTGAAGGAAAGTATGAGAGTTGAGGAAGCTAGCTGTTAGCGGCTTAGGATAGAAGAGAGTAAGTCCTGTAGCATTGTAGCGTCAGGGAATCCTCCTACATGCGAAAGACTACTTGGTCTTAAAAGTTAATGAAAGTGATTAAAAGTAATTGAGACCATTTGCGAGAAGTAAAGTAAAGTAACGGAGGTTATTTATTAATAGCAAAGTAATTAAGAGGGCTGCCCATTTAAACGTAGTAAATCCAACCAAAGTCCAGCGTCCTCCTTCTTATTTAAGCTCAATAAAAGCTCATTTATGTTATGTATTTGGACTCTGTCATTTCTTCATAGACTTAAGTATTTCAGTTTACAGCTTCAAGTCAATCTAAAGTTAAATAAGTAAGTTTGCAGCATTCAACTTTAAGTCAAGTTAAAGTTAAATTAGTATGGAGAAGTTGCGTTCTCCACATTGGCGCCCAACTTCGCTCGAATCCCCCCCCCCCCCGAGCAAGTCTTTTTTGATGGCACCACTAGCGTGCTGCAATTTTTTGAGCAGCTTGAATATTTTTTCAATTTTCATAAAATCAATGTTAAAAACCACTATTCCTGGTTAGCCTATTCCCTAGAAGGAGAACCGAGACAGTGGCATAGGTTAATCGCCTGCCATTCGCTTGGCCCAAATCCAACCTATGACGAGTTAAAAAGTCGGGTCATCGAACTCTTTGCCACTCCGTATGATAAACTACGATTACAACATGACCACTCCCTCCCCCGTCACGAACGTCAGTGGGAAGCAGTAATAAACCCGGTGGAAAAACCACAAGAAATTATTAAGTCACAGGAAGCAAGCTCCTATAATTTAAACCAACCTAAAACTGGCGATGAAGCCGTTATTTCTAGTGAAAAAAGCCAAATGACATTTGAACTAAACGAGCAAACTTCGCCCTTAAACAGCGATACAAACCAATTTACAGCAGTTATTCAGAATTTAGCTACGGATGAAAAATCCGATAAAATATCTAGCTCACCGACGGCGACTGAAAAGGAAAATACGATTGACTCTCATTCTGTAAACCAATCCCTTGCTTTAAGTGAAACGAATATTGAACTAAATTCTACGGTTCAAGCCGACATATCACATGTAACTGAAGCTCGGATAACAGACATTGGAAGTAATAAAATTGAAATAACTACGGCCGCTGAAACCGTTAAGCGGACCGACAGTGACAAATCATTAAAGGATGCGGCTAATCCTTGTAACTCGCCTTTAGCTGTCAGTTTTGAATCTATACAGCCGACAGAGTCAATTATTTCTAATGAGACCGTGAACTTAAAGTGTCAAACTGACCCGCCGCCTAAACTTAAAGAAAATGAGGTTATTTTCAAGAAGGTAATTTCAACAGGGCATGTAATCTATGGTGAAGTTTCTACAAACTCCTGCAGCCCTGCATGCAAAAGCACGGAGCGACAGCAGTCCCCTGTTGTAACTACGGACAGTGACAAGGTACCGGGCTCGAGTCCATCCCAGAAAAATGCATCTCCGACGCCGGACTCCGTTCTACAAGCCACCAGCACGGAAATTGCCACAACAACTCTACTGACCAGTCTGAACCGCATCTCTTTTGCTGATATCAAGGACTCAATTTGTCAGGTCGTATCGTTCAGTATTTTAGTTTTTCTCAAGTATTGGTTTATCAGTGCTGTACTAAAATTTTCGACATGTAGAACTTTCTTCTGGACTTTCAATCATTATCTCAAAGAGATGAACTTTTTAAAATATCACAAATCTAAATTTAAATCTTGCTGCATGATTTTTTTAAAATTTAAAAATGAAAATTTAAACGTATAGCATGCACTTTCATCTCTCGAAATTTCATGTACTGTTTACATGTCATAAATTTTTTTCTGTATATAATATATGCATGTATGTACGTTAATGTTTTTTAATTCCTAGCCAACACCAGCAGTTTTTGGTAAAAAAAAAAAAAAACCTTGTTGAACTTTTGTATAAACTTTTCCCCCCTCTTTAGTTTTTTGAATGATCTATATATATGTACTTAAATGCCTTCTGTTTTAGCCACCACCTGCAGCGATTCGTAAGATAAATTTTCTTACCTTTGTATATAAATTTTCTCTCTAAGTTTTTACATGATCAATAGGTATATACTCTACTACTTTTCTGTTTTTTAGCCAACAACGGAGTCTTGAAAACCTTTTTGAATAACTTTGTATATATATCTATTCATTATATATATTTTTCTAAATGTCGTAAATTGTATAAAATAAACTTTTATAAGTGTATAATCATTTTTCTCTATAGTTTTGTAAATGTAATGTAAAATGTATGTACGTAAATCTTTTTTATTTCTCAGCGATCAACTGCAGTTGTGAAAATTTTGTATCCTTAAATATGTTTTCTAAATGTTGTATAAAGTGTATCAAATGAATTTTCTTGTTGTAAACTTTTGAATTTTTTACTAAAAGTTTTTATGTATGTGTATCTATTAGTATGGGGTAAAAAGAGAATTTTTTTTAAAAAAGCTATTTTGCATGTTAATTCGGGTTTAACAAATTAACCTTATTAATCCACTAACATTTTGTTTTTTCCGTACCCAAACACCTAGTTGAAATAGGGCTTATGTATAAAATTATGTCATTTATCCATATATAAAAGTGTAGTTCACGTCTATTTTTTAGGTATACGTTTAAAAAAGTTTTAATTCTAGAAAATCTGAGGCCCAGTTGCTGATCCTGACTCTAAACCCGAAGTACAGAGGTTAAATCTGAATCCAGGCTGATTTCTTAAAGATTGTTACTTTTCACATGAAGTCGAAAAAAGTTTTTGGAAGTCTGCCAGCAGCGTTTCTCTTTTCTAAAGAAAAGTGTTCTTGGAAGTGTGCCAGCAGTGGATTGAGCCTTTCAAGATAAAATCTGATAATAACTCTTTTTTTTGATAAACACCTGAAATAAAGACTTTTTTTACAGAATCATTTTACACAAGTTATATTAAATGCTGACTGATCGCACGTTCTGTTTAGGCGATCCCTTTTGTACTACATTTTTTTTTAATTCATACAATTTTTTCCTTTCCATTTAAGGAAAGATGTTCCTGTATTTTCCCGCTGTAATTACGCTGGACTTCTAGTTAACTAAATTGAGTACAAACGGTTTCTGGAGTAAACCGACTTAGTTTGAGCATAATACGAAACATTTTTTTTTTTAAAGCTAAGTGTCCAGTTTTTGGCCGTGTACTCTTAATTTTTTTTTCCCTATTAGATTTTTAAAACAATATACTTCTTGTTGGGCAGTCTAGTTAAATTTAAGTTTCCCCCCTCTTTTTTTTTTTTTTTCTTCTTTTTTCTAAAGTATTATGCAGTTGAATTTTCGCAGTAAGTCACTGCAGCTAATTTTCTTTGCATAGTATTGCAATAATTTAAAATTTGCACGGGTAAAACCCGTTGGGGATTTTTTCCGCGAAATTTTTTTTTCGGGGGAGGAACTGTCAGGTATAGCAAAGTGCTACAATTAAAACTCGCACTTTGCGGGTAAAACGTGAATCTGCTGTTTTAGGATTCAAGTCGTTTGAGTAATAGAGTTAGTGCCGATCCTAAGCTAAAATTGTAAATTGAAATATGCTAATATTTTGGAAACTGAATAGTATAAAAGAAGAAAGAAGATTGCTTTTGAGAGTCAGTTGGAGAGGAGTTAAAGTTAGTTGGAAGGAAGATTGTTTTGGAGAGTTGGTACGAGCGTTAGTTGGAAGGCGGGTGAGTTGAAGGATGGTAGTTAGAAGGTTAGTGTGAAGGAAAGTATGAGAGTTGAGGGAGCTAGCTGTTAGCGGCTTAGGATAGAAGTCCTGTAGCATTGTAGCGTCAGGGAATCCTCCTACATGCGAAAGACTACTTGGTCTTAAAAGTTAATGAAAGTGATTAAAAGTAATTGAGACCATTTGCGAGAAGTAAAGTAAAGTAACGGAGGTTATTTATTAATAGCAAAGTAATTAAGAGGGCTGCCCATTTAAACGTAGTAAATCCAACCAAAGTCCAGCGTCCTCCTTCTTATTTAAGCTCAATTAAAGCTCATTTGTGTTATGTATTTGGACTCTGTCATTTCTTCATAGACTTAAGTATTTCAGTTTACAGCTTCAAGTCAATCTAAAGTTAAATAAGTAAGTTTGCAGCATTCAACCTTAACTCAAGTTAAAGTTAAATTAGTATGGAGAAGTTGCGTTCTCCACAACCTGAACATACTTTCAAGTGAAGACTTGATATGAAGAAAATTTATATGAAAGTACTCTTAAATACATACTATCATATCTCAACAAAAATTACTTTAGAGAATGGCTTAGTCTTTCTACGAGTCCGTTACGTTTTTGTACCACACCACAGGGTTCGTCAAGACCCGCCTCTTTCCAAAAAACTTACCACTGGTGTTTTTGAACAATAAGTTTGATCTTAAACTTAGTGGCGATTCTGTTATCAAAAACTGCTCTACAAAATTATTGTTGGAGTAATTCAGGAAATTCAAGGAACGTATGAACCGTGTTCTACAATTTAACTTCCAGATTCCTGTTTCAAATGCACTTGTTATAAACTGAGAAAATAGCACGTAAATTGTGTAAACGAAGTTTTGTAGAATTCTTTACTTAAGTGCTATTGAATATGTTTGTGAATACATCGAACTATTTTCCAGATTACATCATGTTATAGTATAGGAACTAGCAGGCTGCGCCCGCTTCGCTGGCCACTATATTTAAATGAATCTCCAAAAGAATTGGATCATTATTTATTTTTCACATCACATTATAAATAAAAACTAAAATTATTACATTAGAATCGCTCTAGACCTCGCATCGGGTACTCGCTGACTACGGCAGCTCTTTCTCTGCCCGCACTGTATCGGGAGCAGGTTCCCACTGCCTGCAGAAATCTCTTTCCTATGTATTTCAATATGGGTATTTATTGACGATAGGTGGATCTGCCATTATTTAAGAACTACGATTTTAAAGATAACTGTATCTCTGCGTCTATTAAATATTTTAGTTTTTGAACCAAGTACTTTATTGCTCATGCTATTTACACTATATTACAATTTGATTCTGACCAATGTAATGAAATATAATAAAAAGTAGATTTTCTTTTAGAAGGAATTAAATACATAAAAAACAAATAAATTCCAATCAGTTTAATCCTTTCTACTATATACTACCATTATTTCCTGACAAATACTATAAATTAGAAAAACAAACTTCTAAAGAAATTAAATTAACAAATGAAAAATAATTGTTGTTATACTACAAAAATTATACATAAACATAACTGTTATAAATACGTTTTTAAATTTTAAATTTAATATATTTAATTTTTCTACTGCATTACCATTTTATTTTGAATAAATATAATAAATTAAAAAGAGAAAAAAGATTCGCCCGCAAATAAATGTATTAAATAAAAAATAAATTGCATAATATAGCCGTTGCTAAGATACGCAGACGATTACAATCGAAGAATATATTCATGAAAAAGGAAACATAAAAGCCAATGTTTTAAATCGAAAAAAACATTAATTTAAAAAATTCAAATTCGAAATTCGAAAAACTCTCGATGAGATGCACCCCTGCAGGGTCCCAGGTACCTATATGCCAAATTTGGAAGCTCTGCGATCAGTAGTGTGTAGTATTGTTCATGTTTAGATTAGATAAATGTATTTATTTTCCTGTTGGAAAAAAAAAAAATAAACTCGTATTTTTTTTTTTTTTTTGGCAACAATTAAATTATGGATTCAATTTAAATGGCTAATTTTTTTCTATTATTAGCTTATTATTTTCATATTTTTATTAATTAAAAGAAAACTAAACAGAAATTCGAAATTCTGACTTCGATGTGCACAATGATCCTTCGGGGGGCACCTTTGTGTTAAATCTCGTGACTGTCTGAGCTACCGTTTTCGAGAACAGTGAAATACACATACAAATATTGCTCACTTAATAGTATAAGATAAATAAGTTGAGTTTAATAGTGTCTCACACCTATTTTACAAAAATTTAAGAAATGTAGAAGAAAATTTTGAAGGAAAATCAATGTAAATCAAGTTAAAGTTTGAAATAAATATTTTAATCTATCATTTAGTCCTGGAAATGTAAGCAGGATGATCATGTAAAGATAACAAGCTCATTCTGTAAGCAGTGGAATGATTTCTGTAGTAATTTAGTGCGTTTACTTTACAATGCATATTTTGGGCATTTTGGAATCAAATACTAATCCTTTAGTCCTCTTTAACTGAAATGAATTCGATTGAAAATATATAGAAGTCTTGATGAGACTTTATTTATGTAATTGAAAAACCTTATAGAGCAAAACAAAAAATTAAAAGTATGAAATATTAACCAGTAAATAACACTGCTCTGAAAAAAAAAAAAAAAAAAAAATCGAGCCCTGGTACCATTTTTGCTGATTCTTATGTAAAATGACCTCTGAATCCGAATCTGTCTGCAATTTCATCCAGTCACCAACCATTTTCTCGGTACACCACCCCGTTCCCCAATTTTTACTGTTCGGTAATTTTATGGCTATATATTTGATCTGGATGAAAAAGAATTAAATTAACATTTGAAAATAAAAATATATAATTTTTATTAAATAACATTACTGATAGATTTAAAAAATATAAGAAATGTAATACATAAATTCTGTGGCAACCCCCCCCCCCTAAATTTTCCCCTTACCGCAAATGTTATGTTTTAGAACTTTCCAAATCTGTAGCCCTCAGAAGACATTTAACAGTTAAAATAATCCTCCCCTCCCCCTAAAAATCCAATTTATAGCCATAAAATTACTGAAAAGTAGTAAAAATATGGGGCTGTCTCTAAAAAATGGTGGGTGATAGGGCAAAATGGGCGTCATATTCGGATTGAGGAGGTAATTTTACATAAGAATTTCCAAAAATGGTGTTGGGGACAATTTTCATCCAGAGCAGTTTAATTAAATTCATTTTCCAGATAACAAACATAAACGTTGTTATGGAAAAACAGCTTGTTATGTTTTTTAAAACCAAACACTTTTTTCATGAGCAGAAAGAAATAAATTCGTTAAAAGCATTCTAAATGTTGTCCCCAAAACATAAAGTATAAATTTCCCTTTTTTATGCTTTTTTTTTTTTTTTTTTTTTTTTTTTAAAGAAGAAAGAAAAAAGGGCTCGACATTTAGCACATAAAAATAACGAAACATATAAATATAACAGTATAAATGTGACGAGACATTCACTGAATAAAAAATTTGCAAATCAAGAGCTTTTGTATTGCATAGCAAAAAATAACTTTTTTAAAAACGGTGTTTCAGTCTAAAGGATTTTTACTTTTCAAGCGAGTCATGTCCTTTAATTCTGGAGAGCAACTCATAATATAAGCGCAATTGTTATGCGAAGCCGGATTTATCATTTGCAGACATCACGTATAAACTCTGACAGTTTAAACATCACCGATAAATATACATAGCTAAAAACTTCATCACATAAAAAACTTAAAAAAAAAAAAAAAAAAAAAAAAAAAAAAAATGCTTTTCTTTTTTTCACGTACACTCTAATGTCTACGTGCTTATTAAAGTATGTTCTAATTATGTTGATGTTTTTCTTTCATTTCATTTCTTTTCATTTAGTCAAAAATCTTTTTAATTTTCTTTTGAAAATATGTTTGTGTAAACATGTTTAATAAAACTTACCTCATATTTAATATATGTATATATCTATAGATCTTATATGTAAATCAATCTAGAGATGGTGGATAAGATAGGTCTTATGTACCAAATACTTTATTCGATAAAACATCAGTATCATATCCAAAAAAAAAAAAAAAAAGAATTATATGGCATATATTTGCATATTAAAGAGTTTTTCGCAGACCTATTTATTGGATGTGTGTTACATATATAATATATAAAATATATCGATAATAAAATTTAACATTATGTATATATACATATATATATATATATATATATATATATATCATACAACGGCAAATTTTTATAGTCTCATATAAATAATTCTTGAAGCGTTTCGTATGTTATGTACAGAATTTTTTTATTATAAAATTTAAAATCCAAAATTTTTACTGTAATTTGTAGGTTGAATAAAATTATGACTGCTTAGAATTTGGAATAAATTAAATTACTTTTATATGTATATTTCTGTACTAAATCAAAGTATGTTTTCAGGATTATTTAAATTTTAAAGAAAGTCAAGTGGCATAAAATTTTGGATCAAGTTTTTGAAGAACTTTTGTTAGATAAATCTTTGTTATTTAATTTTATTTACTCTATTTTTTTTTTTAATTTTATCACTACTGTTACGGGTAAGGAAACTCTTTCAAGTGCTAATTATCTATTTTCCTGAAAAACTTACTTGCATAAAGTTTCATCATAAATAGAATTTTCTGCTAAATTGAGACATATAAACAATAAAAATTGCTAAAGTTGAACTTATGTCTTCAAGATTCCTGAAATTGCGAATACTTTTGCAATTTTCTTCTACGGTTGCTAAAGAAATTAAATACATGTATATGTTCTTTGTACTTTATAATTTGACTAACTGCATGCAAAATCAAGCATTTGACACTGTAGAATAACAAATTTACAGAAAACGTAGACCAGATACTGCAATTTTCGAAATTCTAGATACATTATTTAATGTTTAAATTAGTTATGCTGCACTTTAGAATGTAGAAAAAGAGGGGGGGGGGGGAGAGCTAAAATCCCATAGAAATAGCATGGGACGAAAACCAAAAAAAAAAAAAAAACTCACAATGTCAAGTGTGCTAAAAAAAAAAAAGGCTCACACCGGGAGTAATAAAAAGACAAAATTGACTAGAAAAAGACATCGAAGAGCGGAAACGGGGGGATGGGGAATTAAATATGTCGTCCAGCATTAATACGTCTCGCCTAGTATGTATAATAACAAGGAATTTTAACAACAATTGCGAATCCACCAATATCAATTGACTTTTAATAATAAAATTTATAGTAACTGAAAATTTCTGCGATCATGAACTGAAAAGCGGCACTGTTTTGTAACTTCGTCTTTGTGATCATAAATACTTATTATAATGGCAGACTGCAAGATTATCAAATTATCAAGATATTTGCATGATTGTAAAAAATGTGAAGATTTTCTTTTTAGTTGGAGAACTATAAAACTGTAGTACAGATATTTATAAAAGGTATTACTACTTGCACACTTACATAAAATAGTCTGATAGAAGTGTAATTATAAGTTAATTTTGATACTTCCACGTTTGCTTATTTTAATGTTTTTAGTAGTAAGCCCCATTTTTTTATATATTTTTTAAAGCGTCTTTTTGATGGTGTAGAGGTTAATGTTAATTAACTATACATGTTTCCTATCTAAAATGTTAAATTATTTAACAAGATATTTATGCGTATTCTTATGGTGACCATTTAAATTTTGTTCTTAACAATAGATGTTGGATGTATATGCTGCCGGCAATTCAGTGGTGTTAAATTGTAACAAGCCAAATCCTCTTTTAAAATTAATGCATAAAAGCATGCCTAAAACGCTGTCCTTTTATTTATTAATTTTTATTTATTTTTCGAGAATAAACGAGGATTTTGGTTTACGATCGCTAATCTGTTAAAATATACCTTATTTAAATATCATACCTTACTACGCCACAGTCATGTTATTTTAATGTGTCATAATTTAATTAATTCAATTAAATTAAAAAAAAAAAATACAGTAAAAAAATTACATTGAAATATATTTGTATATTCCTTCCCGTTTTTACATAAATTTAGACACTAAAACACAATTTTTAAGAAATCGGAAAACCTCAAGAAATTTCCTTATCCAAACTTCAAATTACTTATGAAAAATAAATAAATAAATAAATAAATAAAATAAAATAAATAAGTAATAATAATAATTCGTAAACATGTACGTTTGTGTTAATAAGAGATAAGATTTCCACTTTTCTTTGCTACCATATTTTCCAACAATAATCACTAAATCCTACTAATGCTAAAAAAGAAACTGCTGTAAAAACAGGACAAAGGATTTCTGTATGGAACTTGTTGTAGCAAAAATGAAGTGGAAATATTGTCCCTAATTTAAGTAAATGCATTTACGAATGATTCTTATCTAAAAAAACTAAAAAACAAGAATAAAAGATAATATAAAATATATAAAAGGAAATGTTTTTTCTCAAAACTTAAGATTAATCAATCAGTATTTTTCGTTTCTAATTTGTAGATTGTTTCAAAAGTTTTTTTTTTTTTTTTCTATTTTAAGCTTATAAATTGTTATGATTTGCAATTCCAAAAAATATAGTGTAAAAAATTAAATTTATTTTCCAACGAAAATTTATAAATAATTAGAAGTATAGAAAAATATTTAAAGAAAATACACATTAGACAAAAATATGTTTAGATTTTAGATTTTTTATTTGCATCTGAATTTTAAGTGCTTTGTATTGATTTAAAATTAATCTTTTTTTTTTTTTTCTCTGTCGGTAGATTTAGAAAATATAAAATAAGGAGCAATGAAGGTGAAGGTTATGGTTTCAATGTGTCTGATGTAATTAAAAGTTTTCTTTATGCAGATATTTCGAAAAAAGAAACTTTTTATCAATTTGAAATGTGCTTTATTAGTCATAATAATTTATAATTAAAATTTTTAAAATAAATAAACCAGATATGCAATTTTCTTAAATATGATTAAAATAGATTTTAATGTGTGCTTACATATTTAAAATAAATTTATTACACAATTCAAATATAAACAGGTATGATTTTAAGAACAACATACTAATAGATAAAATGCAAATTACTAATCTTAAAAAACTTATGATAAAAATAGTCAATTAGTTAAAGAAAATTGTGCGAAAATTCCACTTTATTTTAACTTGAGAAATGTTCTAGCTAGTGAAATGTGGGTTTAAGTATAGTAAAATAGAGCTCTGTTACTATGTCATTTGGATTAACAGAGGAGTTAATATTTTTATTTTTAAATCTATGGAAGTTTAGAAAATACCGTTTTTTGGACCGGAGATTTATTTCTTTCAGACTGGGAAAAAACGCCATTACCGTCTTCTATATACCTGTTATCCACTTAAGCTGCCATCTCTTACAATCTCTTTGTATCACAGTTAAAAAAAAAAAAAGACCGACAAAATAGCTTCAGGACAAAACAGCCCTGACGAAAATAGCCACAGTACAAAATATACTGAGGACAAAATATCCCGAGGGCAAAATATCCCGAGGGCAAAATATCCCAAGGAAAAACTAGACCGAGTACAAAATAGCCCTAGCTTAAAATAGCCTGAGAGTAAAATAGCTCGTCAAAGAACCACCACCGTTAATACAGTCTCGACAAATTAACCTAAATTACTGGACAAAATAGCCCTGAGAAAACGGTCTCAGCGAATTAGCCCCATGATTAAAAAAAAAAAAAAAAATCTCGAGAATTAAACTGTCCCGAAGATCCTAAATTAAATTTTGTTCAGGAATGATTTCTTTTTACTAATTCAAAAAGATAATTTGCATTATAGAAAATGTAAATATTTCTACCTCAAAAATATGCGTTATGGTAAAATATTTTCTATAGTTACAGTTTTTTTTTTTTTTTTTTTTTTTTTTTTTATACCATGATCGTAATAAACAAATTATGTATCCTAGAAAATGTGTGTATGTGTGTGTGTTATTTAAAATATTTTAAGATTTTCTATCCTGCATTTTGTAATATTATATTTTTTCCGTTTTATTTTTTGCACCCTTACAAATTTTGTGTGCTGTGGTCATCGCAAAACTATCTTCTATATGATTAAGTATGACTGTGAAACGTATCGGTTACCATTTACAAAAAAAGTATTCAAGGTAGCATCATTGAATAATTCCTTTCCATATGCAGATTTGGAGAATTCTGGGTGTAATATAACGATATGGAAAATAGTTATAGTATGAAATAGAAGCGCCACCACTCTAGCACTAAAATAAATGTATTATAGTTTTGCTTAATATGCAACGTATGTCTTACGTTTTGATTGCAAATACTATATGTTGATCTCATAAAAAAGTTAGATAACACAGGTCTGCGAAATTGTAATTTATATATATATATATATATTCACTGCTTTAAGAGTTTATTATATTTTCGATAAGCTGATTTGCCTTTTTTCCTATCATGTAAGAGTTTTTCACTTACAAGGAAACGTTCTTTAGCTAAACTCATAGAATTCGATGGAATTGGTACAGGTGTTAGAAGAACTTATAGGAAATTCATACTCTGAAAATTAGCTGCTAAAGTTCGTTAGGCTCTTTCGTTTGTTGGTTGGGCTTTACGTCGCACTAGTGCTGCGCAGATGGGCAATTGCCGACGTTCTGGGACACACCCCTAGAGGTGGTCCGGAGACATGCCATCACAATTTTGATCCTCCGCGGAAGGGATGGCTCTCCCGCTTCGGTGACCCCTAGAGGTATAATTTTTGATGAGAACATGGAGGACATTGCGGCCACGACAGATTTTACGTGCACCAGCCACCATTAGTGTACACGACGGTCTTTGGCCGGCTCCAGTACCGAACCCGCAATCTTCCAATTACGAGGCCGGCGCTCTACCGACTGGGCTACCGCGGCCCCTTAAGTTCGTTAGGAAATGTGTAGGTAAATTGAATCGAGGTTACCAGAACCTTCCAGTTAGCATCAGTTGGCGACGCAGAATACATAGACATTTCATTTAAGAGCTTGGCGCTTTTCCCTGCATCCTCGCCAAATTTTGCTGCATTTGACGTTAAAAATATTGACTTTTATTACTTTTTTAACGCTTTTCCGTTGCAATAAAGCAGCTATTTTTTTTACCGTAGATATATTGAACCACCTACTATCACCTGTAATTTTTTCGTTGAATTCTATGAATTTAGCTTAAGAACGTTTTCTTGTTAGTAAAGATGAAGATATAAAGTAATCACATGGAAGCTAAAACAAAATAACTATTATTTACATATTATCTTTTTAATGTCTCTTTTTCTTTATATCGAAGCTTCTTTAAGAGCATTTTCTTGTCTGCACGACTTGAGAACACTCAATATTATCAACAAGCAGCATCCACCAAAAATTTACTACAATGTTAACATTGCATTGAATTAATACCGCTTTTCTATTTCTTTTATGTCTTCGTGAAACAACTCTCCTTGTTCTTTACTCACATCTCCAAGATTTACCAGAAATAACTGAGATGGGAGTTGAGAAAAATGGAATTTTAAACTCATTTCTGTCAAAAAAAAAAAAAAAACATTTTTTGTAAAACTTTTAAACGATGGAAAATTTTGAATGTTTCTCCCTAAAACAGTATCCAAGACTACAAAAAAAAAAAAAAAAAAAAAAAAAATCACCTTAATGGGGAAAAAAAAAAAAAAAAAAAAAAAAATCATGGCGGATCTTTGTAATTGTGAAATTTACTGCGTAACATTAGCGCGCCATATATAACAGAATGAATTTTTCAAATTTCATATCGAGTTTGATGTAATTTTAGAGTATAGAAGGTGAGATTCATATATCATGTTTATCATGAAAAGTCCAGCAAAACAGAACAATCTTTTTACCGATATCTGTTTAAACTAGATTAGCACACTTCAACCTGTATTACGATATATCTCGAAATATAATCAGAAACAGTTTATTTAAAGTTGAAAACTTCTTCACACCCCATAAAACTAAATTAAGTACTACGGGTTTCGAAAATACGTGGTCATTCTTCTTCAGGCGCAAAAAACACATGGCAAAAGCAAAAAACTTTGAGGCAAAAGTCTTGCATCTTATTTAACAGAATCAATTTATCATTGAACAAATACAAAATCAAAACAAATATAAAATTTTCTGGAATTACATGTATCTTTTCTTGTGATACAGCGCAAAAAAAATTTCAGTAGCACTCTCAGAGAGAGTAGCATATGTAGGTAGCAAAACTGGCATGTTCTAAAAGGGGTAAAATCGTGTTCATCACACCTTAAGTTATTTAAATAAGTCGAAAAGTGATATAAAATTTTGCAAATCTAATATCGTCTGTATATGTTCAATGAAAAAAAAAAAAAAAATCTGGAGTGACTCCACTCGACTTTCCGAACATTGAGTAATTAACAGTTTTGTAGATAAAGTAAAGAAAGAGTAGTTGTTAAACAAACAAAAGAGAGAAAAACATAATAGAGTGTTTGAGTATTTTTCTCCATCTATTACACGTTGTTTTATTTAACGCTACTGAATTTTGAGCCCATAGATCATAATGACAAAGAAATTTTCGTTGTGTCCCTGTAAAAACCTATAAATGTTAGATTCACCAAAATGCTTATAGTTAGTGCAACAGTGATTTATAATACTCATATAAATTTTCAGCTGAATTCAAAAAGGCGTTTAGATGCTATCGTACTTTTAAAAATTTAGTCCCATAGGCCATAATGATAAAGAATTTTTCTTTGTGTCCCTGTAAAAAAACTGTAAGTGCTAGATTCACCAAAATCTATACAGTTAGTTCAACTGTGATCTATAACATGTGTACAATTTTTTTGCTCGGATTAATAAGGCGTTTAGACACTATCACATTTTTAAATATTTGGCCCCATAGGCATAATGATAAAGAATTTTTCTTTGTGTCCCTGTAAAAAAACTATAAGTGCTAGATTCTCCAAAATCTATACAGATTGAGTATTTGTGATCTATAATATGTGTATAAAATTTTTGCTCAATTGAATAAGGCGTTTAGATGCTATCGCACTTTTAAGATTTTGCTCCCATAGGCCATAATGATAAAGAATTTTTCTTTGTGACCCTGTAAAAAAACTATAAGTGCTAGATTCACCAAAATCTATAGGGTTCGTACTATGGTGACTTACAATATGCGTACCAACTTTCAGGTTAATCGAACGAAGCGTTTAGACGCTAGCGTGTTCACCCACAGACATACACACATACACACAGGTTGGCAAGACGTGCAAACTGAGGACTATGTGTATACACCGCCAATCGGGGACTTCGTAAATAATTGACTTAAAAGCATATTTTTGATAAATAACTATTAATAAAACTCATTCAATTATGAATCATCTTTGAAAATTATTTTCATAAAATTCCAATATTTCTCAATATGTATTTTTACCGTCTAAATGGGGACCTCGATACACCGCAACACACACAGTGAACTCGATACACACAATCAACTGAGGACTTTGTAATTTCACAATCAAATGAGGACATTGACTGTGTTGATACACACAATCAAATGCGGACATGGATTTTTTTTTTTTTTTTTTTTTTTTTTTGTGTTATGCTGCAATTCATATAATACATGTTGCACATAGTTTAAGAAAATATTTTACAATAATAAAAACGCTCAGATTTGCTAAGTGACTGACGATGCACGATGGTGAATTAAATGCCGCATAAAGTTTTCGGGGATTTTTTTTTCTTTAAATGTGTTGTAATGAAAGTATTTGTAATTATGTGAATAGTTTTTGTAATGCAAGTGAATAGTTTTACTAGTATTTTAATGAGTTTCAAAGCGGCTCCTGGTGATAAAAATACCAATTTATAATTTATTATGAATAAATGATATTTCGTGTACAATATTAAGTATATTGTATTGTAAGCCCATTGATATTGCACAATTTGAAGCTGAGATTTCTTTGATGTTAAGACATAGCCTCCTAAACTAGATGCCTTCCGCGTGGCTCGGAAACTTAGCAGCAGTTCAAGCGGTAAACAGCGCCACCTGATGCAGATTGCGCGACTTTTTCATTCAACTGTCACCAATAATTTTCATAACGGATATATGATATATATAATCGACGTTTCTTCGATTCTGTTCACCTTTTATGTATATCAAATCCCACTTTTAAAAATTTTTGGTGGTTGTTGAATATAAAAGTCGCACAATCTGTACCAGGTGGCGCTGCCTAACACAATGTTTCCGAGCCACGTGGAAGGCATCTAGTTTAGAAGGCTATGGTTAAGATAATTTACAGCGCCCCCTAATGGGAAAAATGTATTAACAGTGTTGTATTCGAAGGGTTTGTTTGAGATTAGAATATATTGCATGTTTAAGTAAGTGTATGGTTTTCATCCTATTTTAAAGTGTGCTTCAGCTTCTCTGTCGATCAAAATACAAATTTATAATCTATTATAAATATTATTTCGCACACATGATTAAGTATGTTCATCACATGATGTGAAATCAGGATTTTATTGTGTTAAAATGCTTACAGTGCCTCATAACATCAAGAATCTTAACTGATTGTGTTGTAATGAAAGAATTTGAGCGAGATTAAGATACATTATGTGTTTAAGTAATTGAATAGTTTTAAGAATAATTTAAAAGTGTTTCACAGTGCTTCCTGTTGGTAAAAAAAGCAGGTAAGAAAATTGTGTTAATACAAACTGACATTCAGGAACATAATGCACACTGGTAAACCAATTCATAATATACATCGACAAGCTGAGATGAATACACAGTGGCAAGTTAAGACATAATACACACTGGCAAGCTAGAACATAATACAAACCGACAAACAGCGGCATAATACACACGTTCTAAGGTAGGACGTAATACACACCGACAAACGAGGACATAATACACACCTGCAAGCGAAGACTTAATACACAACGGCAGTTGAAGACCTTTTACATACAGGGAAATGAGGACATGATACACACCGGCAAGTCAGGACTTTTTACACAAAGGCAATTGGAGACCTGATACACACCGGCAAATCAAGACCTTTTACACACAGGCAAACGAAGACGTGATACACACCGGCAAATCAAGACCTTTTACACACAGGCAAATGAAGACGTGATACACACCGGCAAATCAAGACCTTTTACACACAGGCAAATGAAGATACGCACCGGCAAGTCAGGACTTTTTACACACAGGCAAATGAAGACGTGACACGCACCGGCAAGTCAAGACCTTTGTATATACAGGCAAATGAAGGCGTGATACATACAGGCAAATGAAGACGTGATACACACCGGCAAGTCAAGACCTTTTACACACAGGCAAACAGAGACATAATACACATCAACAATTTAGGATGTAATGCTCGCCACCAAGCGAGGAAATAATGTACACCTATAGGCAGAACTTTATGAACAATAGCCATAACTAGCCAACTAACAGGTGGTTCAACAGGTTTTAGTTTCCATGAAGAATAAAAATACTTTTATTAATATGAATAAAAGTCATTGTATATATGATTGTATGTCTTTCATCTCCTAAACCGCTGAACCCATTTCAACCAAACGACACAATCAGTGATTATCACAATGTTTGAAGCACTGCGGGTTAAAATTTTTAGTACACGCACAATGGGAGGGTGTGAGGAAAAACCCGCTGGAAAACCACACTTTTGTATGTTTCCTACAGTAATAATGTATCTAGAAACTTCAAATTTCATATAACTTCTGATTTATAATTTTTTCTAAGTGGATATTTAAAAAAATTCGAAATTAAAAAAGGATGAAATGATTAAGAAACGTTCTAAAACTACGTTTTTATCAAAAATGTTCCCAACCGTTGGAAGCAAGGGAAGATTTATTTCGTTAGGAGCATTCCTTCGGTGCGCAAATTTACACGATATTTTAAACGCCTTCTAAATCAGTTTACTTTCAAAATTGAAAAGAATAATTCTCTATTTTACCTTGACGTTTCGATTTCTATATAAAATGATTAGATTTTAACCATTGTCTTCAGAAAACATTATTATGTCTCTCTTCCACATAATCTCTATAATCACCCACCCCAACAGAAAATGGTTGATTTCTGTATTTATTCTTACCAGCTTCATTTGCTTTCATTTTCTCTGATTCTTCTGATTTTGGGAAGAAATTAACATTTAAAGTTCTTTCTCCAGCTATAGTCCCTCTATGATCGATAGAGCTCTAAAAATCAAAAATTCTAAATGTTCTCTTTTTAACTTGAATTACCAATGTTTCAATCATATAATTTTACATTTTTATTGTTCCTTTTTTTTTTTTTTTTTTTTTTCAGAGTATCTACAATTTGGAAATAATAACATTTTTAAATTCGTCAACAATATTAAATTCACTTTTCCTAAAAATTCCATTCCAACTGAGAATTGCCGTGGTGTTTAATAATAACTAAGTTATTTGTTGAAACAGATAAACTAGAAGCCTTTTGAAATATCATATAAATAAGCCCACACACAAAAATGATTAAAAATAAATAAATTAATTAAAAATTAAAAATAATAAATTAAATTAAAAATAAAAATAAATTAAACGCTCGTGATGAAAAGATCTCCAAATTTTCTATTACTTTCCCTTATTGGTCTCATGGGTATTTTTATTTTTACTATTTATTTATTTTATTTATTTATTTATTTATTTTTTAATTTCTAAAATTGGCATTATTTCCTCTCCTATCCCCTCTTCCAATCTGGATTTCTTGGAAGTTTTTTTTACATTTTTAAAAATCTTATTAATATTTCTTCAACCCCTTTCATATCTGATGTTTGGAAATTACTCACAAAACTTTCTTATGGTCGATCTTTTCTTTCTTTCTTCCTTTTTCTTTTTTTTTTTTTTTTTTTTTTTTTTTTTTGTTGTTGTTGTTTTTGTTTTTTAATGTCACATGTCACCATTTATTTTTTGATTAAATTTATTTTTGATATTTTTTCTGTTCTTTTATATAATTATCACACCAGATCTTTATTGATTTTAATTTAGCTTGTCTCTTGGATCATTTTTGTGTGTTGCCGCTACTTTCATGCCGACTTTATTTGCCTGACTCAGGGTCACAGTTTTATTTCGACCTTAAACTCGGAACATTTGCCGCGATTTATTCCATTTTGTGATGTTGACAGAAAAGTTTTTTTTTTTTTTTTTTTACTCATTGATATACAGGATTAGTTAAAATAGTCTAATGTGTTTTAACGAAGTGAGTGAGCGACAATTTGAAACATATTTTTAAATTTAATAACAACTTAAATATTTTTTGTTAATGTGTACATAATATCCAAACAGGGGTTGTGGATCGGCGAGGCTATAGTCTTTCAACCGAAATGCATGTCATTAAAAATAGAAAGGTTTTAGAAACAATTTTTTTAATTAATTTTAAATGATTTTAAATTACTCTAGAAATTTTGAAATAAATAACATTTTACACATTAAACTATAGTAATCTTCTGCACTAATGTGGATAACGGAAAGAAATGTCAGTGATACACCAGATTACTCTTTTTCATTCGGTCAGGGGAAAAAAAAAAAAAAAAGATTTCATCAATTTTAGAAAATTATGGAGTGAAAGGGTGATTTTTTATACTAACTA
The DNA here is from genome assembly GCA_963930645.1 of Salticus scenicus. Taxonomy (NCBI): domain Eukaryota; kingdom Metazoa; phylum Arthropoda; class Arachnida; order Araneae; family Salticidae; genus Salticus; species Salticus scenicus. Next base: position 251,445,983 of record OZ005652.1, read on the forward strand.
CGTGAAAAATACCAGAGCCGGTAATAGAACCCGGGACTTCTGCTTGAGCATCCACACGTAAAGCGGAAGTTCCGGGTTCGATTCCCGGCTCAGGTATTTTTCACATAGTTGGTATAAAAAATCAGCCTTCCACTCTATAATTTTCTGATATGAACTCTCAGGCTTGATGAATAAATTTCTAAATTAGATTTCATCAAAGTTATGAGTAAATTTTAATGATCCACTGGCTGCTGACGAGTTCTTTAAAATGTATTTTTCAGGTTTATTCCCAGTTAGATCTGATAATATTGAGATCTGACTGTATATTTATAATCAAATTTTTGTCCGTGTTATATAGGTCCTGCTTAAAAGTTGGTTCAAATGTCCACAAGCAACATTGAATTATTTGTATATTTTTTGTCGCTACATTACAGACCATAGATTGCATTTTAATAATGTTAATTTACATTCCATATAATATTATTAACGTACGTTTTTAGAGTGCTGAAAATGAAATACTTTGTATATATTTTTTAGCATAAATGAATATATAGATAATTGTATCGTATTTATTATTCTTAAACTGTTCTTCCTTTGTGTAAATCTATATATTAATGCATAATAACTGTATTTTTTTTTATTTGCACATTTTTACATTTATTTTAACTCCTAGTAGAAATCTTTGCGATTTTGGACAATGATAGTGATTTTACATGATTTAATGCATCACTGTCTCAGAAACAGCTCATTATTTTTTAACCCTGCTACTGTAAATGCCGTTGTTAGCAATTTTTGGACAATCTCGAAGTTATTTTTCTACATTAATTGAATTGTTCAACTTATTTTCTTTTATTTCTATGCTTCATTTCCACATAAAATAACTTAGTACTTGGATGACCGAGTTTACTCGGTCTCATTGTAAAAATCATTCGTAGTGCAGATGCTGTGATTTGTTTTCAGGTAAACATAAATATGTTTATTATTTGTTTGCTCAGGGCGGAGATCGAGTTACCAATGCATGCTAATTTTCCTCGATATAAGGAAAGTTCAAATCCAATTATCATATTAAATCTCTAACTACAGTTTATTATCAAAATCATTTAAGTAGTTTCTTAAAAGACAAGATTTCTGCTACACATTATTCTAGTACAGTTACGGTTCACTTTTCTAAAAATGATGATAAATGAAGCCGTTTTTCGTTTTAAAAATAACCTCTAGCATTTTTTCTTTAATCCTTTCAACAGTTTCTATTTAAAAAAAAAAAAAAAAAAGTTATGCCGCCTTTTTTGTGGTATGCGGTTTACCAGTGAACGCTAATTACAATGAAGATGAGTGTTATTCAAACGCAAATTGAAATGTCATCTCAAAAACACATCAACTCTAAAGATTTATTAAAGACATTCGACGGTTTAAAAAAAAAAAAAAAAAAAAACGAAGTTTTTGCCATTTTTCCTGGGGGAAGTGCGGTTTACCGATAAATATTAAATGTTCTAAAGAGAATATCAGAATTTTGTGTTTACAATTCATTTGTAAACTCAAAAATTCCCTAAATCTAAGTTTTTATCAAAATTATTGAAATACATTCTAGAAAACCATATCTTTTCCATATTTTGCTATGTATGAAACGAAGGTTTACAGTAAACTCTAATTTTTATGAAGATGAAGATAAATCAGATGGGTTTCTGCTCTCAAAAATAAACTTAATGCTAATTTTTTATCAAAACAGTTAGCGCTATTTTTTGGAAAGTTTCTGTCGTAATTTTGCAAAAGGCAGAGTGAGTGCTAATTGTGTATGTTAATTTTCCTAAAAATGAAGAAAATTCAAATTGAATTGTCATCTAAAAACCCCCATACCTTAAATACTTATCAAAATCGTTCCAGCAAATCCCCCCTCCCCCCCCCACCCCAAAAAAAAAAGCCATACTTTGCCACGGTGGAGTGAAGATTAACACAGCAATGAATGCTAAATTTCCTAGAAATACGGATATATGAGAAAGGTTTTTCAAAAATAATTAAGAGTAAACGCGAATTGTCCCGAAGATGATAATATACCTAATTGATTTTGTACCCCAAAAAACTTACTCCAAAATTTTCTTCAACACCTTTATATCCACAACCAAGTAAATCCAATTTTTGCCGTAATTTGCAACCGGATGATAATAGGTTAATAAGAAGCGGGAATTTTACTGAAGATAAGAAAATCTGTAATCGACTTTGCATCTCAAAAAACACTTAATTTCAAACTTCCAACAAAATCATTATATCCATTTACGAGTACAGTTGACAGCAAAATTATTCGAGCGCTAGCAATAATTCTTATGTAAAAAAGTACGCCTTGACAGTTTTGTTAAATAAATCCTTGTCGAATCATGTTCTTAGACTGACTAAGAAAATGATTCGACAAGGATTTATTTAACAAAACACTTTTAAGTGTACTTTTTTTTACATAGGAATTATTGCTAGCGCTTGAATGATTTTGCTGCCGACTGTAAAGCAGTATTTTACAATTGGCCGATAAAGGGTTAACAACGGATGCGAATTTTCCTCAAGATGACGATATTTCTAATCACTTTAACTCTTCAAAAAACACTTAACCACAAATTTTTATCAGAATTATTATATTCATTTTCAAGTAAACCGAATTTCTGCCATATGACGCAACTCGCCTATAAAGGGTTAGCACCGAACGGGAATTTTCTTGAAAATGAGGATATTTCCCATCGATTTAGCTACCTCAAAAACACTTAACTCCAAACTTTTATTAAAATAGTTTTATCCATTTCATAGCACACCCAATTTCTGTTATACGGTGCAAATGATCAATAAAGGGTTAATATCAAAAGAGAATTTTCCTGAAGATGAGCATACGTGAATCCAATTTATCTCCCTCAACCCCAAATTTTCATTTGTATTGTTTTATCCCTTTCCCAATAAACCCAATTTCTATCATGCCGTGCAACTGGTCGGTAAAAAGTTAACAGTGAACGGAAATTTTCCTGAAAATTAGGATATGTCTCACCGATTTAGCAACTTTAAAAACAACCTCCAAACTTTCATAAAAATCGCTTCATCCATTTCATAGTAAACAAAATTTCTGTGATGTGCGGTGCAACTGGCCGATAAGGTGTTAATATCAAGCGTTAATTTTCCTGAAGATGAGGATATGTCCAAAAGATTTAGCTCCTCAAAAAACACTTAACCCTAAACTATCATTAAAATAGTTGCATCCATGTTCGATTAAACCCAATTATTGTCATACGGTGCAACTGGCTTATAAAGTATTAATGCAAACGCGAATTTTCCTGAAAATGAGGATATGTTCACTCGGTTTAACTTCATGAAAAAGACTTATCGCCAAACTCATTAAAATCATGGCATCCATTTTCGAATAAACCAATTTCCGCCATATGGTACAACTGGCCGATAAAGGGTTAACAGCGAACGCGAATTTTCCAGAAGAACTGAATATGTGGAATAAATTTAGCTCCTAAAAAAGCTTAACTCCAAACTTTCATCAAAAATCATTGTATTTTTTTGTGAGTAAACCCAAATTCTGCTATATATTGCAGCTAACTGATTAAGGGTTATCAGAGAACGTGAAGTTTCCTGAAAGCTAAATCCAATTGTTTTTTGGACCCGAAATACCCCTAACCCCAAAGTTTCATGTTTCATGAATATCGTAGAGATGTTCCTCAGGACAAATAAATATAACATGTCAAGCGATTTACTCGTTTAATATTAGAAAAGGATTGATACTTTACTAATTTAAGTCTTCACTCCTTGTGTTTGATCATTATAAAGATGAAGGATTATAATATATATATATATATTGTTGCGTACTTGGGGGTTCGTGAGTTGTCTGAGAATGAAAGGCCAAACGTACAAAAATTCAGTAATTTATTCACAGAAAATTCCAGAAAAATGCAGGTCTATAAACCAAGTATCAGCTTCAATTCAAACAGTAAACACAGCTTAAACAACAGCTGTCAATAACAAATCCACAGTACAAACTGTATACCAATAACACTTGAAGCAAGTCTCTCTCAAAGAGGCTCAAGAGCAATGCAAGCACTAGCGAAGCTCGCTGAGATCTGAACTGAACTAACTGCCCTTGGCGAGGAAGCGCTCCTTATATGCTGTTCCATGGAGCCCAGATTTTTCGAGAAAACTCTAGAAAGTGGTCAACCAATCAACTTACAGCTTCCATATTTGGTATATCCCATATAAGGATTTTCTCGCCAAGGTCGCCAAAAAAATCGCCAAGGTGGGAAAAAGTCGCCAAATTTGGCGCCAAATCCATTACGTGCATTACTGGGGCTTTTTAATGCGTTTTTAAGGGAAAATAAGGCTATTTCAACGCTAAAACGACTAGAAATGCACAAAATTAGCACTTTATCAACTTACTAAGCCTCTTTGAAAGAATTTATACAAAAATAAACACAATTATTTACAATTTCGTAACACTGCCCCCCTCCCAAGGACTGCACGTCCCGGGCAGTGCAACCCTTGGTAAAGAGGCGAAACTAAACAAATTTACACAATCTAAAACACAAAAACTAAGTTGCATATAACGATAAAATAGAAATACAAATCAAGTGAGAAATATTTAAAAAATTCACAAATATGTTCAAATATTTATATACAAATATTTACAAATTTCACAAATATGTACAAATATTTACATTACGCATGCGCAAATTTTACCAGTATTTACATTTTTAATTTTTAATATTACCGTTACTTGTGGTACTTGGCTAGCCTATTATAGTGCACCACCTTCGGTTTTGATGAAGGTGTTTTAGTGATCCGCACCACTACATCATTCAGCCTTTTTAAGACTGTGTATGGTCCGTCCCAGCTGCACTGTAACTTGGGAGAGAGTCCTTTGCGTCGAACAGGATTCCACAACCAGACCTTCTCTCCTTCCTGAAACTCATGTTGTGTAGCCTTTAGATCGTACCTTGTCTTCATTTTCTCCGTTGCCATGTTAATCCGCTCCCGAGCAAAGTTGTGTACGTCCTCAAATCGTGCCTGGAGATCTTGGATGTACTCCTCGGGCGATGAAGGCGCATCGGGTGGACAACCAAACAGGAGATCACAGGGGAGACGAAGTTCACGTCCAAACAGCATCTGGGCTGGAGTATAGCCGGTGGTTTCATGGACAGCACTTCGATAAGCCAGCAGGAACAATGGCAACTTCAAGTCCCAATCTTGCTGGTTCCTTGATACTAGCAGAGAGAGGTTATTTAGGATGGTACGATTGAACCTCTCGACCATGCCGTCCGACTGGGGATGTAAGGGTGTTGTCCGGGTTTTGTCTATGCCGAGCAGTTGACACAGTCCTTTGAAAACATCAGAGGTAAAGTTCCTACCTTGGTCGGTATGAAGTTGTAGGGGCGTGCCGTACCTTGACACCCATTGCTGCACTAGGACCTCTGCGACTGTGCATGCCTCTTGATTGGAAATGGGATATGCCTCAGGCCACTTGGTGAAATAGTCCATCACGACGAGGATGTATTTATTTCCACTGGAGGTCCGTGGCAAAGGACCCAGGATGTCGATTGCAATCCGTTCAAATGGTGCTCCCACGTTATACCGTTGCAGTCTTCCTCGACTTCGTTTCTGCGGGCCTTTACGTGCCGCACAAGCATCACAGGATTTACACCATTTCTCCACATCCTCCTTTGCCTTGCACCAGTAGAAGCGTTCCCGAACTTTCTGCAGAGTCTTCATTATCCCAAAATGGCCTCCGGTAGAGCTACTATGCAGTTGTTCTAAAACAGCTGGAATTTTCGATCTTGGTAATAAAATCTGCCATCTGAAGCTTTTCCCATCATCAGATTCCCACTTTCTGTATAATACGCCGTTTCTGATATGAAGAGAGTCCCAAAGTGCCCAATAACTTTTCGTAATGGGACTAAATCTGGAAATATCTTGCCAGGTAGGTCTGTTGCTGGTCGTCTCCTTCAGCTGTAATATTGGCTTTATGTCAGGATCTTCCAACTGGGCTTTTCTAAGTTCTTCGTCACTCCATGGATCGGGATCTTGATCTGATGGTGTTGAGACAGTAACTTGGCAGGCTACCGGATTTATCGGCAGGTATTTCTGTTCGGCTCTAGAGCAGTACTTGCAGCTTTCCGAGCAGGGCTTCCGTGACAAGGCATCTGCATTACCATGTAGAGTCCCTTTACGATGACGTATCTCGAAGTCATATTCCTGCAGGCGTTGTATCCACCTGGCAATCTGTCCTTCCGGGTTCCTGAACTGGAGCAACCACGTTAAAGATGCATGGTCAGTCCGGAGCAGGAATCTTCTGCCATAGAGGTAATGATGGAAATGTTCTATGGCTTTTACGATGGCGAGTAGCTCTTTCCTGGTGGTACAGTAATTTCGCTCCGGTTTAGACAGGCATTTACTCCAATAGGCAATGACATGTTCTTCACCATCAATTTCCTGCGACAGAACAGCACCGACACTCTCATGGCTGGCATCTGTATCAAGTATGAACTGTCTGTCGGGCTGTGGATATGTCAAGATAGGCGATGATGTCAAGGCCTCTTTAAGTCGCTTGAACGCTTTTTCACATTCATCCGTCCACAGGAACTTCTGTTTGGCTTCCGTCAGCTTGTGCAGTGGTCTGGCAATATTTGAGAAACCCTTGACAAACTTCCTGTAGTAAGTGCATAACCCCAGGAAACTTCGTAGTTGGTGTACATTTTCAGGGCGACTCCAGTTCTCGACTGCAGAGATCTTCTCAGGATCAGTTCTCACACCTTCGGCAGAGATGATATGGCCGAGGTAGCTCACTTCACGACGGAACAAGTTACACTTGCCTGGATTCAATTTGAGGTTAGCCATTCTGAGTTTCTCCAGCACCTTTCGGATGTTTCGTAGATGGTCTTCAAAGGTGCGCCCCACAATGATAATATCATCCAAATACACCAGACAGGCTTCATAGGAAAGTCCTTTTAGCACTGTCTCCATCAGGCGTTCAAAGGTGGCAGGAGCATTACATAATCCGAACGGCATAACTTTAAATTGCCACAGTCCTTGTCCCGTGGTGAATGCAGTCTTCTCACGATCATCAGGATGTAATTCTACTTGCCAGTAACCGCTTTTAAGATCCAAAGTCGAGAACCATTTATTGCCAGCAAGTGTGTCTAATGTGTCGTCAATTCTGGGAAGAGGGTAACTGTCTTTCTTCGTGATGTCATTCAAACGACGATAATCCACACAAAATCTTGTTGAACCATCCTTTTTCCGCACCAGTACTATGGGAGAGGCCCAAGGACTCGTTGATGGCTCGATGACATCATTGTGCTGCATTTCACTTAGAAGTTCAGTGACCTCTTCCTGTTTAGCGAATGGAAGTCTTCTTGGATGTTGTTTGATTGGAGGATGATTTCCTGTATCAATTCTGTGCTGGGTGATGTTCGTTCTCCCGACGTCTTCAGGTGTTCGAGAAAAAAGGTCTTTAAATTCTTGGAGTAGCTTCTCCGCAGCACATCTCTGTTCCTTTCCTAAGTCTGCATTCTTGAGCAATTCCGTTATTAATTGTTCAGAAGACTTGGATTCAGTTGATTGCGTGGGGCGGTTGATGCATGTCACAGGAGTGCAGGCTGCTAACACTTCATCCTTCTTCACTGTTCGGACCTTATCGCTGATGTTTGCGACTCTCACAGGAATAGTACTCTTTGAGAGATCAACTAGAGATGAAGCCACCAGAACTCCTCTTGGGCTATTGTCTGTATTCGGGTATTCAATCAGTCCATAGCGGAAGTATTGCTTTGTAGGTGGTGTTCCTGAAACTATTGTCTCTGTGTGTGGAGGGATGGAAATTTCAGACTTGGCTGTTATCTGGCAAATTGTCTGAATGTCTTGATTTTCAGTGTTGAACACAGCGATGTCTTCCGAACTCGAATGCAGTTCATTATTCTTGAAGTCCAATTGAAAGTTAAATTTTCTCAGGAAATCAATTCCAATGATTAAAGGATCTCTTATATCTGCCACATATGCCATATGATGGTAACTGGCATTCCCAAAAGTGATAGTCAAGTTCATTTTCCCATATATTTTGATTTCGTCTCCGGTCACAGTCTGGAGTTTAACACAGGGCGGCGTCCAGATGATCTTCTCTTTTAGTTCTTGAGCCAAATCCGTTCTAATGATGGTCACGTTGGCTCCCGTGTCCAGAATCATCCGGCAGGTGGCGTTGTTGACTTGGCCATAGACGTGAAGTCCATTATCGCCGCCACTCATCGATGAAACATGAAATACTGTAAATTGGGGCTCTTTAATTTTAGGCAACCTCCGCCCCGCGAGATGGCCTCCTCTTAGTTTCCCTGCAGTGATGGTGAAGCCGGGTGATTTCCTATAGTTGGTCGTACGGGGCAGTTCCTCTTCACATGACCATCCCCTCCACAGCCCCAGCACTTTATCTTCCGATCCTTTTTTTCTATATTATTTTCCAGGCTGCGCAATCTCTTTAAGATCTCTGCGAAACTTCTCTTCATTTCATTCTCATCAGCAGGCGTATCATTTAATGAGACTGCTCTTATGGTATGGCGGTCTTTACGGGAGGCTTGTTGGGCTGCCTCTATCCTAAGTGCATAGCCTAAAGCTGATTCTACGTCTCTGATGTTGGAGAGTCTCAGCGCTTTTTGAATTTCTGGATCCCGAACAGCATCGATAAAGTACTGAAGAGCTAAGTCGTTTCGAGTGTCAGCTTGACAGTCTGAGAATGCTAGGTGTGACAATCTCTGAATGTCCGCTGCCAGCTCTTGCAAACTTTCGCCCGTTTTCTGGTAACGGGACTTTAGCTGGAGGCGACTATAGTCCTTAGAACACTTCTCTCCGAACCGTAGCTCCAGTGCTCTAGTCAAGGCCTCGAAGTCGTTCCTTTCTTCTTTAGAAACATTTCTCAGGATCTCGGCTGCATCTCCCCGTAATGCTGCTGCTAAGTGGACCGACTTGGCGGTAGAGTCCCAGCCGTTAGCTTCAGCTACGATGGAAAACTGCGTCTTATATACATGCCAGGAGGAACTGCCGTCGAAGGTAGATAGCTTAATAAATTCGTGATTCTGGTTTCTTCTCTCTTTCCTTTCAGTTTCCTGGGGCTTGGATTCTAACTTTTCTTCGAGATTCCGAATCTTGCTCTGCAAATCATTCCCTATTACCTCTCCGCTCCACTCTTCTCTCATTTTTCTCTCAAGATCTTCCTCCATTCTCTTAAACTTGCTTTCTATCTCTGAAACCTTTCCTTTCAGCTCTTGATCAAAGTTTTCTTTAAATTTCTCCTCAAAATTCTCTTCTATCTTCATAAATCTCTCTTCAAAATTCTTTTCCACTTTCAAAACTTTCTCTTCAAAATTTTCTTCTATCTTTATAACTTTCTCTTCTATTCCATCCATTCTGTTTTCCATATCCGATAATTTACTTTCAATCACTTCCTTTACTGTCGAAAGTTCTCTCTTCATTTCGTCTTGATTAGATTTAATTTCTTCGGTCAAACTGTCTTTCAACTCTCTTTGCGATGTTTCCATTTTCTCTTGTGCTACCTTCATTTCTTCAGTCAAACCGTCTTTCAATTCTCTTTGCGATGTTTCCATTTTCTCTTGTGCTACTTTCATTTCTTCAGTCAAACCGTCTTTCAACTCTCTTTGCGATGTTTCCATTTTCTCTTTCAATCCGGTTTCCATCTTTTCCTGACCGGCTTTCATTTCATTCATCTGGGTAGCTAAGGTTTCTAGAAGTTTTTTCATCTCTTGCTCCATAGCCCTCGTTATCACCATTCACGGACAACCCCGCTTCTGACACCAGAAATGTTGCGTACTTGGGGGTTCGTGAGTTGTCTGAGAATGAAAGGCCAAACGTACAAAAATTCAGTAATTTATTCACAGAAAATTCCAGAAAAATGCAGGTCTATAAACCAAGTATCAGCTTCAATTCAAACAGTAAACACAGCTTAAACAACAGCTGTCAATAACAAATCCACAGTACAAACTGTATACCAATAACACTTGAAGCAAGTCTCTCTCAAAGAGGCTCAAGAGCAATGCAAGCACTAGCGAAGCTCGCTGAGATCTGAACTGAACTAACTGCCCTTGGCGAGGAAGCGCTCCTTATATGCTGTTCCATGGAGCCCAGATTTTTCGAGAAAACTCTAGAAAGTGGTCAACCAATCAACTTACAGCTTCCATATTTGGTATATCCCATATAAGGATTTTCTCGCCAAGGTCGCCAAAAAAATCGCCAAGGTGGGAAAAAGTCGCCAAATTTGGCGCCAAATCCATTACGTGCATTACTGGGGCTTTTTAATGCGTTTTTAAGGGAAAATAAGGCTATTTCAACGCTAAAACGACTAGAAATGCACAAAATTAGCACTTTATCAACTTACTAAGCCTCTTTGAAAGAATTTATACAAAAATAAACACAATTATTTACAATTTCGTAACAATATATATAGGCTTGTGTGTTGTTCTATGAGTAAATAATATGTATATATATTTTTTTTAAGTTTTATTCGCCTTCATATTAATTTTTGGTTTAAATATATCTTGCATTTGTTTTCACTCTTTAAATAAATCGGTCATTTCTGTCTGTAAATATTTTTGGTTATATATGCTTACAATATTCAATCAATGCCCCTGGTGAGTGTCGAGTATTTTAAGCTTCCATTACATGGATTTTTATTTATTTATTTATTTTAATTAAATATTCCGTTTCTTCATTTTTTTTTTTTTTTTTTTTTTTTAGCTATGAAATGTATAATAGAAAGCCGGTATTGTAAAACAAATGATCAAATGTCAATCGATCAATAAGGTTCAAAAGAAATATATATCCTTGAATAGTTAATATGAATTAATCCAAAGTTTTCTCACTGTAATCATTACGAGTAAAATCAACAACAACAAAAACAGCATTTTTAACCTGACCCTTCAGATTTTTATGAAATTGGGCTCATTTATTTGTCCTATTGAGAAATGAATGTATACTAATTAATTAGTCCCTATCTCTTTTAGTTTTTGATATACAGGGCTACAAAAATGGGTAAAAAGTGCAAATTTCCGAAATTATTCTACTACAAATGTACCCATATATTTCCATTCCTATTAAATTTAGTGATAACAAACAGGTATCATTAGAAAGCTTATAATACTGGCTTTCAAATGATAGATCACATGTATAATTTTTTTAATATTTTAATGTTAAAGTCAAGCATTTTGTCCTTTGATGTTCAATATCTCAAAGTAATAATAATAATAATAATAATAATAATAAATAAATAAATAAATAAATAATAATAATAATAATTTAAAAAAAATTATGCGTTATTTTTACTTTATCTATAATAACTGTAAAAACATGGGACGGCCATAGGTTACTGAGTTATAAATTAAAATGTAACTTTCCATCAGTGTTTTCATAATATCAAATTTTGTTCCCTAATTAACTTAGATGTGTAAAATTGGTATCATTAGAAAGCTTATAATACAGGCTTCTTTAGGGACGTTTTTTACATGTTTAGGGGCTATGCAGAAATATCTGTATAATTTTTGGTCTACATATTGCTTATTTTTCGTGTGCTGGGACACACCAAAGATAGAAAAATAATATTTATCCATATGTTATTCGGACACGAAACTCAGAGAGTAACACATAACAGGTTGGCAAAGGGAACTATTCAAATACGAAAAATTATAATCGAGACGAATCCCAATTTCAAAAAAGGTTCTACAAATGGGAGATTTCATTAATAATTAAATTCACTATTTTAATGTATTATTATTGTAATAATTCTTAAATCTTTAAAACTTCCATGAATTGGAGTTTAATTGCATCTATGTATATATAGATATATACATATTTCGAGATGTTTTTCTCAAATGAGAACCTGAATTTCAGACATTCTTCTGACATTAGATTAAAAAAAAAAAAAAAAAAAAAAATGCTTTCTCAAACGTAAAAATTAGACCTACTAGTTCAGTTTCTACAAAATCACATGACTTTTCCTTTTTTCATTTAAAGAAAATACTTTTCTCCAAAAATAAATAAATAAATAAAATAAAATATATATATATATACATACATATATATATATATATTTTTTTTTTTTTTTTTTTTTTTTTCCATATTTGTAGTATGAAGTTCTGACATATTCCTGGACAGAAAAACAGAATTACGATAAAAAAAAAAAAAAAAAAAAAAAAAAAAAAAACATTCAACATATACGTATGTATTATTTTGATCGAATGACTTTTTAAAATTTTGACTTAAACTTTTAATTTCTTTTATTTATTTATTTATTTTTATTTTTTAGTATTTTTTTACGCGGGAAATTCACTACATTTTTGTCTGTTTTCAAAAATAGACGAGTGAGATGGCAGACTGAAATTTAATGAATTTCACACACCAGGGACACAAAGTACTAAAAAATTACACAGATTTTTATTTATTTATTTAAAAATTATTTAAAAAAAAAAAAAATCGCTCCTATGCAGATTTATGTACATTACTTCTGTGAAATTATGGTTTTATGCTTTATACTAAATCTATCATATATAAAATTAAAATCTGTGAATAAACATCAAATAAAAATGGATTTACATTTGTTTCGAGACTACATAATGGACCTAGACAATTTGCTTTAAATACCTTAAAATTTTGCATAATAAGAAATAGTCCATTACAGACTTAGAGTTTATAAATATGTAAAGAGAAAAGATTCGAATCTAATACAGAACTCGAGCGCTAAATTTATTTTCTTTTAAGAAAAATGTTTTGTATGTATAATTTTAATACAATATAATATTAATTTTTCATTCAAGTATAGAAAAACCGTAAATAAAGAATAAAAATAAAATATTTGCTTTAAATAAAATATAGAGTTTAATTCTTTAGCAACGTTTACCTTATTTATTTCAATAAAAATTCAAACCTTTATATGTTTGTCTCCCCCGTTTCTTTCTTTATTTATTTTTAAACCTAATTTCTAAACAGTTCGAAATTTTTATCATTTTATATTCAAAATTATTATTATAGGAAATTCAAATTAAACGATGAAAATAAAAAAAAATAATAATAATAATACCTTTCACGAGTGAACTTTCGAATGATTTCTAGTTTCTATTCATGGAAGTTTCGGAAGAAATCGCGGAAATTTTTTATAACATTGATGTTAAACATTTTCACTATTATTTGTCACTTTAATAGATTTTTCCACGACAATACGACCAAATTCTCGAAACCAGTAATTATTTGAGAAAGAGATTTTAAGTTTTTGAAATATCTTGCGTTATCTAATGTTTTAAAAGCAAATAGATTTATATCACTCTATTGCATAGTCACTACTGTATAGTCACCCTACTACAGTGTCACTTTATTGCTTAATTACATATTTTCCCGCCATTTATACATTTTATTTCATTAAATCTCCAATGAAGTTTTTCTAATTACTTTCATCCACTTCTTAAATTTATAATAACTTATGAAATATTAAAAAAGAAATATATCATGTTATTGTTAAAAAAAAAAAAAAAAAAAAAAAAAAAAAAAATTGTCTTTTTGTATAAGTTGACAAATACATACAAAATTAAAGGAACAATCTACTGTCCCATTTTCTTCTTTTACACGTAATTTTCAAAGAAATAAGCATAGGAACATAAAATTTGGATGGCATATTCGTTATCATATAATTAATCAAATTTTATAAATCGTTTTTAAGTAAAATTTTTAAAATAAATACTTAATCTTTTTTTTTCAAAAATAAACTTAAAAAAAATAAAATAAATAAATAACAATTTTAGAAAGGGTAACCTGATGAAAAATTGCCATAAGGATGCATTAAAGACAGTGATGATGCTTATAAGTCCATATGTTAGATTATAACCAGATTTTTCTTCCTGTATTCACTTTTCTGTTTTTTTTTTTTTTTTTTTTTTTTTCTTTCCTTAATTGTTTTGCATGTGAATAACTTAAAAAAAAAAAAAAAAAAAAAAAACATACTAACATATAAATTTGATAAAATGTTCATTATAAAAATAAAAATATTTATCAACATTTTTATTGTTCTGATGATTCTCATAGTTTATAAATTAGTAATTACACTGCTCTGAAAAAAAAAAAAAAAAAAAAAAGTTCGAGATCTGATACCATTATTGCAGATTTGTATGTAAAATATCCTCCTGAATCCGAATATGACCACCATTTTGCCAAATCACCCACCGTTTTCTAGATACACCCCTCCTTCATTTTTATCATTGTTTGGTAATTTTATACCCATCATTTTGATTTGGAGGGGAAAGGTGATTATTTTAACCGTTAAATGTCTTCTGACCTGAGGAGCTGCAGAGGCAGAAAGTTCTAAAACACGAACATTTGTAGTAAGGAGGAAATTTGTGGGGATTTGTGCCCAGAAAACAAAAGAGAATCAATAAAAACAATCAGTTTCTGTTTCTGTTTCTTTTCTTTTCCCTTTTTTTTTCGCAGTATTTCTCTTATTTTTTACATATTTCAGCTTCCAGTTTGTCATTTTCTTACCAAATCACCCCAAATAACAAAAATTATACAGTGAAAATGTTTTCAAAATGTTGGTGAGTGGAGTAAAGTCTCAAAGCCCTCGCAAGAAAGTTTGACTCATTCACTGTTCGACGCGAAGTTTGCTTTCAGGAACTCCCACCTTAAATGTTTTGGGCAGTAAAACATGAACAGTAAAATATCCTCCTTTGACACGTGTTAAAGATCACCACACAAGATCACCACCATCAAGAACACCATAAAGTTCACTCTCTTATCGCAAAACGTATACTAAAGGTAGGTAATGACTGACGACTACAATACTAAGAGCAATAACCTTTAACAAGTGTCAAAGCAGGAGATTTTACTGTTCGTGTTTTACTGCCCAAAACATTTAACGTGGGAGTTATTGAAAGCAAATGTCGTACAGTGAATCTGTCAAACTTTCTTGCGAGAACTTTGAGACTTTACTCCACTCACCAACATTTTGAAAAAAAAATTCCTTGTATAATTTTTATTATTTTGGATGTTTTGGTAAGAAAATGGCAAACTTGAAGCTGGAATATGTAAAAAATAAGAGAAATATTCCCAAAAAAAAGAGGAAAGAAAAGAAACAGAAACTGATTGTTTTTATTGATTTCTTTTGTTTTCTGAGCACAAATCCCCTCAAATTTCCCCCTTACTACAAATGTTCGTGTTTTAGAACTTTCTACCTTTGTAGCTCCTCTGGTCACAAGACATTTAACGGTTAAAATAATCATCGTTCTTCTCCAAATCAAACTGATAGGTGTAAAATTACCAAACAATGATAAAAATGAGTGAGGGGGGGTGTATTTAGAAAACGGTGTGTGATTGGGCAAAATGGTAATCATATTCGGATTCAGGAGGTCATTTTACATAAGAATACGCTGAAATGGTGTCAGAGGCAATTTTCATAACGAGCAGTGTCATATATTTTCAAAATATCCGTTGTAAAAGTGAAACAGAAACAGAAAGAAAAATCGGGAAGTTTAACATTTGAAGGCAAAGGCGTCTTTATCTATCTGAAATGAATTCTTAATACCATTTTTTTTTTTTTTTTTTTTTCCAAAACTTACTTTAGCGAAAAATGAATAATTATTATTAAAATATGGTAGGCGGTAAAAATGGCAACGGTAAAAATGGCACCTGCGATTTGCGTAACATATACTACAATGAAAAATTGTCGCATTATTGTTAAAAATTAGGAAGTATTGTTTTTGTTTGTTATTGTTTGACTGTCGTGACTTATTGTTTGACTGTCGTGATATATTTGGCCATCACATACAAATACCTGTATTATGAATAAAAAGTATTGAATTTTTTATTTTTTATAGAAATATTATAGATGTATTTTATAGAAAGTACTGATTTTAAGTAAAATTTTAGAAGGAAAATTAGACATTGGAAATTTATGATTATGGTACAACATTCACTTAGTATATGTCTGTTGAAAGTTTGGTTGGGGGGGGGGGGAGAGTTAAGAGACGACCGAAAGAAAATAATTGTTTTTATATCACCATCTTACTGATTTTAATGAAACTTTGTATAATAATCACTTACTATTTATGAAAATGCTACAATGTTCCATATACGGGGGGCGGGGTCAGAGGTATATGTATTGAAAACTTTTTCAAACAATGCTATACAAATATGAATCCCACTGAGCATTATATACAGCTGAGGGGGCCAAGAGGGTGGTGCACGTGGATTTTCTTTTTCTTTCTTTCTTTTTAATCATTCTATTATTTATTTATTTATGACTCTTCTTGTTTTTAAAAAGTTTTAATATTTTACTTTAAATGTGTGATATGCAAAAATTAAATAAGATGAATTTTATCACTTTTTAACTTCAAAGTGAAATATTAAAAATTTAAAAAATCAATATTTGGAAAGCGATAAAAACGGTAACGTTTACGTATTTTTCAAATGTGAAAATGGATTTAGAAAAATTAGAAAATGAGTAATTTAAGAAACTAATTTCTCCATTAATTAACAGAGTTACACTGGCAATCAAATAAGGTGAAAAAACATAGTTATTAATAATTATTAATACTTTTATATGACTAACAATAACGATAGTTGCTATATAATTGATATATATATATATATATATATGTATAGCTGATAATAACCATTAATAGTTATCGCTATTATTATTATTCAAATAATAGTATCAGTACAGTATATATATATATAGATATATATATACTATTATTATACATAATAGTATATATATGTTAGTATATATATTATCAGTAACTATTATATCAATAGTATCTTAGAGTATTTAAATTTATTTAATGAAAACTTAATTTTAAAAATTACATATAAGATGGGTTCAAATGTAAAATATAGATTTTTTTCAAATTTATAAAATTAATTTTCTAAAAATTCTAGGTTATAGCACTTCGATGTTTGCTTTTGAATGTGCAACTGTCATACAGTAAAAGATAATTTTTCAAAAGAGGATTTGGCATGTTCGTCAGTTTTGAAATGTGTGACAGCTTCAGTTGTCCATTTGTTGTTCGCAGGTGGGTACACGGTGAAGGGGGATTATATGATTATTGTATACGAAGAAATGAAAAAGAAAAAAAAAAAAATCACTCATTCAGCATGAACGTCACAGACCTGTTATTAGTAAAGTAAAGTATTATACACAGTAAAGTACATAATAAAGTATTTCAACAATGATTTTCTTTCCAGAAAAAAATGTCAAATTATTTAGTAAAGATATAATAATAAAGTATCAATCATATCATTAAAAATTTTCGATTCAAAAGAGTTACTTACAAATGCCTCCATTTCATAATTTTTATTTTTGATTGACCCGTAATACCATAATAGAATTTTTACTTCATTAATATTTGGTCTCCTTTTGCGAATAGTTAATGTAAGGGGGCTTTATAACAACATGATTTTTTTTTCTTGTATCGCCATTTTACTGATTTTAATTATATATTCTATAATTATCACTTACTTTTTTATTAAGATCAAAAGGAGGGTTATATATATACCTAGAAGGGGGGGGGGTGCAGATGAAAAAAAAAAGTTTTTTAAACTGCCCTATTATCGATTTAAATAAAACATTGAATATATACTTACTGTTAAAAAATTGCAGTGAGTGTTACAGATATCTTGGGTGGGTGTGGGGGGGGGGGGGGCAGAATAAGAAAAGTAGTTGATTTTATATCGCCATGCTACCTATTTATATAAAATATTGTATGACTATTAATAGCAGGAGACTTGGCGTTGGAATATTAAAACAGGAATAAACTACTACGTCAGAAACGCGAAAGAAAAATTATTGAGGAGCATACAGCTGTTTCGGTATCCTAAAGCGTATCGTCTTCAGTGCAAAAAAATTCTGAATCTTGAGAAGTGCTCCTATATATAGGAGAGGGACCGGATTTAGTTCAACCAATAAGATTACGGAAGAGGTGGGGAGTGGGGCCAATAGGAATTAAGGAATGTGTAGCTGTGTAAACAGTAGAAAAATAAGGAAATGTGGATTGAATGTAAAATTTCCAACAATCAGACAAATAGGGAACAGCGAAATCACAATTTACAAGGTGTTTAAAATTTTTATAAATATGAAAAGCTTCAAAGAAATCGAGTTCATGAATGGATTTAGGTCTGCAAATTATTTTAGCTGAATTAAATTTAAAATTATGATTTTCCTCCCAGCAATGTTTAGAAATAGCCGATTTATTGGTTTCTTGTTTGCGGACGTAATTCATATGTTCTTTTAGACGAAGTTTAAGACTGCGTTTAGTTTGGCCAATATATGATAAACCACACTGACAGGAAATACTATAAATGCCCCAAGAATTATGCATATCAATAGGATCTTTTAACTGAGAAAAGGTGAGTTTATTGGAAGGCGAAAATATTATTTTAAAATCATATTGTTTGAGAATTTTAGCTATGGTTTGACTGGTTTTAGAAAAATAGGGTAAAACAATACTGATATTAGATGTGACTGATTTAGTAGACGAAATACGAGGGAGTTGTAATTTTTGGATAGCTTTGTCTATAATGGAAGGGTCATAACCTCTGTCAATTGCGATGGCTTTCAGGTATTTAATTTCAGATTTCAATAAAATAGGATTTGAACAAATATTAAGGGTACGGTTTACAAAAGTATAGAAAGCAGCCATTTTTTGGTTAGGTGGGTGACATGAACGCGCATGGGGAGGGAGGGAGACTGCAAAATTTTTACGATAGACAGTGGTTGAAAAACCATTTACAGTGCGAGAGACGAGGGTATCAAGAAATGGAAGGGAGCCATTATTTTCTATTTCATATGTAAACTGGATATTACTGTCAATTGAATTTAAGGTTTCTAAGACATGGTCAATATTATGATGAGATATGTCGATAAGCGTGAAGGTGTCGTCAACGTAACGGGTCCAAAAAGGAAAAGATATTTTCTTAAAAAGCTTGCTTTCGAAATAGTGCATGTAAATGTCTGCGAGAATTGGGGAGAGAGGGGGAGGGCGAGAATTGGGGAGAGAGGGTCTGAAGGTTTAGCCATGGGTTCCCCTCTCTCCCCAATTCTCGCAGACATTTACATGCACTATTTCGAAAGCAAGCTTTTTAAGAAAATATCTTTTCCTTTTTGGACCCGTTACGTTGACGACACCTTCAGGCTTATCGACATATCTCATCATAATATTCACCATGTCTTAGAAACCTTAAATTCAATTGACAGTAATATCCAGTTTACATATGAAATAGAAAATAATGGCTCCCTTCCATTTCTTGATACCCTCGTCTCTCGCACTGTAAATGGTTTTTCAACCACTGTCTATCGTAAAAATTTTGCAGTCTCCCTCCCTCCCCATGCGCGTTCATGTCACCCACCTAACCAAAAAATGGCTGCTTTCTATACTTTTGTAAACCGTGCCCTTAATATTTGTTCAAATCCTATTTTATTGAAATCTGAAATTAAATACCTGAAAGCCATCGCAATTGACAGAGATTATGACCCTTCCATTATAGACAAAGCTATCCAAAAATTACAACTCCCTCGTATTTCGTCTACTAAATCAGTCACATCTAATATCAGTATTGTTTTACCCTATTTTTCTAAAACCAGTCAAATCATAGCTAAAATTCTCAAACAATATGATTTTAAAATAATATTTTCGCCTTCCAATAAACTCACCTTTTCTCAGTTAAAAGATCCTATTGATATGCATAATTCTTGGGGCATTTATAGTATTTCCTGTCAGTGTGGTTTATCATATATTGGCCAAACTAAACGCAGTCTTAAACTTCGTCTAAAAGAACATATGAATTACGTCCGCAAACAAGAAACCAATAAATCGGCTATTTCTAAACATTGCTGGGAGGAAAATCATAATTTTAAATTTAATTCAGCTAAAATAATTTGCAGACCTAAATCCATTCATGAACTCAATTTCTTTGAAGCTTTTCATATTTATAAAAATTTTAAACACCTTGTAAATTGTGATTTCGCTGTTCCCTATTTGTCTGATTGTTGGAAATTTTACATTCAATCCACATTTCCTTAATTTTTCTACTGTTTACACAGCTACACATTCCTTAATTCCTATTGGCCACACTCCCCACCTCTTCCGTAATCTTATTGGTTGAACTAAATCCGGTCCCTCTCCTATATACAGGAGCACTTCTCAAGATTCAGAATTTTTTTTGCACTGAAGACGGTACGCTTTAGGCTACCGAAACAGCTGTATGCTCCTCAATAATTTTTCTTTGGCGTTTCTGACGTAGTAGTTTATTCCTGTTTTAATTGTATGACTATTACTTACTTCTTTTATTAAAATTATAATGAATGATACATGTAGTTCAAAAAAGGGGGGCAAGTGAGTGGGGCAGGTGAAAAATAAAATAATATTCTTAAATAATACTTATTATCGTTTTTTTTTTTTTATTGACATTTTGTGTAACTATCAATTACTTTTAATGAAAAACTACAGTGAAGGTTGCATGTGTGGTGGTGGTGGTGGGGGGGGGGGGGGCTGGAGGCAGAAGGATAGAAAATGAAGGTTTTATACCCCAATGCTTTTTATTTTAATAAAATGCATCATAAATATCATTTAATTTTCAGGAAAATTTACGTTGACTGTTATATATATTTTGGGGGATTTGGAGGGAGCAGAAGAAAAAAATGATTCATAAATACCACAATGCTACCAATTTTAATTAAAATTTCTACAGTTATCACCTACTTTTGATGAAAAATTATGGTGAATGTTACCTATACTTGGGGGGGGGGGGTGCAAGGGGAACAGGGAGGAAAAGAATATTATTTTTAAATCACACCACTTCACATGCATAGAATTTTTTTTATAAATATCACTTATTGTTTATGAAAAATTCTAGAAAGGGATGCGTATCGTAGTATCTTTCAGTTCCTAAGTTAGTATGCAAAAATTCAATGTGTTATTATTATCAGACATTAGTTAAAAAGTTAATATCAAAAATTGTAAAAAGATTATTCTGAAACAGAATTTTTTTGTTTAATCTGTCCCATCCTCCCCCGTCCCCCCACTACCTACAACAAAAAAATTTCGCAATCGTTCATGTTTAGCAAGTATTTTGCAAGTTACACTTAAGAAAAGTGCCCTTTTTCCCAGATCGCGGAAAAAAGGGCACTTTTCAGTCACTATAACTGCTTGTAAAAGATATGTGTTATGGAAATTATTTACGGGGTTCTAAGAGGGAGAGGAAAAGAAAATGATGGTATGATGTAAAAAACTTTATTTGATTTTTCTCTGCTCGTTAACCTCTAGATTTTTTATTTATTTATTTATTTATTTATTTTTTTTTTTGCATTCATACGTGTATTTTACAAGCAGTAATTGTAAAAAGCGCGGAAATTTTCAACATGTAAAACACATGCTAAATATCAATGAATGAGAGTATACATTTTTTTTTATTTCTACGGGGGGGGGGGGGCGAAAAGGACAGATTAAAAGATGAATTTTTTTTTTTTTTTTTTTTTTTTTTTTTATCTTTTTATTTATTTATTTTTTCTACAGATTAAAATAATGCATTGAATTTTTGCGTACAAACTTATGAAGAGACAGAAACTGATATGCAACCCTCACTGTAATGTTTTATAAACAAGTAAAATTTCATTAGATATCCAACAGGGTGGTGTAAAAATATAATCTTTCCATGTGCCCTCTAGCTCTCTGTCGATAATATAACCCTCTCTGCAATTTGATAAACAATAAGAGATATTTATACAAAATTTCCTATAAATATAAAGCAAAGTGATTTAAAAAGAACTTTTTTCCCCCTCAGTATTCCACCTCCCCGCCCTCCTGAGTATATGTAACACTTTTGAAAATTTTCATTAAAAGTAGGTAATAGTTGTTATAATTAATTTAATTTTTAAAATTAAATTTTATTATTAAATTTAATTGTTATAATTAATTTTAATTATTTTTCCCATTTTAACTACTTTTTATTCTATTCATTTATTTACTTACTTATTAATTTTGTCCAATTGAGTTCATTGCAATTTTTATTTAGTATTAAGCTTTTCATTTTAAATTATTGATAAATGAAGAGTGCGTTACGAAAGACGATTCATATTATATGTAATTATAAATTGAATTATTGTATATGCAATTATCGATATTTTATATATACATGTAAACTTAGAGATAAGAAATAACATATAGTAATTAATGAAATATTATATATATATATATTCGGGCATAGCATGCTGTAAATTTTTAGCAGTTTGCATACGGCATGATAGAAGGATCACCTAATTCGCATACAACATTCATTTAATGTCCTTGAAAAAGTAATGAATTTGTATGTTTCTATATCAAGTTGCTTATTTTTTTCTTTTCGTCAAATTTATTCATTTTTTATAGTTCTTCATGTGATACTTGGTTTCATATAATTGAATGTTTGAAAAGGTTTTCGATATATATATCTAATAAAAGATGCAGCAAAAATGGAGTTATTATTTTCGAATTTTTAATGCATATCAGGAAGAAAAAGTTGTCAAGCCATACTCCTGCTATTTTTTAATTAATTAATTAAAGTAATTAAAACATTTTTTAATTACTTTCACATTTTTTAATACATAATAATAATAAAAAGATGTCTTTTATTAGAGAATACCCTTTTATTCTTTTCAATTATATTCTATATACATTATTCTTATTTTGAAAATTTATTATTTTACCACTCTCTAAAGGGAATGTGAAAAAACATTTACCACTACTACTAATAATAATAATAATTTGAGCTTATTTTGTTACTTTGAACGAAAGGATTTATTATTATTATTATTATATTACATTTAAACGAAAAAAATATTTCATTACTGTAAGATTCTTAATAAGTAACAGCTGCAAAAGTTAATTTTAATATAAAGCATTATACATAAATTATTTTTTTCAATAAATTAATATATTTTGTTTTGTACCGTATCAATTAACTAAGGGTAAAAAAGGATTAAATAAATAAAAATAAAAATAATTAAATTAAATTAAAATGACTGAAAATACATATGGTTTATTACTTCCAAATTATTATTAGGTAAGAGCGAGAAAAAGTTGTTTTTATAATAATAAATTATTTTATTATATAAATAAATCAATTGCATTTTTATACTTTCGCATATGACATTTTTAAAGCAATCTCCATTAATATGTATATATGTATATATATATATATATACAGAGAGAGAGAGAGAGAGAGAGATTTATCAATCTGTGTATATTTTTTCCCCCATCGTGCTATAGGTATGGGGATCTTAGGCAATCATAAAAATTTTCATCCTTGTTTTTTTTTTTATTTATTTATTTATTTTTTTTTTACATTTCTACAAGTTTTGAGGTGTGAGAAATCACAAAACTGATATGGTTTATCCGTTTGTGTGTTAGTTAATTAATATATGTACTCGACATCATAAGGATTTTTCTTTTTTAATTAAAAACTTCTTATACATTAAGAAATTAAAAATTAATAAATTTTTATTATTAGTTTTAAAAATAAATTTTAATTTTCAATAAAATTTTCAAAAAGTTAAATTTTTCATATTTGAATATATAACATATATATATATATATATCTTACAAAAGCATCTATTAACACATACATACACACACACATATATTATATATGCATGCACACATATGTAATCATAAGTCATTATTTTAATTCTTTAATTCATAATATATACGATTGATTTAGTTCATATAAATTTGGTTATTAATTATCAGTAATTAATTATTATTGTTTTTTTAACCTAATAATAAAAATACTTGTTTATCCTGCTCCACGAGTCTTACGCCGTGGTGGCCACTGCTCCTTCTTAGTTTTGTTTGAGTTTCATTTGTTTGAAATACTGCCTTTATTTCACATAGTTTTCAGTTTTTATACTGAACATGTGTACTCATCACATACTCACTCTAAAACATTCTTACAAGCTTCTAAAACGAATTTTTATTTATGTATGTTCTTTTATTACTTTTTTATGGTGACTTTTTTCCCGCATGACTTTCTTTCCGGTGACTTTTTTTCGTGACTTCTTTTTCAGGTGACACCGCTTATACGTTTTTTAAGGGACCGTTCCAGAAAAACGTACAAATGAAAAAATCGTACAACTGAAAATTTGTTTTAACACATTAATACATAATAAAGGATTATATTATTATTATTAAAAATCAAATTAATTTTCATGATTTCCTTTACATTTGTTCGACTAAGATAATTTTTAATGAAATTTAAAATAATTTTAAAAAGTAGGATAAATTTTAAAGATAATTAAAAATGTAGAAATTTAGGAAATTTCCTTAAAATTTTGATTTTAACCTTTAAAGACAGTCTTTCGTTTTCTAAATAAAGATGACATTTTTGCAAAAAGTTAAAGAAAAGAGAAAAACTGCTTTGTCTCTCCAACAGCAAGATGTCAAATAAGAATAAGCATGATAAGAAATAAGAAAATCTTCTAGTATCCTATTCAAATTTACCCAAAGGAAGTGAGTAATAAACCTTTAATAAACCCCTTAATGCCTATGAAATTGTGAGATTTTTTTTTCTTTCACATCCCGTCCCTAAAATGTAATTAAAGGAGAGAGTGGGCGGAGGTCTACAAGTTATCAGTTTTCTTTCTCTCAAAGAAATCCTGTCCACTTTTATACTTACCAATTCACCCAGTCCCGAATGCTTGCTTCTGAATGTTTTTCTACACCCCCCCCCCCCCTCCCCCTTGCAGGCTATCAGCTCTACTTGGGTGTTATTGAGTTGCGCTTAAGAATAGGAGGTACTTCTCAATTGCGCTTAGGGCCTTCATCCTCATAGGCATCAGTTGCGCCAAGATTATATCCCCCCCCCCCAAAAAAAAAAGCATAAACGCATCAATTGCGCTCGTAGGTTTTTCAGAAAATCAGAAAAAAAAATTCGAAATGATTTTGACTATTCAAATTTGCATAATTTGTCGATAAAGCTTTCTGATAATCATTAATATTTGTTTGTTTCAATTTTTTGAAAGCTTTTCAGGAATAAATTTGTTTTTCAAAAAACATTTTGCATACCAGAACAAATTGTTCAGCTTATTCTGTCATAAGTTATTGATGGCATGAGATTTTTGGATTTCTTTTTGAAGTACTTATGTTTCATTTAAATGAGAAAATATTTTGAAAACTTTACAGGTAAGACAAAACTAAATAAAAATATGGTGTATATTCAATATTTAAACTTAAAACTTCACAGACCATAAAATTCAATCCAGCGCAATCGTTTTCGAAAGGACTTGGCATTTCTTCATCAGGTGCAAAAAACATGTGCTACTGCCTTGCAGGCAAAAGCAAGACTTGCTTTTATTTGTGTAATATAAATATTTCTTTAAATAAATAATATAATATAAACATTTTTTTTAATTGCTCTTGTTTGAATTTATTGGAGCCTATTATCTTTACCCAGGAGATAACACGAGAATAAGTAAATATTTTTTTCCTTCCCAGAAATTATAATTCGTTACCTTCCCGTATACAAAAGGGGGGATGACAATGAATGTTATCAGTAATTTTTCTCGCGAGCGCAATTGATGTATTTTTAACAATGGGAAGGGGGGGGGGTAACGTAAGCACAATTGATGTATGCCCGTATACTTAAATATTTTAAACTTAGGAAAAGCTGTATTACGATACATGACAGGATACTTCATTTCGTATATGCCCGCCTCTTCCCTCTTTTATAGTTAACCATGTAAACCTATCTGTTACTTTATTTGAAGTATGACCAACTGAAAATATCTCAATGTCATGACAAAATATTTCTTTGTCCTACCAAACACTAATATTCGTTATGCAATGCCTTTTTTTTCTTTCGATTGTACAGTATTGTTATTGTAATAATAATAATTATTATTATTTATTTTTGTATAAATATTGGAAAAATATAATTCAATAAATTAAAATTGAGTTTTTCCGTAATGCACTTTCTAAAAGAAATTTTATTATTTTATAAATTAATTTTTCTTTTCCTAAGATTTTTTTTTTTTTTTTTTTTTTTTTTTTAGCTAGTAGTTAGCTCGAATATTGTGCTAACTTAGCATTTCATTACCTAGATAAATGTTTCTGAAGGCTACATATATCATGTTGACCAAACAAAACTCTATCTCCTAATTTTTCTCAATAATGTGATCATTTATCATTTTAGCATATGCTTCGCAAATCGCATGTGCCATTTTTACCGGTGCCATTTTTTCCTACATTCTTAATATATATATATATATATATTTACGGTAAACATATATAAAATTTTATCAATAATTCGATAATGGACATGCTCTTCGAATTTTAAGTTTTTTTTTTTTTTTTTTTTTTTTTTTTTTTTTTGAAATTATACGCAAATGAAAAATAATCATTTAGAATTTGTTGAGGAGCACTCCCCCCCCCTCCTAAGTATTGTAAACTACATTTTACGTCGGATTTTTTTATTAATTTTTTCTCTTCCCTTTAAGTATACGCGCCATCTTGTTTAGTTATTGAAAACAGTTTCGTCAAACAGGTTGTGAAAAGATAAGGACAATACTAGGGGTCAGTCAGTGAGGTGAAAGTCGATCCCTGGGTTTGGTGAGTGATGAGATTCAGAGAGAAGAGAAAAATTTTAGATAAAGATAAAACAGAGGATTCTGATTAAGAATTAAAAAAAAAAGACATATGCATATGTACGCTTGTCTGTATATTTCTTACAGAAGGGTTACTTTCATAAAGCTAGACGAAATTATTATTACATAAATTGGCATTTTCTTCCAGAAAGAAAAAAAAAATATTTTTTCAAATGTTATCTTTATCCCCTGCTTCTTTATACTTATGTCTCTCTAACTTTTATTTGAGAGAGAGAGAGAGAGAGAGGGGGTGGGAATGGGGGTGGGGGGAGAGAGTGTTAACCGGAAAAAAAAAATCACCGGAAAAATGTTATGCGGAAAAAAAATCTCCCGGAAAAATAGTGCAGTTATCTTCATAAATGAAACAATTGGCTTTTTAATAACATTTGGGTTTTTAAATTGTTTCTTCTATTTCCATTTAGATGTAGCAAAAATAGCTATTATTACTATTATTTTTTAGATTTTTAATACGTATGAGCGAGAAAAAATTGCCAAGCATGCAATACCCACAAAAGTTTTTTAATTAATTAAATTAATCAATTAAAGTGACTTTTGCATTACTTTCAAATTCTTACTACATAACAATGAGCAAATTTTTACTTTATTAGGAAATACTCTATTATTCTTTTCAATTCTGTTCTATATATATCATTGCAAATGTATTATTATGGTCCCCTAACACCCTCTAATACATATATAATACAATGTTTGAAAAGGTTTTCAATACAGTGGTGGACATAATTATAAGACACCTATATAATTTGACAAATAGTGAAAGAAAAGATTCAGAGCTTAAAAATGTTTTATCAAATACGTCAAAAACATAAATTTATTCTGTTATCATATATAATTATTTTATAATAATGATATTTTCATACAATTCAATGAAAAAATATAAAAACATAATGGACAAAAATATAAGACACCAACAGTTTTTTTCCAAATACAGTGGTCAACATCATTACCAGACACTAATGGTCTAAAAGAAAATCCTCTAACATGGTTATTCAATATTTGGTGGAGCCGCCATTGTTTTTTATAACATGAAAGATGCGATTCGGCATCGAATCTCTCAATTCTAACACAATATCGCAAGACAGTTCTTCCCAAGCACATTTTATAGCATTCTTTAGGTCTTCGACACATATAAACTACCTCCCATTTCGGTAAACCGAACGAGCTAAGATCCCCCACAACTTTTTAATGGGATTTAATTCTGGAGAGCGAGAAGGCCACGAGAGAACATTGATACTTTGCTCTGAAAGCCAATTTTTTGTTTCGTATGATGCATGAATCGGCGCGTTATCGTGCTGGAAAGTGTAGTTTTCGCCACAAAGAAGTTCACCGTATATGGCTAGTTGATCTTTAAGAAGATTCTTATACTTTTCGGAATTCATTCTTGGGTGCACAAAAACAATATCCATTTTCCCTTGAGCCGAAAAACCAGCCCAAACCATTACTGAGCCTCCACCCATTTGGCATCTCATTAGTACATAAGGAGACTTCCGTAAATCATGCCAATAATATTGAAACCCGTCAGGACCATCCAGGTTAAATTTTTTTCATCAGAGAATAACACAGAGTACCATTTGGATATCCAGGCCATAGTTTGTTTAGCGAGGTTTAGACGCTCCATTTTGAGCCGGCTTGGAAGCGGTGGTTTTTTCTTCAATCTTTTATATTTCACATAGAAGCATTATGCATCACCCTGCGAATGGTTCTCCTTGAACAATTCAGTTTCAAAGCATTTTTAATGCCTGTAGTGGTCATCTTATTCTGTGTTGCAAGCGAAAGCACATGGCGTCTGTCTCTCGAGCAAGGAGTACGACAAGCAAGGAGTACGTCCAGATCTTTTAATCACCGATCCATTAATTCCTCTTTTCAAAATATTTCTAATTGCACATCTAGAGAGTTTAATAAGTTTTGAAATGTTATTAATTAAAGCACCAGTTCCATTTAGTCTCCAAATTTCGCGAATTTCACTTTCTTTTAATTCTGTACCTCCTGGCATGTTTGTAAATGCGTGAAGTCGGTTATTGTCTGCTTTAGATAACTGCTGACGTCATGACAGCGTGCAGAAAATTTGAATATTGCACATCATTTTCGAAAAAAACAGGTGTTTTAATTAAAATGTTAGGGTGTCTTATAAGTTTTGTCCAAGTTTTTTTTTTTAATTAAACTCTATAAAAATATCATTTATGTAAAACAATTACGTGTGATAACAGAATAAATTTATGTTTTTGACGTATTTGATAAAACATTTTTAAGCTCTGAATCTTTTCTTTCAGTATTTGTCAATTTAGATAGGTGTCTTATAATAATGTCCACCACTGTATATATATATATATATATATATATAGATAGATAGATAGATAGATAGAACAATATACCTTTGCTATTGTTAGCTATATTGTTTTACGGAATCTTGCAGCTCTCTCGCTGCTTTAAAGAAGTACATGCTTCCTGATGAGATAAGACTTCTAATTTTAAGCATTTTTATTCCAATTAATATTCCTGTGATCCTTTATTTTGTTTTATTATTATTATTTTTTTCTTACTTTTGAACTGGATTCTTAATTCCTGAATCACTTTTAATACTTTTAACGGGTTTCTTCATCAATTTTGTACGTCAATATGTTAAGGTCCTTTTACTCATGTGCGTGTAATTAATTTAACTTGATTTTGTCTCTTACTGGATCAAAATGAATTGCAACATTTCTGTGCTAGCTTTTGTACTGTGCTACAATCAGTTTTATTTTTGTTGTGTTGGTTTTAGCATGTATCTATTGATATATATATTTTATATATATTTATTATTATTATTATTACTCTGAGTGAAAAAAACTTTATATATTATTTTATACTTTGAAACGAAAAAAATATTTTATTACTTTAAGATTCTTAATACGTAATAGCTAGAAAAGTAATGTTAAACATTACACCTAATCTATGTATTTTTTTCGATCAATGAACATGTTTTGTGTTTTATCATATCAATTAATCCCGGATAAAATGTGAAAAAAACAACAACTAAAAATTACCTAAAACACAGATAGTTTATTACTTTCATATTTTTAATAGGTGATATCGAGAAAAGTTGTCTTTTATAATAATAAATTATTTCATTGTGTAAATAAATCAAATATGTTTTTAAATTTTTGCCGTAGTGCATTTTTTAAAGCAATCTGCATTTAAAAATAAATAAATAAATAAAACATTTATCAATATGTGCACTTTTTCATTGCTCATCATATTGCAGCTATGAAGATCTTAGACATTCATAAAAATTTTCATCCCGGGTTTTCTTAGATTTCTATATGCTTTGAGGTGGTGTGAGGAATCTAAAAATCATAAAACTGATATGGTTTCAGTTTGCTGGCTCATTTGTATATTTGTTAATTAGCATGTATACACGACATCCCAAAAACAATATATATATATATATATATATATATATATATATATATATATATATATATATATTGTAAGAAATTAGAAACTTCTTATTCATTCAGAAATTAAAAACAAATCGATTTTTATTATCGTTTTAAATGAATTTTAATTTAAAATAAAGCTTTAAAATACTCGATTTTTATATTTGAATACATATATATATATATATAATAATCAGTTATTATACATAAAAGCTAAGCAACAGATACAATAACACTGAAACCACATAGACCAATAAGATTGAATTTTTATATATATTATAAAAGCACCTATTAATACATACATACATATAAATAAATGTCATAAATCATCATTTTAACTCATAGAATATGTGATTGATTTAGTTCTTATAAATTGGATTTATAAGTATCAGTAATTATAAAGTAATTTTTTTCACTTAATAAGACGGAAAACTCGAATGAAATGTTAACAATTGGTGTATGGGTAGAAGAAATTTCTCAAAAAATTACTCCACCATTTGCTGACGTTTTGAAATTTATCATCACACCATTTTTTTTTTTTTTTCATTTATTTATTTATATTTATTTATTTATTTATTTATTTTTTACGCATATAAAATGCTGAGGTGCCAATACCTTCTTTCCAGAAATAAACAAAAACAACAGTGGAAAAAAATATGCGGCGCATAGATTACAAACATTTTCAAACACTGTACATACACATGTGTAATTATTCCATCTGTACACATGCGTAGTTCACTCTTCAATTTTAACGTATTTGCCTCCATGATGAGACTTTATAAAACCTTTAGTTTATAAATATATATTTTTTTTTCTTTCTTTCTTTCTTCCCCCCCCCCCCTTTTTTTTTTTTTTTTTTTTTTTTCTAATTTCTCAATGGATTGAAATTTTTATCATTTTACTTTCAAAATTATTGTTATAGAATTTTCAAATTAAACGATGAGAAAATACTTTCCGTGGATGGTCTTTCTAATGGTTCTTAGTTCCTATTCATTCAAGTTTTGGAGAAAATCACGAAAAAACCCGAATGGCTGTAACAATGAATGCTACTTTTGTTTGAACATGGCTCCTTACATTTACCAGATTTGTTAGTAGATCAACTCAGCCATTAGTGGGTCTGGATGATAATGTAAATGAAATGAAAGGTTAAAAAATTTAATTTATTGGAAATTCATTCTTCGATTAAATTCATTAGCGTCAATACACCAATATATTATCTAGCACTACTAACTTTACACGATTTTGGTTGAAATTTAAGTTTCTTAAAAGCTAATTTGTTATTTTCGATGACTCGTAATTTTGTTTCAATATTAATGCTAGGTTTCGATTTTCGTTCTAAAAAACACAAAATAATGCATGTGTCAATATGTAGATTAATGCCAATTCTTTGCACAAATATACATCTGCATGTGACACCCTCTTTGCATATCTATTAAAATATCTTCAGGCGAATTTCGGAGAAAACCACGAAAAAAAAAAAACTCGAATGGTTAGGCAAATATGCAGGGCCATGCTTAGGCAGATGCGAAAAGTGCGGTCGCACTAGGCCAGAAAATATAAGAAGCCGCAAATATTTGTTTCTTTTCCCTGGAATACTGCATCATATTACATTTTTTTTAGATTTTTTTTTTTTTTTTTTTTTTCAAAAATTAGGCTCTTTGAATAATAAAGACCACTACTTAGAAATGTGATCTAAAGATAATCTTTATTGACACTTTCCAACAAAGTGTTTAAGATTTTGTTTCGTCTCTGCGTGTGCTCCTGCTTTAATTTTCCGTTAATATTTTTAGAATGGGTCGAAAATCACAAATGTTTATTCAATTTCATTATGGCATATTCTCTAGTAAAAATGACAGGAATAGAGCAAACGTTATTGTGTGCATAAACTCACAATAGAATTTTGAATCGCTATCATCTGAGAGAGGGCATTTCTTTAAAGTATCATCATCATCATCATCACGGGAGCTTACGGAGTACCTGCACCTGCAGTGATCTAGACCACCGCTTACCTCCACCTGAAGTTGTAAAAGCATGAGGAGATGTTGCATAATCAAGCAAGTATTCGGTCATCTTGAATGAAGTGAGCTCATAGAACTCGGCTATGATGGAAAAAAAAAAAAAAAAAAAAAAAAACAAGCTACTGAGGAAGGCAGTAAAGTAAGGGGATGGAAAGATCTAAAAGCCATCTCGTACTTGAGTTTAAAGTATGTATTAATAACTTTACACTATGTACAACGTAAAGATATTGCCATAAATTATTCACATTTACAAACTGCACCTCCTTTTTTTCTACGAATACGACAAAGTAAATATCATTGTACTTATGATTGTTTACAGTCGCCCAAAATAAAATTCAATTACGTAATTTTGAATTACGTTATGGGATTCCATGTGTGACAGATCTACAATGAAGTGATGATTGTTTATTGCAGTGAAAGTTTTATGGGTATATTCTTATGGAAACACTGTATATGAATGTGATAGCTGTCATACGACACTGTTCTGTAGTGGAAAAATTATTTTTAAACTAGCCACATGTCTCTCATAGACGAAGGCGATCGAAAAAATTAAAGATTACATAAATCACGTCTGATGTTGCCTGGCACAGTAAAGAATGTGAAGCAGGGGCGTCGACTTTAAAAAAATGCTGTCGGTGCTCTGCTCAGGAACAAAGCTTGAGCAGGGGATGTACAGTCCCCTCCCCCCACCAATGTTTTTAAAAATATGGCGGCATATGAGATTTCTTTTCTATGTGCTGTTTTGCGCCTTAAAGTTCTTTTTAAGGTGGATCATAATTTTGTTAATAATGTTATCTGTGAAAAACACAAAGATTTGTGTAACACTGGCCTTCTCTGGCGACCAGCTGATTCACCGGCTAAGAAGAAATGTTGCATTAAAAAGTATGACTGTAACAAGTTCCCGCTCAGTGAGGGGCTGCGGCGCCTTTTTCCTGCTTCAGACACTTACAACAGCCTTTTGCTTACCGTACAAACTACAAAGTACTCTTGAAAATTCTGACAGTAGTTAGAACTTAAAAAAAAAAAAAAAAAAAAAAAAAAAAAAAATCTGACCATAACAAATTTACGTACGGTTCAAATGGCAATTTTCCCGGTCTCAGACACTTACAACAGCATATTTACTTATGCAAATGATTTTTGAAATTTCTAATATTGGCGAATTCCTGCTATGTAGCGACTGCGGCGCCCTTCTCCCTTTTCAGACACCTACAACTGTTTCGAAAGTGAAAAGGGGATCTTTCTAAGTGGTCAAAGCTCATATGTATACGGGTTTTAGAGAAAATCATGGAAAACTCCAAATGACTAGATCGGTGAGTGCTATCTGGGATCGAACCCGGCGCTTCTTGGTGAATTTTAAAAAGCTAAATTGCTTTGTGCCACTGTGAAAATCCGCTCTGTAAAATTCAGTTATTAAAAATTTTAATGGATGGCAATAAATTGCTTTCAGCTGTATCTTTAAATACTTGACAAAACACTTTATCCTAATTTCATTGTAAGAAATCCAAGAAAATGTATTTTCCTTTTTACTTTGAAATTTCCTTCTGGAGGATCCTTTTTTCAGCCCTGTTTCAGGTTGAATATTCCATTCATTTGGCTTTGAATAAGGATTATTTTTATTCGGTGATGTTGATAATCTTATTAAAAAATAAGAAAAGAAAAGAAAAGAAAACGAAAGAAAGAAAGAAAGAAAAAAATGAAAGAAAAAAATTTTATCCATATTTTTAAAGCATGTAAGAATAAATTAGCATGATATTTAGGATGTTAAGCACTGCTAAATAACCCACTGATTGTATGACTGATTCTAAACTATGAAAGAAAATCTGAAAGTCGATATTTTCTAAATTAATCCGTTTAGTCTGACATTTCCATTATCCCTAGCCAAACAGAAAAAAGCCAATTAGAATTCTTTAAATAATCCTCATTGTGATTCCCTATCGTTAATAGCATTGAAAGTCCTCCTATCCTTCAGAAATTGGCGACAGGACTTCGCTTTCTCCTTTCTGGTAAAACCAGATGTTTACAACACATGTTTACTATTCATTTTTAAACGTATATTGCCTGTAAAGAATAGTTACCTTGAAAAGTTAACTGAAAAGGGGAAAAATACAAAGAGAGTGATTAAAAAATAAATCGCAAATGTGCCTGCCGCTTTAAGCTGGTGTTATAATTTCTTTAACATAACTAAATAAATTATTTGAAGGAGAAAGCTAAAATATTTAATAGGTTATATTTAATAGCATTATTTAAATATTGATTTTAAAATTCTTATTGTAACTTTTAGAAAGTTAAAATTTACGATAATTATTCTTAAACTTTAAAGTGTAATTTTTATATCAGCACCATAAGATTATAATTTTAAATGATGTAAAAGAAATCCTAAATTAAACATTAGAAAAACAAAATTTTAAATATTATAATTCAAAACATTTTCTTTGAATTTTAATGCATAGAGGAATTTTAACCATACATATTCCTTTAAAACTAGTTGGTAATATTAATAATTTTGTTGTCTCCGATTTTTATACATAAGAGCATGGATCAAAATAAAATTAAGAAGCACAGTTTAATTCCTTGCCGGCTCATTTTATTCCGAGTTTGAAGTAAAAGAAAGTAAAAAATTTTAATGCTTATTTTCATATACTTCTTAATCATAATAACAATAACATCATTTGCATATAACATTTATTTAAAAAATAAATAAATACAAATTAAATACAATAAAAATTACTTTCAAAGTTGTAAAAAAGAGCACAACAGAACTGGCGTTTAAAAGTAATAAGTACAAAACTATGAATAAACACCATAAAATGTAAGAAACCGCAACAGACACCACTCTTCGTCAGACGAACAAAATAGACACGAATGCTGCAAACAAAGCGGCAACACTCTTTGCCGCTCTTCTTTCCAATATACTTATTTAAAAAAATTAACTTTAAAAAATATTGCTAGTTGCTTTTGTTTTAATTATTTATTTGTTCTTTCGGGTTACACTCACATTCGGGTTACGATCATTCTTTCCCCCTACTACTTTGTTTTTCTATACATATGCGTATGTTGTGCTTAATTTAAGTACCTTATTTGGTATGCGAATTGTTTACAGAGATAAAACAGATTATTATTATTATTTTTTTTAATTAGTCGAATGTGTTTCAATGAGCGGTGTGGGTAAAAGTTCTCTAAATGATATGAAATTTAAATATTCTTCAAAAGTTAATGAGAGTCTTATATTTCAGTGAATGTAACTCCAATATCTAAAAAAAGGGAAATGACAAGGGACTAATGCCACTCTCACACAGGAATGTATATCAAATAAAACTGTTTCTAAAACTAACTTTAAAATGTTGTTTAAATTATGTAGGAAATGTTTAAATACGGTATTTTAAACCGCGCCAGGGACAGTAAAAATTTTTTTAATATATACATAGAGAGAGAGAGGGAGAAAAAATAAAATAAAAGTAATATTCTTCTCGCATAGCTTCTATATTTTTTACTGACGGGAGAATTTTTTTTTTTTTTTTTTTTTTTTTTTTTTTTCAGAAAATGTGAGTTTGAATGTTTGATTCAATATTCGTTTATATCTTTATCAAAAGTGTCATTGTTTAAAAATTATTTTATCCAAAATTTTCTATCAATTTTGCTTAGCTATTTTCTTCCAAAATAAAATATTTTCCTTCTAGATTCGTATTAACTAATATATTTTCGGATCCCGGAAATAAAGGACCCGGAAAAAAAAGCACCCGGAAAAAAGGGCACTGATAAAAAGGGCACTTTTTTAATTCGCAAATCGCAAAATAATAAATATCAAATAATGAATTTTAAGAATGACTTTAAAATTATGATTTTTAAAAATCTCAGCTGATTTTCCACAACATTCAATTAGTATATACCTGGGGGAAGGAGGGGGGACTAGGAGCAGATCAAAAGAAAGCAATTGTTTTTATATCACATTCCTACCGATTTTAATGAAATTTTTATAATCGCGTACAATTTGTGAAAAAGAAACAGTATGTGTCAGACATACGGGGAAGAGGGGGGGGGGTTAAAGAGAGAGAGGGCAGAGGGGAAAAAAATGATATTTTATATCACCATTTTACCGATTTTAATGATATATTCTATAACTATCACTTACTTTTTATGAAAATCACAACGAGTGTATTACATATCTGAGGGTAAAGGGGGCGGGGGGGGGAGATGGAAATAAAATATATTCTTTTTTAAACTACCCTATTATCGATAAAAAAAAAAAAAAAAAAAACTTTGTATAATCACGCACAGTTTTTGAAAATATTACTGTAAGTTTCAGACATACTTCGGGGGGTTTGGTTAAAGAGAGGGGGGAGAGCAGAGGAAAATAAAATGATTTTTTATATCACCATTTTACCGTTTTTATTGATATAATTCTATAACTATAACTTAGTTTTTATGAAAATCACAATGAGCGCATTGTATACCTAAGGAGCAAGGGGGGAGGGGATGGAAGTAATATATATATATATATATATATATATATATATATATATATAAACTATCCTATTAACGATTAAATAAAAAAAAAAAACTTTTTATAATCACACACAATTTATGAAACATTTAAAGTAAGTTTCAGGGCCGAGGAAAATAAAATGATTTTTTATATCACCTTTTTACCGATTTTATTGATATATTCTATAACTTACTTTTTATGAAATTCACAATGAGCGTATTGTATACCTAAGGGGCAAGAGGGGAGGGGGATGGAAGTAATATATATATATATATATATATATATATATATATATATTTAAACTACCCTATTAACGATTTAAAAAAAACTTTGTATGATCACACACAATTTGGGAAAATTTTACAGTAAGTGCCAGACATACTTTGGGGTGGGGAAGGGGGGGCAGAAAGAGGGGGGGGGCAGAGAAAATAAAATGATTTTTTATATCCCCATTTTACCGTTTTTAATGATATACTCTATAGCTATTACTTACTTTTTATGAAAATCACAGTGAGTGCATTCTATACCTGGGGGGGGGGGCAAAGGGGGAGCAGATGGAAATAAAATATATATTTTTTAAACTACCCTAGTATCGATTTAAATAAATTTTTGTGTGCATACCACTTACTGTTTAAGAAAAATTACAGTGAGTGTTACACATATTTATTTTATTTTATTTTATTTTTTGTGGGGGGGGGGAGTTGCTAAGAGGGGGCAGAGTAAAAAAATTTGTATGACTGTCACTTACATTTTATTCAAATTATAATGAAAGTTACCTGTAGTTGAAAAAGGGGGCAAGTGTGTGTAGCAGCGGCGAGGCACAGATGTATAACAAAATCTGTTTAAATAACACTTCTTATCGACTTCTGTTTATTGACAATTTGTGCAAAAGTCACTTACTGTTAATGAAAAATTACGGTGAGTGTTACATGTATCTGGGTGAGAGGAGGGGGTGCTGGATACAAAAAGATACAAATGAAGTTTTATATCATTATGCTTTGCACTTTAATAAAATTTATTATAAATATCACTTAATTTTTAAGAAAATTTACGCTGATTGTTACATATGTCTTGGGGGGTATGAGAACAGAGGAGAAAAAGAATTGTATAAATATCACAATGTTAACAATTTTAATTAAAATTTTAACAACTATCCCTTTACTTTAATGAAAAATTACGGTGAGTGTTACATATACTTGGGGGACAAGGGGGGGGGGATACGATTGTTTTTAAATCAAACTGCTTCATATTTATAAGAAATTTTGTATAAATGTCCGTTATTGCTTATGAAAATTTTTAGAGAGGGTTACGTATCGCAGTATCTTTCAGTTTCTAAGTTAGTATGCAAAACTTCAATGCATTGTTCACATCAGACATTAATTAAAAGTTAATATCAAACATTGGTAAAAGATTATTCAGAAACAGAATTTTTTTCTTTAATCTGTCTCATTTCCCCCTCTTCCCCTCGTAGAAACAAAATATTTTTTGCTATCATTCGTATTTAGAAGTAATTTACAAGTAAGAATTAAGAAAAGAGCCTTTTTTTCCGTGATCCGGAAAAAAGGCACTTTTCTTAATTTCTTCTTGTAAAACTCATGCTAAACATCAATGAGAGCATAAGTTTTTTATATTCTACGAAGGCGGGTGGGGAGTGGGGTGGGGGTGGGGCAAAAGAGACAGATTAAAAGAAGAAATTTCATTTTGAGTAACTTTTGAAATTCAAATCATATATTGGATTTTTCCGTACAAAGGAAGAGAAAGGAACTGATACTTAACCCTCATTGTAATGTTTTATAAACTATAAGTAATATTCCAACGAAGTTTCATTAAATCGGCAACAAGATGGCATAAAAATATTTTCTTTCCATGTACCCCTAGCTCTCACTAGGTCGTGTAACCCTCTCTGATAAACAACAAGAGATATTTATGCAAAATTTCCTATAAATATAAAGCAAAGTGATTTAAAAACAATATTTTTTCCCCCCCCCCCTCCTCCAATATGTATGTAACACTCTTTGAAATTTTAATTAAAACTGATAATTGTGATACTTATACAATCATTTTTTTCTTTTGCCTTAGCCCCCGATATGTATATAAATATATATATATATATATATAAATCAGCGTAAATTTTCCTAAATATTCAGTGTTATTTATAACAAATTTCATTAAAATGTAGTGATACAAACATTAGTTTTCTGCGCTGCCGAAGGCAACTTCTTACCTAATCAGAAATGTTTTTTTTTTTTTTTTTTTTTTTTTTTAATTTCTTTTCTTAAGAATAAAAGTTACTGTTAGTGATTCATTAATTATAGTGATTCATTCAAAAACACTGACCCGCTAGCCGGCGAAGCTCGCTAGTATATCATTAAAATCGGTAAAATAAATATATAAAAACTCATTTTATTTTCCTCTGCACCCCCCCCCCCCTTCTTTAACTCCGTACCCCCCCAAGTATATCTGAAACTTACTGTAATTTTTTCACAAATTGTACGTGATTATACAAAGTTTTTTTTTTTTTTTTTTTTTAAATCGGTAATAGGGTATTTTAAAAAGAATATATTTAGTGTATTTAAAAAAAAGATAATAGGGTATTTTAAAAAAGAATTTATTTCCATCTGCCCCACCTCCTTGCCTTTCAGGTATATAATACGCTCTTTGTGATCGTCACAAATTGTACGTGATTATACAAATTTCCATTAAAATCGGTAAGAAGGTGGTATATAAACAATTGTTCTCTCTCAATCTGCTGCTAGCCCCCCCCCTTCCCTTTCTCCAGGAGGTATATACTAAATGAATTGTGTACCAAATCAAATGCTATCTCTAAAAATGTAATTTGAAAGTCATGCTTTAAATTCTTTAAATTCATTATTTGATATTTATTATTTTTCGAATTGCGAATTGAAAAAGTGCCCTTTTTCCGGTGCCCTTTTTTCTGGTATCCTATATTTTCAAGTAATATTAAAGTTAAAGATCGCAATTTTGAGATAATTTTTGCTACACACTGCAGTTTCATACAATCCCTCCCCCACCCCACCCCCAAATGCATATTTCTTCTAATCGAACTCATGTTTATTTCTACTTCCTGTAGTTTACTGTTAACCCCGTATTAAATTGCAGTTAACAATATATTAAACTTATCATTAATATTAAAATATAATTTCACCTAAGTTACCTGAACAAATTAAAAATTAGGTTTTATAATGCAACAATTTTGCATTAACTTTAAAATTTTATAGTCTATGAAATTATTTTTAAAACTTATAAAATTTTTAAAAGTGATATTTGTTTTATTGTGTACTATAAAAGGCAAATTACTCAAATTGAATTCTGCTTAAAATAAAAGTTTCTTTTTTTTTTTTTTTTTTTTAACAAAACAATATTGAAATTAGGTTATACTTAAAAAGGAAGAAAATAAAATAACAGTAAAGGAACAGTCGTATAGAAATACAGGACGGAATCTAAAGAAGGAAAGAAACATTTACTATAGAAATTTGCTTGGGCGGTTTTAAAGATGATTAGGTTATCTTAGGACAGTATATTTCCGAGAAAAATGAAGAATACCCCTGAATGAAACTTCCTGTATGCATTTGCCCGCGAGCGAGTAGTCCATATGTGCAGATTGTTCTGTTTCATTTTCGTATTTGAAGTTTCACAGTTTTTTATGCGTGAAGCAATATATCCGATGTGTATTGTAAATGGAAATATTCAATACTGCATAAAAAAAATTCAGTCTGCGTATTACGAAATACGATGCTTTCTATTTGTAAAATTGAAAGAAATATGTTATAAATTTGTTATATTTAAAAAACGCGAGGTGTTTTTATTTTTTATTTTTTTTATTTTTTTTATTTTTTTTTAAATAATAACTAGTTGTTTATTCCGTTCTATCGTTTTATGAATGATTGAAAATTTTAATAAAAATGCAGGGAAAATTCGGATTAAAATTACTATATGCAAATAACAGTAAAAGTAAAGCAACATGCAAGTACAATAAAATATGGATTATGAAAAAAAATTTACATTCATAAATTTTAATTTGTTATTTGTCTGTATCACAGTAGTAAGCTGTAATTATTATAGAATAATTTATTCTTATTTATTTATTCTTATTATTTCTTTTTCAATAATGTATTCCATTTAAAATTATATAGTTACTCTTTCTGATCAGAAAAAAAAAAAAAAAAAAATGCAGCGTAGAAATGTACTTAAATCTACGAGTTCGATTAAACCGTCCACAATAGTTAAAAGAAATGGGAGAATGAATTATGTATTATATGAACATAATGTGTAAATAAGGAATAAAAAAGGGCTGTAAAATAAAAATACAAATTATTTGGAAAACTGCATTGCACTGTTATTAAAAGCGTTCATTTGAAAATAAATTTAAAAAAAAAAAGTGTTCAGTGGTCACAACATATTATATAACTTATATATATATAAGGCATTTTTATTCCATAATATTCTGAAATCTTCGACTCAACAAGAGTAGTTTAAAAAATAAAGAAAAATTGATATAGGAAGATATTTCCCTGGGCTTGATCAACGTATGGGCCGACTGCAGGGCGGGGACAAAAATTTTGCTTAGTGTTAAAAAATTTGTAATTAAAATGTACAAAAATGCTTTGAAAACAATAATTTCATGAAAAGTTTATTTTTGAAAGGAAAATGAAAAGTTTTATAGAGAAATATTTTACTCTATTATTCATTCTTAGGTGAAATAGAGAAAAAGCGTAAAGTTTTTTATTAATTAATTAATTAATTAATTATTATTATTATTATTATTATTTTAGGTGTGCTAAAATCATGCAAAAAATAATAATTATGAGGACCCAAATGTGCCTTAGGGGGCCCACTTAACTGGAATCACTTTGGCTTGATCGAACTCTGAAATCTGCACCTGATGAGACAAGAAAATATCTCCGTATGGCATTGACATCGAAAATTAATTAATTTTTAAAATATGAATAAAATTGCTTCGGCAGACATGCATTAATTAAGTAGCAAGATATTTCACATAAAGACAGACTTTTGCATTTTTCACCTTGCAAATCCCTAAAAATGCTTGCAAATATTGTAATCGGTTCATAAAGAAAATTTAAGTAAAATGGGTTCGTTAGAAATGCATCAAAAATAAATCACAAAATTTGACAGAGGCAGGTAGAATTTTTGCCTTCAAACCGACATCTAACCAGATAGATTTCTAAAATTACTGACACATTTTACGATTAATGACTTTTGATTTGCGCTCAGTATTTCAGAAAAATCAGTTTAGTGGAAATAATTAGAAATAAATCGCAAGATTTACCACTAGCATATATATTTTTGACTCTAGAACCTATCCCTGGTAAATAATTCATATTGTATTGTCAACTTACAAAAGTATTATTGCACATGCACAATAATTTTTACAATTATCATTATAAATTTTTAAACCAAAATTGAATTGATAGTATATGCAGATTTATTTATAAGAGATAAGTGAAATCACAAGTTTCAGAAATATATCTATAGTGTTTAATAATCTGTATTGACTAGTGGATCTGCAGATCAGGAGTCACAACATCCTATTTGCATCACACATTATTCATCAGATAATTTTTATTTATTCCTTATTATATAATATATAAATTGATTCGATTGATTTGTTTCCATAAACGAAAAAGGTTTCTGAGGGGGGCTACCGCCCCCCCCCCGCCGCTGTATTTCTCTTTCTACAATTATCTGTATATGTATATATATGATTCCTTATAACTCACTGTCTTGTATTAATTCCCTGTAACTCATAGATACTTCTACCAAATTTCATGCAAAATTATTACATAACATCTCGGAATTATTTAATGTAACCCTGTAAATGAATTTCCAATTCTAAGTTCACTCTTCTCCACTGCAAAACATTCTTTTAAAATTCTAATAAAATTTCATTATATTTAACGAGGTGTAACCATGTTAAAATATACTTTTAAGAAATATCGACTATAGACCTTAATAGTACGAAATTCTTTTATATATCCCAGAAAAGGAGCCACAGTAATTATATACACTAAAAATAATACACCTATTTAATTAATTATAACTCATTAATATTTCAACCTAATGTGACATCATTTGGATGATTACAGTTCGTCATCGGAATTATTGAGTCTATATACATATTTTTTTTTTTTTTGGAGTAAACATGCTTTTAAGCATCTTTGAAATGTATGCTAATTCCATTATGCTGAATGCAGCATAAACGCATTAAAGTACTATTAAATAAAAAAATATTCACAGGCTCCAATGTCACGAAATTCTTTTGCGTGTCTCCGTAAACAAACCATAAACATTGAATACAACAGTAAAAACTATTCAGCTTATTTTACGTTTTTTTACGAATAATTCTTCAAAATTTGACATAATTTGGCTGATAACATTACATTGTCAGAACATTTTTGTGTGCTCTTGTACATTAATTAGGAAGCCTAAGTGCACATATTTTCTGCAGAAAACGTCAGTTTAAACATCTCAATAATATACGCTAATTTCATTTTGTTGATTGCAAAATAATGATGTCTAAGTGCATTCAAAGGAAATTCACCGAATGTAGTGATTAGAATTTTGACGTGTCCCTGTACACAATCCATGAAAATATAGACATAAAAAGATATAGAGCTATTTCTATAGTGAACCTGAACAAGTGTGACAAATTGCAAGTCAATCGGAGCATTTTTGTGGCCTTTATTGCAGTACATAAAAATTCTGCCCACAGACCGTAGTAAAAAAAACTTTGGTATGTCTCTGTACATGAACTGCAAATGAAATACACACCAGAAACTATACAGCTAAAAGTCCGTGAGGCTCATAAATATGT
Source organism: Salticus scenicus (assembly GCA_963930645.1). NCBI lineage: Eukaryota > Metazoa > Arthropoda > Arachnida > Araneae > Salticidae > Salticus > Salticus scenicus. The sequence continues at coordinate 251,489,415 of OZ005652.1, forward strand.
ATACCAAATTGCCAGTCAGCAGCATGATTTTTGCGTTTGCTATCGCAGTACATACAAATTCTTCACATGGGCCGTAATGCAAAGAAAAATTTTGGAGTGTCCCTGTACACGAACTTCAAATGGAATACACACTAAAACTATACAGCTAATTCCATTGGGCTCATGAGCATGTGTACCAAATTGCAAGTCAGTTGCGTGATTATTGCGGCCGCTATCGCCCGACAGACAGACACATAGACAAACAAACCCACAGACAGAACCCAAAATCTTTCTGAGTCTCAACAGAGAGGCCTCCACTGACGTTCCGGCAATAAATAACACAAAATTATTAGCAGAAAAAAATTATATTCCGTATAAATGAAATATTTCTTAATTGAAATTTAAGTTTACAAATTTATACTTTAAATCTTTATTATAAACTGTCTATAATCAAAATGTATAACTACGCGTTTTTCATGAAATTTAAAAACTATAATTTACTTTAAATTATGAAATTACCATGAACAATTTTAATGGAATGTTAAATAATGTATTAAATAATTAAGAATTCATTTATGTAATACTTAAAAATATATTATTAATTGCATTAAATCAAATATAATTCAAAAATTAGTTTATATTTTCTTAAGTATTGTAATTATCATTTTTTAATTAGTAAACAACATAATTTTAAATTAACATCAACGTAACAGTATTTTATTAAGTAAGATTATAAATGAATTTATTCAACATTACAGTGAAATAATTTTTTGAGCGATCACAAAACTAGTTTAGTTCGGTCTTAAATTTGCTCTATATCATAAATTTGAAATGTATATGAATTGTTATATGAAGCATTTATTAAGTTTTTATCCATATTTTCTCTAAGTGCTATCATCCCTCTATGTTTCAAAAGGAATCCAAATTGAGATTTTTCAAAACATTTGCTTTGTGTAAGGCTCCGTTTCTATATGTGATTGTTTGTTGAATAGTTCTTATTTTTCTTCCTAGTTTTGATCATTTTAATGACGAATTATTATACATTAAGTAACTAAGCTACTTAATATGTAAGTTACATCGTTTGTAAGTTTAATTTGTAAGAATACAAATTTCCTATATAGCACAAAATAACAATAATAGTAATAATAATTGTCTAATATTTAAGTGTTTAAGAAATATCATGAATATTTTTCTTTTGTCTGAAGTATCTCATTAGTGTACTTAAAATAATTAAATAAAATGAAATAAAAAGTGAAATATGAGAGAAATTAAAATACAAATTATAGACCAATGATGAAGATTCTGATATATATTTTATACAGATGCAACTCCCCCTCTCCCATTCCATACACACTGTAGGACCTATTTCTTATAATAGATAATCCCTATCTGTTTCTTATTTTTCAAGTTTAGCTATGTAACAAATTTCCTCTTTAATTCAATAATAAACTATGATATAAATTATTGAGCGTTGCAATATAAAAATATATAATAACAAGATAGATTTTAATATAAAATGTCATTAATAAAAAAAAAAAAAAAGAAGAAGAAGAAGAAGAAGAAAACTGGGCGATTTTTACCGTTAGTATTATTTTGTGCCCCTCAGAAATTTTGTGCGCAAGGAATAAGCCTTGGGTTTCCATGCGATAGCCTTTGGTTCCTGAAACCCGTTGGCTGTGCATTTTAGTTAAAATAATAATTTAAAAAAAATTAAAGCAAATGTATTTTTTACTTGCATGTTAATGTCAGCATATAGCATTAATTTTGTACTAAAGAAAAGGTCATTGATAATGTACATTTATAATTATATAATTAATAAATATTTTTCGAATTTGAGTGGGAAAAATAACTTTCCAGAGCAGTTTAATAAATTGCTTAATTAGAATAATTGCTCAAAGTGTTTGTTAAATTTTTATTGAATTCTATCTTGTGCTAAAATTTTCTACAAATCCTAGATATTTTCGAGGAAAAAAACAGTTTTAAATGCAATATTTTTTCAAAAATTCAATATTTATGCAAAATTCAATTCGAAATCATTAAGAAAATTTCAGAAAATAAACTGAAAAATTCAGAATATTATTTTATCAAACTTTTTGCAGGAAAATAGAAACCTCTAAATTATTTTATCCATAATTTTAAAAATATTTTCAAAAGTACTTGTAGGAAACATCAATCAAGTATTTCATTGAAAGATTTACAATTTCAGCAAAGATAGATTTGAAAACTAGGAAAAAGTAGTTTTAATTGCATGTAATAATAATAATAATAACATTTAATCATTTCTGATAATTAAACTTCATTTTAACGATAGTTTTTTAATGACTGTAACGACTAAACGGTATCTACAAAACATAGGCGTAGGAAAAAAAGGGTGGGGGCGGGGACTGAGGGTGGTCAACCCCCCCCCCCTGCCCCATTAGTTATTACAAAATTTTCTTATAATACCCCCCCCCCCCAAAAAAAAAAAAAAAAAAAAAAAAAATCACCCATTTAAAAACAAAATTAAAGTTTTATAAATGTTCATAATCACTACTATTTTACAGTTAATACGAATAGTCATTAAACATTGATTAACTTTTAATTATTAATTGATTTTTTAGAATAGTTTTGAATCATTTTTAAAATGAAATTTTTTGAGGTTCTCCCATAATTTTTGAATTGCTAAGTGTGTGTGATAGATTTTTTTTTTTTTTTCAGCTCTGGCTCAAAATCTAATATGTAGAATTTTATAATGTACTTTGACATATACTGATGTCAGTTGGTTTTCTGTGAAAATCGTCAACATGTGCCGTTGTAATGCTACGATTTCTCAAATTTTTGGAAGGCTATAACTAAGATTTTAACTGTGCATAGCTTCGAAAACTTGATATTTGAAAGGGCTATTATGAAAGGACATGCTGATCCAATTAACTGCAATTCCGTGTACTAGAAAGCTATATGTCTGCTTCTGTAGTTTATAAGTGCACAAAATTTAATATGTGAGATCACCATTATAAAAAGAAAACTCACCAAGTAGCGCTGCTATAAATGATTGAAATTCCACCAAATTGCATATGTGCAAATTTATTGTGAGGAAAAAAAAATTCATTTTTTATGCGTGTTTGTTGGTACGTGGCACTCTTATATAGAATGATACAGAAGAAAGTTTTGTTACGCACACAATATACTAGTTTTTTTATATTATGTGTATTTTTTTTTTTTTTTTTTTTTTTTTTTAAATAATGTCCTATAAAATTAATAAAGAATTTTTTTAATTTATTTTTTCCTTACTTGGACTTTTTAAAATTATTTTTTTATTTTTATCTCTATTATTTATTCTTTTATTTGAAACGTGATATTTGTTATAAGTAAATCGTTTATATTACAAGTATTTTTAAATATTAGTTAACAAAATTTGTTTGAAACCAGCAAAAACTGATATAAAAACCATATTGTTTTACTTCTGATCTCCAGTTTCCCCAGCTTTATCAAAACTACATTGCATTTATTTCTTAATTAATAACAATTGAAGATATTTTTCTGGGATTAATTGATAATAATTTTTTTGTAAAATGAAAATGAAGAGAAATAAAATTTAGTTTGTCCCACCCTCTCCCGTAGATTTACAAAAATTCCAAATTACTGTGTATTTCCTTAATAAGTTATATAAAATAAGAAGTTTCATTGAAATCAGTGAAAATTTATATAAAAATCTTTTTTTTTTTTTGTGTGTGTGTGTGTTAGTGTGTCTTCCACTGCCAAAAAAGCCCTTCTTTATATATCTAATGTATTTTTCTTTAATTATTATGAAATAATAATATATAATCTTCTTGAAATTGAAAAATAAAATACTTTTTTATTTTTATTTTGTCCTCTCCCCCTTCCTCAAACCACTAAATATATCAGAACTCTATAATGTCCCCCATCCCTCCCCTTTTGCTCGATAAAAATGACAACGAAAACAATGGAAACCAGAAAAAAAGACATTGGTGAAAATTGTAACAGTAACTTCTAATCTGTGCAAATAAAGAAAGGTGACTCTCTATGTTTATATGTATGATTGACGTATGGGCTGGGCTTAAAAGTGTAGTTTTCGAACGAATACAACTAACTCCCAAAAAATACATTATCTTTAACGACAGTTGTGTACGTTTTGAAATTGAAGATAGCATTTCTTCTTTGCTTTTAAGGTATGAAATACAAGTTCGCAATGGTTTCATTTAAAAAGAAATAAATATTTTTATTTTTAGAAATTAACTTTGGGTGTAATTTAGTAGCTACATTTAGGGATGAAAAAAGATATTACATTAAATTAATTTGTTATAATTTTAATAATACAATGTAGTTTTATGATTTAGAAAAGTTTATTTTAGCTCCGCTTTAATGATTTTCAGTGCAAAATCATTTATTACAACTGTATAACCGAAGTTTTACTATAAATTGTAAGTTAACTCATAGTTAAAATGAAGTTGTTTATAGATAATTAATAAGTCATTTCTGCTTTACAAATACAACTGATAAATTTTTATACTATGCAGTATATATTATGAGTAAACATGCAGCATGCCAATACGAGAAATTAAAATGCCAAAAAATCCTCATTTTAACCAAAATAAATTTATAAATTTATAAATAAGTAATATCATTTAACGTCTTTTGATAGCTTAAATTAAAAATTTAAAACTTTCAGTAATAGTTTGTAAAAATATCAGTAAAAGTTGGGATAAGTAATGCTAAATTATTTTTTTCTATTCAAACAGATAAAAAGAAGAAAAGGATAACAGTTGTTTCAAGTTAGACTAATTTAGTCTTACCTTTTATGAAGATTAAAAATAAGTACGGGAGAAACAAACAAACAAAAAAAAAAAAAAAAAAAAGGCTTTATTACATTAATGTGTGTGCAATACACTTTAAGCTATATATTGAAGTTGAATTAGCTGAAGTATGATAGATTACTATAAAAAAAAAATAAATAAATAAAAAAAAAAAAAAAAATCTGAATTAAAATAAATTTATCTGAAATTTTTAGCTTTTTTCTTCATTTTAAAATTATTTTGAATAGTGTGATAGTCACAAGATTCTCCATACACATACACACTGGCCAGCTTCCAAAAAAATACTTTTTTGGATCCAGGATACATTCAAACTTGTAAATTAGGTGAAAATCTTACATCCAAACTTTTAAAAGAATACAATACCTTTATTACGTACAATTGTTTTGTAGCGAAAGTAATAATTTAAATTATATACATTCACATTTAGATATGGAATAGAATTATGGAATAGATTATGGAATAGAAATATCAAAAATTTCGATTTTCAGTTTTTACGTTTCGAGATGTCTTGAACCTTATTTGATCATTTTCAGAAAATGCTCATCTGTCTGTGATAAAAATTTTGTGTTGGATCTTGCTCAAAAACTGATACACAGAATTTTACATAAATATATAAGGTGGCCATAATTAAACTGAATATTCTCATACTATTCCGTAGTACGATTTTACTGCTAGAATGGCATCATCTTTCTCTGTAGAAAGATTAAATAAGACGGAGAAGGAGGGATTCCGAAATAAATAAATAAATAAAATAAAATAAAAAGTCTTAAAACTTACCTCTGCGATAATATGTGGCACTGTTTTTCTAAGTTTTCGTCGTAATTTATAATTTAAAATTAATGATTGTGCACTTTTGTAAGTATTGATTCTGTCTCCAGTTCATAATTTGAAATTGGAGCCATTGTGCTGACTCGTACCCCCTTTTTTTTTTTTTTTTTTTTTTAAGAACTCTCTTTATTGTTACGCAGCATCATATATTCTCCGAGTGGGAACTTTAAAACTTTTTTTTTTTTTTTTTTTTTTATCATGGAATCTTTTGTCTTTATTAATCTCCCGTATTAGAAATCCGTTATTAGAAATTCCATTATTAGGAATTCTTAGGATATTTCCGGAATTTTAGAAATTCCTTAGTAGAGAATTTTAGGAAATCCAGGATAATTAGGAATATCCGTTATTAGAAATTCGTTACGTATTAGGAATTCGTAACGGAATCTGTTTTTATTAATCTTCGTATAACATTTACCGCCATTCTCGAAATTAGATTGCGCTGTAGAACATTGTGAACACTGTCAGTTTAATTATGGCCGGGGCCTGTCATATATTTAAATACATCTTGAAAGAAATTAGTGCTTATCAAATTTCGGTGTTATTCGTCCAATAGGTGGAGCTTTTTGTACTGCAATTTTTACTATTTACGGAAGGCTATATCTCAGCCTCAATAAAATATAATGGCATAAAACCTGAAATTGACAATATGTGATTTATGAAATTGACAATATGTATACATGTACTATTTCAATTTAGGTATGTATCGCCTGACAAGGCATAGGTGGTGGCACTGTAATTCAAATTCATGTGCGTCAAGGCTATATATCAACTTCTAGAGAGTATAAATGCAAAAAACTTTAGATGTGATGACTTTTATTTATGCAGGGACTTTCATTTTGTTAATCTCATTGAGATTTATAATGATATTGAATGAAAACATTCTGGATTAGATACATTTCTTTGTTTTAGAATATTTCCATGAAACTGACAATTTTATAAGTATGCCATATAAAATTACTAAAAAATAAATACATAAACAATTTGAAAAATACAGTTAAGCAGTTATAGTTTTTGCTCTTAAATATTGCTTCCCCCCCCCCCCCTAAATATCGTTGAATTGGAATAATTTTTTAACATCAATAAAATAAATTAATAATAATTAAAGAAATAGTGCTTTCCCTATTTTCTCACAAGATAAACACATGTATAGTAAATTAATAAAATATAAACTAAAATAAATTTTTAAAAATGTCTTGTTCAAATGGGTAAGTTTAGTGTTCACGAATATTGTACTATAAATTTCATTTTTATATATAAATTTAATTTTTCAGGTAATATATGACATTAAAATTAATCCTGAAAATCCATAGACCAAAGCATTGTTTTATCTGGAAACACTAACATCAATTATTTTTCTTCCTATATCAACTATGTTTAAACACGAATTGTAGTTAATTCAATTATTAAGTAAGTTTTATGTATCAAGATAAGTTCCATTATTATATGATTACTAACCCGCCAACCCGCCTACGACGATAGCCTCGCGCTCGATTTTTACACAGGTATTCCAAAATTTATTTCTTTTTGCTAGTTCAAATTACTGAACACTACGCTGTCCTACATGATATTTATGTTTTGAGGTCTAAACGTCTCCAAGAAATTTAAAATTATATTGTAATCTTTCAATTCCTATTTTACAATCACATGTTTATTTAATATTTAATATTATTATTAATTTCTCATGACGTATTGACGACATTTGTAATGCAAATTATTCAGCTAAATTATTGTTTCTCATTATTTTAATCAGCTTAAATACACACATTGAAAACATGAATAAAATTATAATTCCTCTAATTTAATGCCCTGTTTTAGCTATTACATCATTTTAAAAGTTAGTTTCAGGAATTTCGGGATTTTATTATAAATAAGATTAAATCCAATATCGTTTTTCAAACAACTTAATTAGTGGCATATGTTAGTAGTCTATACAATACCGTTTTAAATGTAAAATACAAAAAAGTTTCGTCATTTCGCGGGCTTCATTAATTATTGTAAAATGTTTTATTAGAAAGGGTGTAAAGCTTTTAAAAATGCTTAAATATGGAAACAATTAATGTATTCTCTTTTACTTTCATTTTCTTTTCCACTAAAATAAATAAATAAGAAATAAGTGTAATTTTTTTCTCCTGCACTGAGAAAAAATTCTGTAACTGACATCTAGAATCTAAATTGTGGCTCAAGAAAAAATAGTTCCATGTCAACCTTATAAATTCTAGTCCCTTTGGAAAGCGAGTTCTAGAAGCCCTCATTAGAATTCTAGAGTGTTTCCTTATATTTTTGAGGGAAAAAGTTATTTAAAAATCTCTGCAAATAAATGAGACTACAAGAGGCAGGTTTCTGCAACTATAATCTTGGTTCATTACCAAATTCTAGAAAATCAAGCGAGAATTTCTTGCAATATAAATGAATACTCTGCAATATTTAGAGTATTCAAAATATTGTTTTACCATCTAGAAATGTGTACAGTAGAAATTCTCGATAATTTCGTCTATTCAGTTTATTGACGTGCCTTATGCGCATAGCTCTGAAATCTATATTTCTAGTTTAGGGATTTAGAAAATGGCCACTTATTCGTTTTAGAGAAAGGCGGTATATATATTTTTTCTCAGTGTGAATCTGCGATTTTAAATGTCTTTATTTTGCTTCAATCTATTTGCCTTAACTATACATAAGTTTGTTTGTTTTTTCACTTTTCGTAACCATACACACGGTAGAGAAAATATTATTTTGAGATTAAATTTTCGAAATGGAGCTTTTGTTATAGCTACATGTTTTGAAGTTCTTTGAATCCAAAAATCATGTTTTTTTTTTTTTTTTTTCGTTTGATCTGTGTGTCTGTCTCTTATCACCATATCTCAAGAACAAATGGAAGCAGGAAGTCCAAGCACGGTATTCTGTATATGCATCATGCTACAAACACTACACCTTTCTTTGAGATGAAACAAAGGGTTCATGTACAGGGCCATCCACGAGAACGCAAATACTTTAAGTCTATGAAAAAAAAATTGTGTTAAGTACAGTGTAACATCTATACGCTGCATCACACAAAATTTAACATAGTTTTTTTTAAGCACAAAAAGTATGTTTTGTATAAATTGTATATGAAACTCATTCATCGTTTACAGGGCTCCCAAAGTATTTGAATAGAATTTGGTTGTACTTGGAAACTGCTGGATGTGTATATCATTTTCTGTTACGTGTTTTTTATATAAGAGTAAATTTAACTACGCAGTGTAACGTGCATAAAATTTTTAGAGAATGTGCAGGGCTAATAATAACAAAACTTTGAAAACACTATAAGTCACGAGTGCTGCAATCAAAGCGGTTACGAATTGCAGCACTCGTGACTACATTGTTCGCCTGACGAAGAGTCGTGTCTAATTTCTACCCGAAACAGTTGTTGCAGGTTATAGCATTTTATGGTTTTATACAAAGTTCTTTTTCTTATTGTTTTAAATGGCATTTCTGTGGTGCTTTTTATAACATACAGGGCTATCAAAAATTAAATTAAACGTTCTTTTCTATTGAATATAATTGATGAAATGTTTGTCTGCCTTCTACTATGTCGATGAACACTGCTCGCAAAAAAAAAAAAAAAAAAAAAAAAAAAAAATAGTTTCTCATGCCCCTTCTGCGTGTAAACAAAGTATATTTTGAAGTTTTAAGTTTTCACTCTTATATATATATATATATATATAATATTACGTACATAAATCAAGTTTTTAGCATTTAATGCTTAGTTTTAATATGTATAATATAATTTTGAAAATTTTTAGTATATGATTCGTAGCAATTCTCAAATTATCCTTTTAATCATTACCCATTTTCTCGCTTACCCATTTTCCCATTAACTATTTTTCCGTTAATCATTTTTTCCACTTAACCATTTTTCTGCCTCCCTAAATTTTCAACTCAATCTAATAAGGCATTAAGACGCTATAGCACTTTAAACAATGTGATCTTATAGGCCATAATGATAAAGAAATTTTCGTTATGTCTCTCTAAGAAAGCTATAAGTGCTAGATTCACTTAATAGAGTTCGTTCTATTGTTTCCTATAATATATATATGCACCAACTTTCAGTTCAATTGATCAAAACGTTTAAACGATATTGCATTCAATCATGTACTTACATGCATGCATCACTGCAAAAATAGCAAAAGTGAACTCAGGGCACCTCAAAACTTGTAGAAACACAAAAATCTCACTCGTATTTTTGTCATGATGAGGATGACACAATACCTATATATGTATGTTTGGAAAGTAAAAACAGTTTCATCTCTTGAAACAGTTTATTGAACAAACTGAAGCTTTTGTTTAATCTTATAACAAATTTATTTAAAACTTTTAATTTGTATAGTCTATGAAATTATTTTTAAACTTCAGAAAAATTTAAAACTACTATTTATATATAGATATATTTTTTTTTATATCATGTAAAAGTCAAATTATTAAAAATAGATTATGCTTTCAATGAAATGATATTTCCCCCTTAAACGTTTTGTGAAAAGAATATTGAAATCATGTTCGTGAAAAAAAAAAAAGAAAGAAAGAAAGAATGAGATTGAGAGAAAAAGTAATATATAAAAATAGTCTATACAAATTCGCAATGTAGTATATTCTTTTGTAAAAGAGTCCTTAGATAGAACTAGAATCTTGCTTCAGCAGTTGGAAAGGGAGGGATTCCGGAAAAACATGTGGGCAGTGTTAATGTTTTCAAAGCAGGAGGACAAATCTTATCTTGCCTGAGGGCATGTCAGTCATTTAGTTATCTCACCTTTGATGGAATCTGCACCCCTAACATCGCGAACAGATGATAATTAACACACAAAATATTGCAACCGACACACTGTAATTGTAATATTAAAAATAAATTTACAACTCAGAAAAAATTTCATTAAAAAAATAATTTGTTTTGAGGTAAAAAAAAAAAAAAAGGCCTTGAATTTTTATTCAAATATTCAATAATTGAAGCATTTAAAAAAAAAAAAAAAAAAAAAAGTCTCCCTAGTTTTTCTCATTTTTATGCTTAATGAGAGCTTTATAATAATCATAATAAAAATAATAATTCTTTTTTATAACTATTCTTTTTATCTTAATCGATTTTCTGAAAAATGTATTACGCATTTTTCTCTATGTGTCGAGATCAGTTGTTTATTAATTAATTTTTTGCTTTATAATTTTATAGGTTATTTTCCCCCCTCTTTTAAAATAATAATAACAATAGTTCTTCTGCTTTTATTTAAATACATATGTGAAGAAAGAATGGCGGAAAAAAAGTCCCCGGAAAAAAAGTCCCCAGGAAAAAAAGTCCCCAGAAAAAACCCATTAAAAAATAAATAAAAATACTTTTTAAAGCATCTAAGAATATCTAATAATGAGTTGGCTTCGTTTTGTCTTTCTGTTTGTCTTTTAACCTCTGTGATCAAGATTTTTTTTTCCCCCGATAATATTTATTGAAGGGCTTGGAGCTGGTATACCAAATTCAAGTTTTCTAGGGCATATCGATATTTTCTGTTGAAAATTGTATAATATTCGCAACTAATGTATGTAGAGGGACTTGCAAAAAAAAAATTCTGATGCATTAAAGTTCATGATCGGTATTTTGAAAAGAATTTTATTTTATACTGAACATAACATAGGAAGCGCCTTTGCGTTTTTTGCAGGTGGTTAAAAAGAGAGTGTGCCTTTTTATTCTATGAAAACTCGGCACAAAGATGTTTAAATGCATATAAAAGGTAATATTTAAAAGATTAAGACAAAAATAAAATGAAACATTTTTTACTGATGTAGGATATACCTCTTCTATTGGACTGATTTAATTTTCTCTCACAAAGCTTCTAATTATTTTTTCACAATATATATGAAAGGTTAATTGATGCTTTATTATTATAAATATATATATATATATATATTATATATACTGCAAAGAGATTAAATGTTATAGTCACAAAAAATGAAAATTATACATATTTACCTTCTAAAAAGTTGAAACGCACAGTTGCTTTTAGTTTTTCCGTTTGAAATACGGTATTCCCTAATATTAAAGACAACTTTTTCTCATTATATTTTAACTTAATTTAAAAGAAATCCGCTCATTGCGATTTTCATGAAAAGTAAGTAATAGTTATAAAGAATGAAAAATGTTCTAGAAGTGATGGTGATAATTTGTAAAATCAGTTTAAACATTGCTCGGCTGAACAGAACTTCGCATAATAATCTTTTTTTTTTTTTTTTTTTTTTTAACTTTAATTATCTCTTTTAGATGACGATTTTTTTTTTTTCATAGGAATCTTATGATAAAAGATATAAATTATTAGAATAATATAATGACAATTACTTGTGAAATCAGAAGCTTTATTATTATTGATATTATTATTATTATTATTTATTAACTAACCAAATATTTAGCGTAAAGCATTGTTTTAATTAAACCTTAATGTACACAGCATTTTAATAACCTGTACCAGTTTTTTCTCTTTTTATATTCAGTCCCTGATTGACTGTTTACTTAGTTCCGTTGTAAAAATTATTCGTAGCGTAATATAGGGATTCGTTTTCGAAAATGTGATAATAAAGGCCATGTGATAATATGTATATTTTTTTTTATTGTCTCAGATGGAGTGCGGGCTACCAGTGAAATCTAATTTTCCTGGAGATAAAACAAATTCAAAACGAATTATCATCTCAAATCCCTAAATCCAGCAATTTCCTAGAAAACAGGGTTTCTGCTAGGTTTTGTTCCAGGAAAAGCACCGGACACCAGCGACTGCTAATATTTAAATCTATTATCTAATAATCAGATTTTTTTTCATCTAAAAAAAAAAACCTCTAACACTATATTTATATATGCATATAAATCATTACAGCGATTTTCAAGAAAACCGAATTTCTGCCGTAATCTTACCAGATTTATTGCGAATTATCAGTGAACGATAATTTTTCCTGAAGATCCTTCCACTAACATTTACAATAATATATATATATATATATATATATATATATATATATATATATATATATATATATATATATATATATATATATATATATATGTGCATGTTTTAGGACAAGGGGAAGGTGCCAAATGCGCATCCAGATCACCTCCGTTTTCAGACATGACCTGGCTTAGTGTGAGAAGAGTTCAAGCCATTTATTGCGTGGGTTCGATCCTAGTCGCGCTTGTTGTCCTAGCCGTTCGGAGTTTTCCGTGATTTTCTCCGAAACTTGCGTGAATATGAGCTAGGACCCCTTAGAAAAAGCCCACAAAGAGAATTCCTCCTCAGGCCTAGTGCAGTCAATCGGCCTTATTCGGTACAACAACAACAACAATCCATATATTTACTTGTTTGCAATGTATACCATGCCGCGATTAACAAAAAAAAAAAAAAATAGAAGAAGCTACATTTATCTAAATGCTATCCCACAATTAAAATTATTCTTAGGAATATTGCATACATTTCTTTGAAGGATTTTTGGGAATAAGGCCGATTAACTGCTGTAGGTCCTAGGCCTGAGGGGGAGTGCCCTCCGTGGGGGGTCTTTCTAAGGGATTCTAGCCCGTATTTCGCAAGTTTAGGAGAATTCCGAACGACTAGGCCGACGAGCATTCTGGGATAGAACCTGGCACCTCACGTCTACCAGCTTTGAGCGCAGAACCGCTCAGCCACTGGTGGACCCATTTCCTTGAAGTATTTCTGCTTATGGTACTTTACAAATCTCTATAGTTTTAGAAGTCGCATATGGAATTAAAAATTTTACCCCACTGAAGAAACAATCAGTATTTAATATTTTAAAAGGATTTTTATCAATTTATATATATATAGATAGATAGATAGATAGATAGATAGATAGATAGATATAGATATTTAAATATAATTTAAACAACACACTACATTCTTTGTTTTACTATGTAGTGTTTTTATCGATAATAACGAAAAGTCAAAATCCCTGGTACCTAACCCTAGCCTATAATAGAGACCTGCGCCTCGGCAGAAATGAGAGATTTTTCTCAGGGATGCTAGTCCGTATTCACGCACGTTTTGAAGAAAAACCATAAAAATCTCCGAACTACTAATCCGACGAATGTGACATTGGATCGAACTTCGAATACAAAAGCGACGTAGGAAAGGGAGGGCTCAGCATGCTCAAGACACCCTTTATTGATTATTACGAAGTTTTTTTTTTATTGCCAAATAAAAGTATCACCAAATTAAAACCAAAATTAATGCGTTATAAATGCTCTTAATTGATAATATTTTATAATTGATACAAATAATTAGTGAATATTAATTAACATCTAATTATTAATTTATTTTATTAAGATTAATTTTGAGTCAATTTTAAAATAAAATTTTTTGATCCCCTCTCATAATTTTCGAAATGCTACAATATATATATATATATATATATATATTTTTTTTTTTTCATTCTATGTTGTAAAGTTTTATTATATCATGTTTGTTCAAGATGTTTGTTCATTTATGCAACTGTTACTAGATATGTATCCATATATCAGAATTTCATATATTTATCAAATAATAACTTATATAAGATTCGGTAAATGTATATATAGATTATATATATAATATTATATATATATATTGAAAACCTTTCAAACATTGCATATTATAAAACCAAGTATCACACAAACAACTATAAAAAATGAATGAAGTTAACGAAAAGAAAAAATAAGCAACCCGATATTGAAGAATACAAATTCACCACTTTTTCAAGGACACTGAATGAATGTTATATGCAAATTAGGTGATCTTTCTGTCATGCTGTATGCAAACTGCTAAAAATTTACAGCATGCAATACCTGAAGTCACCTAAAAGACTTGAAAATAATTTCAAACAATATGTGGAAAAACCAAGAAAGAAATAAACATATTAAACTTCAAACACCAATTTTTTCATAATAAATCTTTAAAGTGGAAAATACCATGAGAGAAATAAACTTATTAAACATAAAACACCAATCCCTTTACAATAAATCAACCCTAAGGAAATTTAGTAAAACTAAATTTTAACTTTCTTTATTTTTGAAAAGCATGCCGAAAAAGGTAAAACACTCCAGAACAGCCATAAGACAGAAAACAGTTAAATTCACAATTAATAAGGGAAATGAATTCATCTACTCAACGATTAAGTAAAATAATTTTTAGTTTAAATTTTAGTGTAAATAGATCTTCTAATTTTTAGTAAATAAACCTTAATGTTAAATTTTAATTATTTAATTAAATTTGAATTTATTACAGAAATTAATTTGAGTTACGTAAATTCGCAATTCATAAATATCATATTGAGGTAGAAGTATTTCATGGATGCAAAAGAATAAGTTACAGAGAAATGAGCGCTATCTGTTAAAGTGGAAAATAAAAATAAAAGTAATGACCCCTCCTCCCTTTTTTCCCCCCCAATCCTTTCCATCCGTCCAGCCAAAAAATACTACCCATCCTCCGTAATCAAGCATCTAATCAAGCATTATGTATATATACTATGTACACAAATTTTCGAAATTAAAGCTAAATAGTTTAAATACCGCAAAATAAAATAAATAAATAAATAATAAGATAAAAAACTACTCTTTGAGCTGTATGCTTCATTACTTGTATAAAAGCTACTCAATAATAAAAAAGAAGGGGGAAAAAATAGTTATTAACATTTTCATTTATTTAAAAAAAATAAAATAATAATAATAATATTCTACACTGCTGTTTGTAAAAAATGCAACACCAAGAAGGAATGAGAATATCATACTGATATTTATTGGGCACATACATTATAGTAAGAAGGACAATTGATTAAAATTTCAGAAAATTTGGAGTAACATGTACTGAGAAAACAGTACATAAAGCAGCGACCTCTGTGAGCAATAACTGCACTTATCTGTCTAGGTATTGAATCAAACAGCGATTGGATGACATGTACGGGTAGAGCACTTCATGAAGCTTTAACACGATGCCACAATTCATCGATCGTAGTTACTGAAGAGTGGTGGGGAGCCAATCGCTTTTCAACGATTAAACAGTCATTTTCGTTGATGCGAGATCAGGAGAATGCGCTGACCAGAGCAACGGTTGAACACATTATGTACTAAGGAAGGTCCGGACTATACAGACAACTTGCGGTCGTGCATTATCCTTCTTAAATGTGGCGCTGCGGAGGCCTTGAATATAGAGAGGAGGTGCGGGCCTTAACTCACCAGAAATTTAATGGCCGCGTTTCAGAGTGCCGGGAATGCGAACAAGAAGTAATCGAGACGTGTATCCAATGGGACTCCATACCATTACTGCAAGCGATGGAGAGTGTGACGATGCCGAATCCCAGCTGACATTGTGCATTATTGACAATGCCGTTAAATACGGATAAGGAAATCTTGATGTTGTAAACAGGATTGTGATTTGTCTGAAAGGCGACTTCACGTCATCCCTGCGTCCAGATTCATCATTAATCACACATTAAAGGCGCCCTTATCAGAGATGCAGTTTTGAGGGTAATCAAAATTTTGGTAGCCGCATACTGGGTCACCACCTGGAGTGATGGTATGTGGTACAATTGGATACACGTCTCGATCACCTCTTGTTTTGATTCCCACCACTCTGAATACCAGCCATTACATTTCTGACGAGTTAAGGCCCTTCGCTCTGCCCTAAATTCAAGGCCTACGAAACGCAGTACTTAGGCAAGACAATGCACGACCGCAAGTTGTAAGTATTGTCCGGATCATCCTTGATACAGGATATGTCCGACTGTTGGTCTGGCCGGTCCGTTTTACTGATCTTGCACCAATGAAAATGACTGTTTAATCGTTGAAAAGCAAGTGACCCCCATCACTCACCAGTAACTACGATCGATGAATTATGGCATCGTGTTGAAGCTTCATGAAATGCTTTACCTGCACATGTCATCCAATCGCTATTTGATTCAATGCGTAGGCAGGTAAGTGCAGTTATTGCTCACAGAGGTCGCTGCTTTATGTACTGTTTTCTCAGTACATATTACTCCAAATTTCCTGAAATTTCAATCAATTGTTCTTCTTACTATAATGTATGAGCCCAATAAATATCATTATGATATTTGCATTCCTTCTTTGTGTTGCATTTTTTTACAAACAGCAGTTTACATATTTTAGAAAATAATTTCTTGAGAATTCTTTCTTTCTATATACATCTAAGATTATTGTGACGAGAATAGAAGCTATATGCTTCATTTAAAGAGTTTTAGAATTTTTATTGACTTCCTTCAGGCCTATTCTTCTCTTGTCATAAAGTAATGGAACTTTCTTGAGAGAGTAAAGCTCTATGTATTTTTACTGTGTTGGAAACAAAATATTTGTCCACTGATTTGGAAGATTAATATTTTTAACCCAGGTCGATGGAACTGCCGCCCTATGTTTGTCTTTTTCCCTATCGAAAGTCTGAGGTCGTCACTAAAAAAAAAATACACATCGCGCGCGGCAACACTCTACTAGAAAGCAAAGCATTGGACTGGACACTCAGCAGTTCTTTGCACCACCCAATTCACTTGCCAATTGTTTTATTCTAAAAACTCATATTTAATAAGGTCATCTTATGATATTGTTGAGTATAATAGTCGCAGCGTAATACAAAAGACAGGAAAAGCTATAATTTTATATCGATTTCTACAAAGAACGAGAATTTATCGAAATAATGCATGCGAAGATAGCAGAGAAAAGATTTAAAAGAAAAAACAAAAAAAAACAAAAAAAAAAAAACAAAAAAAAAAAAAACAAAAAAAAGAAAGAAAGAAAGAAAGAGAGAGAGAGAGAAAACAAGAATTTGTAGAGATTTTTTTTTTCACAAAATGATTATATGGATTATATGAGAGATGTATTCAAAAATAAGTTAAATGATTCATGAGAAATTTCATAATAATTTTACATAAATTAAGCTATCCGCTTTCGTGCAATACAACAAATCATTAAATAAATAAATAAATATAGTAATAATATTAAAAGAAGACACATAATTGTGTCTACATCATTTGAAATTATATATGTATGATGGCAGTAAGAAAATGAATAAAGTTTAAAAAAAAAAGTTATAATTAAATAAAAAATTAAATTAATGTGGTAACCACAAGTAAGGAACGCAAATTCACATTTTAAAGAGAAGAATCGGTTTATATTGTTCATTTTTACATATTTAAATCAAAAAATAACTATTAAATTACAGTAAATGTATTAAAAAATAAAATAATAATATATATATATATATATATATTTTATAGAATTTAATTTAGTACTCACGTGCTACTTTTAATTCAAGCTTTTTTCTTAGAAATTTATAACTTCTTCGATTGTATAATAGATTATTTCATAATAAACAAAATTCAAGATGATGTCCTGCTGCAAATGAGGATAATGATGTTTTCTTCCTGCGTGAAAATATAGGACTGCGGTCCTAAAAAATTGATGAAACAATGATCTCATGTATGCCTATTAATTATATAGATAAATGAAAAAAAAAAAAAAAAAAAAAAAAACAACTATTATGACATCAGTTTTATTCGAATACTTTTTAGACTCTGGTAATGATTTTATTACCTTTTAAACCGGAAAAGTATTAAAAAACTGTTTTGGGGGCAACATTGTTTCTTTCTTTTTAAAAAATTTAACGTTAAAATGGGGTTTTATTTAATATCTTTAGAACTAAGGATCTTACTGCGACGTTAAATAGATATTCGTCGGATTGATAAGTATGCCAACATTTGTAGCGATGGATGGAACAGTTTTCTTTTAACTAATTAAAACCTGGTATAATACGACGTTTATTTTATCAAAATAGAATCGCGTTCCAGAATTTTTTTTTTTTTTTTTTTGAGTGGTCGTACTTCATACCGTTTGGAAGGCCTCTTGCTTATTATTATATGTAATATATATGTATGTATATATATATTTTAAAAAGTGACCTTCCAATTTATTAGAAAAGCAAAGTTTTTGATCAGTACATTTTGCCTGTTTTAATTTATACTTCAAAAACTTGGTCTTTAGCATGTAAAGCTATACAAAAATTTCAAATAACTCAGAGAAGCATAGAGAGATGCATATTAGGATTCACCCGAAGAGACAAAAAGAGAAACACTTGAATCAGGAAACAAACAAAAGTTACTGACGATATTTCTTGAGTCAAGAAGTTAAAATGGAGCTAGTTTGGGTATCTTGCGAGAAAAAATGATGATAGATGGATCACCAAAGTTTTATTTTGGATGCCGAGAGATAAGAAAAGACCGAGGAAGAGACACTGTGTCGTTGGAGTGATGATATTGTGAAGTTTAGAACGAGCAGAATGGAGATGAACTACAGAGAATAGGGCAATATGGAATCACCTAAGAGAGGCTTTCATATTGCAGTTGATGATAAAGGCTGAAATTGATGTTTGACGATGATATAACGACGGAATATATAATGTAACACATAACTGCTTCATTTGAATTTCAATAGCATTCAATTCATCACCATGCATTCTCAATTTCGAAGTAGTTTAATCAACTAAACCTGCAAAATGAATTTCAACCATTCGAAATATATACATACATTATTCTTAATTTAAACTCATGTTTTATAATTATATATATATATATATATATATATATATATATATATATATATATATATATATATATATATATATATATATATATATATATATATATATATATATATATATATTTATTTATGTATATGGTATTATTTCTTAGTGTTAAATTGCGAAAAGAAATTTTCACACAAATTTAATTTCAGCCTCTATCTATTAAACATTTAAAAAATTTACTTTTGAGTACTGCATCGTTTTGGCAAAATTTTATTAAATCTCGTTCCCGTTAGTAAAATATAGATAATCAAAAAATTTTGTTTATTCTTTTGTTTTTAAATCTTACAGCATTAACTATGAAAAGAAATGGCTTGCTAATACTTTGCTTTCAGAAAGTGCGGAAATTATAAAAAATCAAGTACCACATTTTTTACTTCTGTGTTTCTTGCTACGTCATCAGTATTTCTGGTTCCACTCTTTCGAATTTGATGATAAGCCCTCATCATACTCTCCAGCTCTGCTTTTAGCCCCTGCTTACTACAGTTCTGTATTTGCTACGTCTTGGCTTGTAGGTGCGGTATGTTGTAAATTACGTCCTAGGTTGCCGATGTATAATAAGTCTTCATTTGGTGGTATGTACTATTCCTTGTTTGCATGTGTGTATTATGTTCTTACTTGCGGGTGTGTAATGGATTTTAATTTGCCGTTGTGTATTTCGTCTTCATTTGCCTGTGTGTAAAAGGTCTTGATTTGCCGGTGTGTATCACGTTCTCATTTGCCTGTGTGTAAAAGGTCTTGATTTGCCGGTGTGTATCACGTCTTCATTTGCTTGTGTGTAAAAGGTCTTGATTTGCCGGTGTGTATCACGTCTTCATTTGCCTGTGTGTAAAAGGTCTTGAATTGCCGGTGTGTATCACGTCTTCAATTGCCTGTGTGTAAAAGGTCTTGACTTGCCGGTGTGTATCACGTTCTCATTTGCTTGTGTGTAAAAGGTCTTGATTTGCCGGTGTGTATCACGTCTTCATTTGCCTGTGTGTAAAAGATCTTAACTTGCCGGTGTGTATTAGATCCTAAAAGGGCGGCGTGTGTAATTTTTCTTTTATGCTGTATTTATCAGTATATAATCCGTGCATTAATTTTATGCATGTCACCATATTTTTAATTTACCAATTTCGTTTTTTCTCAAAGCTAGATAAAATACATAGTTTTACATTTAAAATATGTAGTTATCTGTACAATTATACGATGCTATATAAATAACTGAGCTGCCCTTTATGCGTCCGTAAAATTATTTATTTTTGACATTTCAGGTGTAAAAAAAAAGATCTTATTCTGGATATTAGACACTAAATACTTTTTATGGTACCAAATGATTGATTTTACTTTATTACACACTAGCCGCTTTTAGTGAGGAACTGTTTCGCTACACATGTAACTTATGACAGTGCAAGTCTCTTACTCGAAAGTTTTGTAGTGCTATAAGCACTAATCGAGTGTTTTGCTTTAATGAACTGTAATAATGATAAACATTATCAGGCTTTTGGTGTGCCGTAAAAAATACTGACTCTAATGCAAACTCTTGTTCATAAATGTCCGTGGTGTTTTCTTTCCTTGACAGACATTATCAGACTGTTCGCGTATCTTGAAAAACCCCACTGTTCATATTTCTAATTGCTAATCTTACCAATCTGATGTATTGCACCCGAGTCACTTATATAACTTAAATTAAAATCATTATAGTAAAATATTAAATAATTTATCATCGCTAAAATTTCCATTCTGCATAACATTTAATAGTAAATAACCTCTCCCCCTTACCCCCTCCCTCCTAAAAAAAAAAAAAAAAATAATAATAATAATAATAATAATAATAAAATAAAATAATAAATAAATAAATAAATAAAAGGGGGGAGGGGGTTCCTTTTTCATGACGTAAGTTTTTGCCAACTCTAGGAAACAAAGTTCAAAAACAACATACAAATATACCATACGTATAAAAATATTATTATAAACGTAAATTATTTATTATTGCTAAAATTTCATTTCGATATAAAGTATAAAAATGAATTCAAACAACTGCCTTTTTTTCCCCCTTTTCATTTTATTTTAATGATGAAAATTTTACAAAATATTCCATTTTCACAGGCAAATATAAAGAAAATTACAGAGTACATGCATCATAATTTATTTAATATAGTCATAATAGTTGTAAAAAACCGAAGGCACTCATAAATTTATAGTCCACTATAAATTCATGTTTTGACCTCTAGGGGCGCTGTGAAGCACGTTAAAATAGCATTAAAACCATTCAACCATTTAAATGCACAATATATCATAAATCCTTTCATAACAAGAATTTTAATAAAATTTTTACTGTAAGAGATGCTGGAATTTTTTTTTTTCTTTTTCTTTCTTTCTTTCTTTCTTTCTTTTTTTTTTTTTTTTTTTTTAACATAACAAAACACGAATTTCACTTCATAAAATGGTTATAAATAATTACGTTTAATAAATATTATTTATTCATATAAATTAATTATTAAATACAGTTGATAATTTTCTACCTAAAATAAAATATTGTAATAATTATTGATTAAAAATATTTAAAAAGGTATTAAATCTAGATGTTAAATAACTATTGTGTATATGCACATAAAACCTACAAAATGTGTACAGTAAGTATCATGAAAAAATCATATGTCAGCACTACTGATAATATAAATATTAAATAAGTATTAACAAATTCATATAACCGGACTACATTCTTTAATAAACAAGGTTAAAATTTTCATGTAAAAATTAAATACTAAACTAAGTATAAAAAAAGCATTTATAAAATCATTTTTAGGCAAATTCTATTATTCCTTTTCCTTTTATGTTGAGATTTCTTTTTGCAAAGAATTAAAGAACCTAATTTACAGAAAGCATAATAGCCCCAAAATAAGTAGGTTTCAAAAACTACTTTACTATTAACGTGGGAAAAAAAGTACAGTTTACTACAACGTAGTAAATAGTAATTATTAACCCCTCCTTCATAAACAGGTTTTCTACCTGTTCATTCATCAATTGCCTGATATGTATTTTTACCGACCAAACGAGGACCTAAGATTTTCTAGGATACACACTTCTTTCGACCTTCCTTCTGCGACACACTGCTTCAAAATACCTCCAAATGAAGACTTCCTAAATTTTTTATTCTGTTAATGTCCAGATACTAAAAATCCATTATTAAATAGTATAAGATGCGAATCTTAAATTTTGGCAATTGGGGACGTCCCCATTTGCGTGTGTGTCCCGAGTTTGAAGGTGTGTATACACACGGAAGTCCCCGATTCGCACCCCTTGCCAACACACACACACACATATATATATATATATTAATAATTTCTTGTTTTACAATAATTTCATAAACATTTTTTTTTCTTTTTTTATATTCATTTTCTCATATAGTTAATATATTGAAAGTGAAAATAATTAAACGTCTCTTTGAATAATTCAATTTTATATTTTAATTAAATATAGTCATCTAGTATTAATTAAAATTTAATTAAAATTTTAATAAAAGAGGGACGCATATATAAACATTACTTTTTTAATGAGATGCTTAAAAAATTTCAGTGGTTTTATAATTAAACTGGCAGGCTTTGTCCGCTTCACTGGACATTATATTTAAATAAGTTCTAAAAATATCATATCATCATTTTAATAAAACCACAGGAAAAAAATAATAATCTGGTGTGTCACTCACACGACTTTCTCTTACCCTGAAATTTAACACTATAAATGCAGGTTGCAGATTAAAAGGTGAGATAACGAGTACTGTTATGTAAACCTGTGTTAAACAATTCATATTAGGCTTCTGAAGAGTTTTATATGATAATTAGTTCTGTGTGAGGCATACATAATAGACGATTAATCGTCGATGTGATTAGGCACCTGGTGCAATAAAAATTTAATGGTGGATGTTGAATTAAAAAGTCCCCAAATCTGGCAACACTGCGCATAGCCAATCGAGCAGAGTTACTCTTGAAAACGTGTTCCCTCCCCCAAACTTTAGAGAAGGGAAATACAAATTTCACAAAATCCCTTTATAGTGCACGTTGGATACGCTTAACTAATCCACACATAAAAAAACAGTCTGAGATAATTTGGATCAAGATTGCGTTTGGAAACGTATTTACTGCCCCCCCCCCCCCGAGCGTAAGGGGAGTAAGGGAGGCAATTTCGTAAAATCCCGTTATTATAAGTGTCGACTACATATAAATAAATTACGCACCAAATTTCGTGCCCACAGATACCATAGATTTTCCAAGACAAATTTAAAGCTAAAAGTGGGGGGTCCTTGATTCCGCCAAATCGTAACCCATCAAAAAAATCGAAAATCTCCCCCCCCTCCTACACACACACAAAAAAAAAAAAAAAAAAAAAAAAAAAAAAATGGGTTTTCGGAAATATTTTTAAGGAGACACATAGTGGTTTTCAATATCTTTATACTGCTTTTAGTACAGCGCTATTAAAAAATGCGAAATTTACGAAATTTCTTCCCTCCATTAAGAATAAAAAATTCCAAAATGGCACATATTGTTTCATTTGTACTCAAGTCTAGTCTGCGCATGTGCAAACTTCTCCAACATGGACTAATTCGGGGCCGCTTACAAACATTTTTTTACGTCCTGTCTCCCAGGAGGAAAGAGGAGGGGGAATTTTGATTAATCCCGTTACATTTGGTGGCAGATGCTTTTAAATAAACCACATCTCCCATAGATTTCCCATGATGCATTCCCCCCCCCCTTTCTCAGTCACACACACACAAAAAAAAAAAAAAAAAAAAAAAAAAAAAAAAAAAAAATCGACAATCACAAATAAATCATAATAATAGTAATGTGTTTTTTGAAACATTCTAAAGAAGGACGTATAGCTGTTTCAAACATCTTTGTCCCCTTTTTAATAGAGTGTTCTACTTAAAAATTTCGAATTTCCAAAATTACCTGCCGATTTCCTTCCCTCCATCTCCTTAAAAATCTAAAATTCTTAAATTGCCGATAATTTTTTATTTGTACTCAAGTCCAGTCATGCGCATTTTTTTCTCTTTGAAGTAATTTGGAACCGAAATATTTGAATTCCGTCCAGCCATTCTTACGTGACGCGAGGACAAAAATAGCCGCTACACACTGATATACAAAAATATACCGCCTTCATCTAGAATGATTAAGTGGTCATTTTCTAAATCCCTTAATTAGAAATACATGTATCCGAGTTATGGGCATAAGGCTCGCCAGTAAACTGAACAGACGAAATGATCGAGAATTTTTAATCTACATATTTCTAAATGGTAAAAGAATTTTATCAATATTCCGAATCTTTTATACTGCAAGAAAGTCTCGCTTGATTTTCTAGAACTGGTTAATAAACCAAGATTATAGTTGCTGAAACCCGCCTCTTGTATTCGCATTTAATTTCAGATATTTTTAAATAAATTTTCCCTCGAGAATATAGGCAAACGCTCTGGAATTCTAATAGGAGTTTCTAGAACTTGCTTTCAAAGGGAACTATAATTTATAAGGATGGTATGGAACTATTTTTTCTAGAGCCACAATTTAGATTCTGCATGTCAGTTATAGAATTTTTTCTCAGTTCAGACATACAGACACAACGACAAACATACACAGAAAATCTTCTGAAGCCATTTTTACCTTTCATGATGTGAAAAACATGAAGATATCGAGAAATTGTTTTCATTTTGACAAATTTATAGATAAAAGTCTGATTTTATAAATATATATATGAATACGGAAAAAAAAAAAAAAAAAAAAGATAAATACGAGTTCTATTTAATACATTTTGTAAAAATGTCATAACTGTATAAAATAACCTGATATTCTTGAACCAAAATTATCTGTTAAATAACTGATTTTTTTAAAAAAATCTATTTTTTTAATCATAAAAGCATACTTAATTATATTGTACTTATTGCTTAAAGTACAAAAACTTTATCTCTGTATATATACATATATATATGTTTTATGCATTAACTATTGGTATATAAAGTTGCTGCATACTTTTCTCGGTTATGTGCAATTATTTGTGAATGTTAGTTCACAAATTTAGTAATAGTTTACATTAAGGAGTTTATTGAGAATTAGAAGCATTTTATTCAATTGTAAAGGAATAATTTTCCAAATTTAAAGGATTCTTTATGTATTTCGCGTCTTACTCTACTTGATTTTATTCTTATGTGTATATGTATGCCTAATTTTCGGTAATACTGTGCTTAAAAATTTAGCATTATTTGTTTTAAGTACGTTTTGTCACTCTAGCGTCTTAATTTATTTTTTTTAATACTAGGACTAGCTCACTCAATTCAGAATCAAACTTAAATAAAAGTTCTGACTTATCCAAAATTTTATTAAATATCACAGAAATTTGCTTACTTTCTATAGTCGTGTCAGCTATTAACTCATCGAACCGGTTACAAGTACAGCCCTTAAATAAAATAATAGACCGGCGCATCACCGCCATTTTTTTTGCCACCGAAGAAGACAGCATTCCCGCTTGGCGTCCATATCGCTTCTTTAATGATTTTAAGAAATCTTGATCTGATGCTAATCCGGTCAAGATAAGAGCAATAAGCAACAATAATATTCCTAAAAACACTTTTTTTTTTCACAGTACATTCTCAGGATGTCATTTTATTCTGAGGATATCCTATGGATGTACGATGTGTTGTTAGGGCGGTTTCTCTTTCTTTTACAAAGTGTCGCCAAAACTCAAATACACAGTAATATAAGGTCTATTCTATGAACACTTTATATTCACTTCTTGAATGATTATAGCAGTTTATTGCTAAACAAACTTCCAAATTGTAGTTTACTTACCTAAAATTATGAAATATAATAAAATAAGTTACTCTAAAGTAACGTAAGACGATAAAAAAAATGTTTGTGGTTTGTTTATCAGAAAAATGCGCTGGGTACATGTGGCAAACCTAAGGCAAGAAAATGCCTGATGCGCCAGCTCGTATATATAGGAGCCTTAGTTACAAGCAGTCATAAATTGACGTCGTAAATTTGTCCTTTCTCTTTTCAAATTATCCAAAACATTGGTATACGCACCATCATTCTTTGTTTGGTTCGTAATTCGCACCATCGTTATTCTTTTGATTCAATATGAATTTCAGTTACGTAAATGCAAACAAAAGAATATTTCAAAAGCAAAGAAAGTACTAGTTACTTATTTTAGTGTAGAAAAACAAACATATTCGAGTCAAATATCGCGAACGCCAAAATGTTACTTATCAGCATTCAAAGAATACACATATCGTACTAATTAAAACTATGTTTATGTACAGATGATATGAAATATTTATACGTAAAGGAAAAAGAACTTAATCAAACGTAACGTATTTAAACCACTGAGCTGAAGAACAACTGGAGCAAATGCTTCCAATACTTTTACACAGTGTTCGTGCGTGCCAGTTTTTCTGCAATTGTTCGCCTGCCTTGCATGGCAAGCAACATTTATCGGGTCGTCTATTACTATTATAATCTTTAAAGAATTAAAATTTCAAATTGTAATGTCATGTTTAGCATATGGTTGTTCAAACAGACAACCTTTACACAATTTTACTTTGAAATATAAATATATCAAATGCTTTTTGCCATGCAACGCTCGGAAGACAAACCTTCAAAAAACGGCACGCGAAAACCGGTCTAGCATTTCCTCCAGTTGTTCTTCAGCTCAGTGATTTAAACCAGAACAAAACTTAAACTAAAGAGACTAACTTGTTGCCAGATTTACAAACCAATATTACAATTTTAAATATAATAATAAAATACAGAACGTGGGTTCATAACAATGTGAAATTCCAGAGTCTTGAAACATTTTAATCGGATCCATTTCTTGATTAGATAAATTCTACAGAATAAAATCCAGATTGATGTAAAGAAAAAAATTAAGTTATAATCGTTATAACATAATGAAGTATTTTCTTTTCGAAAAATAAGAAATTAAAATTCAACGGTTACAATTAAAATTTTGCACAAAACTTTTTGCACGATTTGAAATAAAATTATTTCTACTAGTAACCCGTAGCAACTAGTAACCCGCATTTCTATCCGCGTTTGTAATGATCGATAGATGGCGCTTTATCAACTGCAGTTGTTAGTAAATATAATAGCCACGTGTATTAATTATTGTTCTTTCTTGTTATTCTATCATTGTTTCAGCGTGAAAGCTATCAGTGATGTGATAATTTCACCTTAGTCCACCAGAGGGCGAGCATTTCATTACAATCGCGGATAGCAAACCCGTGCGAAATTTTCGCACTATATTTCTTTTCTTATCTCCTTATATTATTAAAATCTGTACGCGTGTGTCTGTGTGTGTGTCTGTGTGTCTGTCTGTCTGTGAGAAACGGCTTGATGCAGCAAAAGCTCGGCCGCTAACGGTCGCACGGACTTCGAACTGGTACCGTCGGACAGAGAATTTATCGCAGATCTGGGTTATCTAATTTGCTAAACGCTGCGACCCTAATTAGCGGAGATATTAATTAAAACGTCGACTTATATCTACCGAAAAATGACCCAGAATTCATGATTAAATGCTTAAAAAGCGACATTTTTACGGAAAAAGTGGAAAATAAATTAAAAATATCAGTCGTATTGTTACAAAAGAGAAACTATTGGAAAGGGATTTTTTTTCTTAATCCGATGGTTTAAACGGCTTATCGATCGGACAATTAGATTTTTTAAAATTAACTAAACTATAAAAAAATGTTGGCAACAAATCACAAGAATCTTAGGTTCGCAGACGATAGTCTACAGCCTTGAATGGAAAGAAACACATCTGGTATTTAATGAGGTCACGTGTTTTCGTACTGCGATTAAAAATTGCTATTTTCTATTTTCTTCAATTTTTCAAAATTCGCACATTTCGCTTAGTGTGCGATCTTAACACCACAAAAGAAACTTGCAGTTCAAATTTCAGCGATTTTGACCAACAAACAAAAGATTTACATTTTAATTGCAAATTAAATTTTATCTTTACACGCCTGACATTTTATCTGTCGAAAGAGGATGAAAGTTTCAAAACGAGACAAATACACTTAATGTAAAAATATTTCTTTTTCTATTTACTTCCATTAACCGACTACCGTAGATAATGGAATTCGAAATTTCTCTTGACTTACACGTTTTGAGGTTTCATGGCGCTGTAATAATTTAAAATTTCAATATTTCAGATTCTAATTATGTTTTTTTTTTTTTTTTTATACGTCATTCGATACGCATTTTAAAGTACGGTTACATTATCGAAAGGGGAATTCGAGATTTCACCCGATTTACCCGTTTTGAGGTTACCTGATTACGTTTTCTTTTGCATCGCAATAGTGGAATTCGAGATTTCAGCTTATTTGCACGTTTTGAGGTCTCCTGAATGCGTTTTCTTTTGTATCTCAGCTACTAATTAAAGTATCGAAAGTGGAATTCGAGATTTCACCTGATTTACACGTTTTGAGGTCTGCTGAATGGCTTTTCTTTTGTATCTCAGCTGCTAATTAAAATAATTTCATAAGTAATACATCATTTGAAAGCTTTGTTGATTTGGAATTGAATAGTAGATTACAGAAATTCGATATTTCGACATTTCTCCTGATTTAAACGTTTTCAGGTGTCCTGAATGGGTTTCTCTTTTGTCTCAGTTACTAATTAAAAAAATTTCATAAGTAATACATCATTTGAAAGCTTTGTTGAGTTGGAATCGAACAGTAGATTACAGAAATTTCTACCGCCAGATGGCGCTGTAATATTTTTAAATTTCAATATTTCTATTTCTAATCATAATTAAATTTTTTTTAATGCGTCATTCGATGCACATTTTAAAGTACTTTTACATTATCGAAAATGGAATTCGAGATTTCACCCGATTTACACGTTTTGAGGTGTCCTGATTAGGTTTTCTTTTGTATCTAGGCTACTAATTAAAATAATTTCATAAGTAATACATCATTAGAAAGCTTTTTTGAATTGGAATCGAACAGTGGAATACAGAAATTTCTACCGCAATATGTCGCGGTAATATTTTCAAATTTCAATATTTCAATTTCTAATTATGATTAAATTATTTTTAATACATCATTCGAAAGATATTTTAAAGTTCTTTTAAATTATCGAAAATTTTCACAAGATTTATACGTTTTGAGGTGTCCTGAATCAATTTTCTTTTATGGCGCTGTAATATTTTCAAATTTCAATATTTCAATTTCTAATTACGATTAAAAATTTTTTAATACATCATTCGGAAGATATTTTAAAGTTCTTTTAAATTATCGAAAGTTTTCACCAGATTTACACGTTTTGAGGTATGCTGATTACGTTTTCTTTTGCATCTCAGCCAAATGAGTTAGATCGTTCAAAATTGGTATACGTAGGTTAATTAAGAAGGCCTGAAAGGGTGGAGAAGAAATAGTCGTGCACCGCGCGCGTATCCCTTAACTTGTGCGTGCGCAGAGCGCACGGGATTTATTATTAATTAAATTTAGTTTTAAATTTTTATTTGGCTAACAAGAAAAACTATTTTTGCCGTAGATAACAACACACTGATGTCTAATCTTCTCTAATCAAATAGTGGGAGTTTCCGGGTTCGATCCCAGGTCGCGCACATCGCCCTAACCTTTCGGAGTTTTCCGTGGTTTCTTCCGAAACACACGTAATACGGGCTAGGACTCTCATCTCCCTAACCGTTCGGAGTTTTTCGTGGTTTCTTAAGAAACTCACGTAAATACGTGCTGTTTTATCTCAGCTACTAATTAAAATAATTTCATAAGTAATACATCATTAGAAAGCTTTTTGAATTGGAATCGAACAAAGGAATACAGAAATTTCTAACGCCAGATGGCGCTGTAATATTTTCAAATTTCAATATTTCATTTTCGAATTAAAATTAATTTTTTTTTAATACATCATTCAAAACATATTTTAAATTTCTTTTAAATTATCGAAAATTTTCACCAGATTTATACGTTTTGAGGTGACCTGAATCAATTTTCTTTTATGGCGCTGTAATATTTTCAAATTTCAATATTTCAATTTCTAATTATGATTAAATTATTTTTAATGCATCATTCGAAAGATATTTTAAAGTACTTCTATATTATCGCAAATTTTCACCAAATTTACACGTTTTGAGGTGTCCTGATTACGTTTTCTTTTGCATCTCAGCCAATTGAGTTAGATCGTTCAAAATTGGTATAGGTAGGTTAATTAAGAGGGCATGAAAGGGTGGGGGAAGAAACAGGCGTGCACCGCGCGCGTATCCCCTAAGTTGTGCGCGCGCAGAACTCACGGAACTGCGCTGCCGAAGGCAGTGGGGACCCGGTTCGAATTTGTACCCGATGAGAAATGATTTTTTAAATTTTCTTAAGAATAAAATTTTGACTTGAGAAGGAATATGTGCGCGCAGCGCGCATGGGTCTCCGTAGCGGAGGCAGTGGGGACCCTGTGGGAGTTTTTACCCTATCAGATTTTTTTTATTTCAGACACGAAGGGTCAGGGAAGGAATACGCGCGCGCAGCGCGTGTATCTATTGTGAAAAAAACAATTTCCACATATATCAAGTTAGCAGAGTTAGCAGTGCAGTGAAATGATAGTTGCTCAGCTCTAAAAAGCTATAAAGAAGATAAATATATGTGGCATTCATTGAAGACAAAAGGTTCAATTAAAACAGTTTATTAAAGTTGAAACAAAATGATGAATAACATTAAATCAGCTGAAACAATTTTAGAAAGGTTGCTGACGAATGGTTAAATACCCTTAAAAAATACTGCCATACTGAGTTCAAATAGAAAGCTACTTTTCACACTAAACGAACAAGTCACAAAAACGTAATTTACAATCGTAATAAAACTAAACAGTTTATAATTATATCGAAATACCAGCTCATGACTTTGAGCTAAACTGAAAAAACATAAAAGCTTAAAAGATTAAGGGCTTCAGAGCTTAAGAGACTGATTACATATTTCCTACCTCCTTTTTATAGTCACGAAACGGATTCAAAGTAACAGCTACTAGATGCTGTAGAATAGGAACGCCTCCCATAACTATAGCAACACGACGCTGCGAGTCAGCCGCCATCTATGGGCTTAGCAAAGAGACTCTGCAGTTGAAAAAATATTACATCTCCTCGCTAAGTAGCGAAATGAACAATCCGTAAAAGGATTTAAACATATTTTTCTTTAAGTTAATTTTAATAAAATATGCTTTTAAATATGAGGTAAGTAATTAAAGTTATTTCAAAAGACTTAAACATTAATATATTAATAAGGAATATAATTTTTAACTAAAAGTAATTATCATTAAGCTTTTTAATTTTAATATATCTTTAACTCAAATGGCAGCATCAAAAGAGAAAATAGCACTAAACGCTATAATTCATTTAATTAATAACTTAAATTTTAAAGGTTATAACGTGAATTTAAATTATATTTAAGTAGTAAATGAATTTAAATTTAAATTTGAGAATCAACACGGAAAGGGTATAAATTTTACAACAAGGCCCCCCACCGTGTTGATTCGACAAACACAAACGTCAGCAATTACAATATAAACTTTATTAGAAAAGAAATAAAAAAAACCTTGAATATTTAGTGACTTGATGAGAGATTCACATATGTCTTCTACAGAATATACTTCACACAAAGCTACAAGGTTTGTCAATCACGTAAATCATAAGATCAAGAGTCCACAAGTCCAACTCACACTTTCAAAAAAACAGTAGCACTATCAATATACTATACACATCTACTAAAAGAAAGAACAAGATATTAATATAGAGCAAATATGCACAGCATTTCAAGGAAACCTTTTTTCTCCCCCATTCCCCATTGTCAAAATAAGAAAACGATGATATTCACAAATATATGAAACATTTATATAACATACACATAACCAATTACACGTAGCGCTACGAATTTCTCTCATACAAAAGTTAAACTAAACTATACATCACTACACAATGGAAAACGTAGGAAAAAACCCACCAAGAAAATGCATACATATCCCTCTAATAAACATTTTTCAGTTTCAAAAAAATTTAAATATATATTATACGTTCAAAAAAAATTTTTAAAGTTACTTTATATACATTTACTTAATAAATACTTTATTTACAAATTTAGACATATCACCTTTAGTAAGGGGCTTTGTGAAGGGATCGGCAAAGTTATTTTTAGTATTTACATATTTTAAATCAAACCGTTCCTCAAATAGCCATTCACGGATGAAAAATAATTTTACATTAATATGTTTAGATTTGTTATTCTCTATAGGAGACCTCGTAAAATTAATAGCTGCTTGGTTATCAGCAAAAAGTATTGGTGGTTCATATGAAATAGCAATTAATTTAAAATCAATACAATCTCGTAATATATTATCAAACCACATTAATTCTTTAACCCCGTCACACATGGATACAAATTCACTTTCCATGGTTGAAAGGCAAACACTTTTTTGCTTAAAGGTTTTCCAAGAAATAGGGCTATTATCCAAAAATAAAATTTGTCCCCCCATTGATACGAAGTCATCTCTATTCATCGCGAAATCAGCGTCAGAGAAAGCAGTTAAACATGGATTAAAACAATTCAAATTTAATTTCAAATCTCGAGTACACGAAACATACCCAAGCAATTTAATTAACCCATTCCAATGATTAAACCCCGGTGAATTTTGAAATTGACTGAATATATTAACTGCGTAGGCAATATCAGGTCGTGTCCTGTTTGCAATGAAAGATAAACATCCTAAGATATTCCGATATGGAAATTTAGACATTTCATCAATTTCATTTTGATTAGTAGGACAATCTTTTTTCGAATACTTAATGCCTTTTACAATAGGTAATGAGCAGAAAGGGATGTTAAACGACTTAAACCTGTCATACACTTCATTAATATATAATTCCTGAAAAATTTGTACTGAATCATTTTCATAATTAAATTCTACACCAAGTAATTTCTTGGTTTTACCTAAAATTTTTATATCAAATTTACATTTTAATAAATTAAGAATTTTATCTATTTGAAATTGATTTTTACCAAACAAAACTAAATCATCTACATAAACTAATAAAACAATATAATTTTCAAAATAATATGAACAATTACACCAGTTAAATTTATTAAACCCTAAATCTAATAGTACTTTATTTAACTCATAATACCAGAGCCGGCCACTTTGATGAAGGCCATATAACGCTTTGTCTAGTTTACAAACAAGATTTTCCCCCCCTTTACAACATATCCTTTTGGCTGAGACATATAAATTTCTTCTTTTAAAGGTGCATAAAGATAAGCACATTTTATATCGCATTGAACATTATGCCATTTATAACATGAGACCAATAATGAAAAAAAGAAACGTATTACTGAGAAATTAACGACGGGTGAAAACGTCTCGTCATAAGTGTCCCCCTTTATCTGATGAAAGCCCTGGGCCACGAGCCTCGCTTTAAAGCGGGCAACGTTTCCTAGCTCATCTCTTTTAACGGCGTATACCCATCTATTTCCCAAAACTTTTTTCCCCTCCGGTAAATTAACCAGATGCCAAACTTTACGGGTTTTCATATTATTTATCTCATCATCCATGGCATTTTTCCATTCAATACATTCTGAAGATTTAACGGCCTGATTATATGTTTTAGGTATAGGGATAACTAGTCATGATTTTTTATGAGTTAAACTTGAAGTTGGGTTATCTGAGTTTTGCTGATCAACCACCCCCTCGAACTTATTACTACTAGAGAAATCAAAAAAATTAGAGTCAAAAATTAAATTATTTTTATCACAATATTGCTTGACATCGTTCATTGATCTCAATCTAGTTTTAGTGTTGTCCGGGTAATAGAAGATGTCAACTCTGTCACTCATTTTTCTGGGTACGGGTTTTCTATTCCAAGTAATTGAAGAAAGAGGTTTAAGAGAAGATTTATCTACAGGAGTTTCATCGACGGGCTCGTCACTAGAATCATCGGGCTCACCTCCGAAAACAATGTCAACAGGATCGGAAACTTGACAATCAACTGGACTTTCCGGAAGTAAGTCCAATTCCTCCAGTGAGGTGCCCATCACCGCTCCACTGCATTTACTAAATAGCTGATCAGAGAACGTTACGTTTATAGTTTCAACTATTTTATCCTCATCCTCCAACCAAATTTTATACCCCTTAGTCTTTAATGAATAACCTATTAGTACTCCCTTTTTAGCCTTAGGTTCAAGCTTATGGTCTCTATGCTGTTTTGGGATCCCAACATACGAAATTAATCCAAACGGCTTCAGGTGTCTTACGGATGGTTTAAACCCAGTATATAACTCAAAAGGAGTCTTAGTTTGTCCCCTATGGATTAAACGGTTCCAAGTGTACGCGAAATACAACATTGCATCGGGCCAGAAAGAAAAAGGCAAACCACTATCCGTGATAATAGCTCTAACACAATTTAAAGAAGTTTGATTAAACCGCTCACTTAACCCATTTTGCTCAGGTGTGAACGTGTTAGTTAACTCATGAACAACTCCATTTTTACTACAAAATGATTTGAAATTGTCATTTACAAATTCGGAACCATTATCCGTACGAATAGCTTTTAATTTTTTATTCAAACTACGTTCTGCCCGTGCAATGTGTCTCTCGAATACACCAAAAACCTGAGACTTATCCTTTAAAGGATAAACAGCAACCCTTTTAGAAAATCCATCAATAATGGACAAAAAGAACCTTTCCCCATTTTTACCAGTTACCTTAATCGGGCCCCAGACGTCCATAAATACTTTCTCTAACGGTGATTTAACGCCATGAACATCGGATGATTTAAAAGACACACGGTTTTGTTTACCAATCCTACAAGGTTCACAAAAAAATTTCTTAAACTTAAGTTTAGGAAGGCCCCTCACCCCGTTCTTCTTGCTAGTATTTACAATAGTATCAGGACTTACATGCCCAAAACGAGCATGCCAATACCCAATTTCATTAACTTTTGCAAGAGAAGCTGAAGGATTTTCTGGGTGCCCCCCATTCACTTTACTCCCCTTTTTAACTTTAGAAACATTAGGATATAAATAGTAAACACCGTCTTTAATTTTAGCAGTAAAAATATGTCTTTTATCTTTACCGAACACCGACACTCGACCCTTACCGCCAGTGTATGTGGCACCGTTCACATCTAATTTAGGACCTGATATTAAATTTTTCCGTAACTTTGGGGAATATAAGACATCTTTTAAATACAATACATTTTTACCAAAATCCAACTTAACAGTTCCTTTAGCAGTAATAGGAAAACTAATACCATCGATCGCGACAAAAAGCTCCTCTCCCTCCACAGGAGTATAATGCTCAAAAAGATCTAAATTTCTTAGAAAATGATTTGAAGCAGCAGTATCAAAAATAAAGCTGTCATCATCACTTAAATTACTAAAGTTAGCTTGAGCTATGTAGTAGGAGGGGGGAGATTTGCATTTGTCACGACCGTTGGAGTTATACTTTAAATTTCTAGGTTTAAATTTAACATTACTATTCAAAAAACAGTTTTTCTTAAAGTGGCCAATACGGCCACACTTAAAACAAGTTAAAGGTTTTTTACCTTTTTGCTGGATGTTCTGTATCTGAACACTGTTACTGGCATCTTTCTTAATATCACCCTCACGAAGCTGTAGACGCGATTCCTCCGCTGTTAACTCGGACACAATATTCTGGAACTTGAACTGGTCGTTCTTCCAACGCAACAAATATTGCACTGCAGATTCAAACTTGGATGGTAGGTGTTGCAAGAGCTGGAAACAGCAGTACACGTTCTCCATAGCATGACCAATTTCACGCAGCTGGTCCAGTATTCTTGATAACCGGGTTACAAAAGAATTCACCGTTTCATTCTCAGACATTCTACAATTAATGAACTCTGTAAACAGTCCCATATGATGAGCTCTTGAGTCTGATATAAAGGTCTTCTTCAAAGTCTCCCAGGCATCAATAGCACAATCACAATTTTCAATAATGCTTCTGACTTCAGGCGATGTATTCAAATATATTGTTGACAATGCAACTCGACTACGAGATTTAAAATCCTCCACTTGTTTTGAAGTTATTCCGGCCTCAGCATCTTCAACAGGCAGTTTTTCTTTTTTACATATTATATTCCAGCAGTTTCTTTCAATTAAAATAAATTTAATATCCTTGACCCACGTAGTATAATTATTCATCCGTAATTTTTCAATCGTGGGGTTTAAACTTACTGCCATTTCAATTTCTTATCTTCAAACACTTAGAATGCCATAAAAACTATTATCAAAATTTTAATGCTATGAGCTGACAACGAGCCAAATCGCCCATAACCGCTTATTGTGAAAAAAACAATTTCCACATATATCAAGTTAGCAGAGTTAGCAGTGCAGTGAAATGATAGTTGCTCAGCTCTAAAAAGCTATAAAGAAGATAAATATATGTGGCATTCATTGAAGACAAAAGGTTCAATTAAAACAGTTTATTAAAGTTGAAACAAAATGATGAATAACATTAAATCAGCTGAAACAATTTTAGAAAGGTTGCTGACGAATGGTTAAATACCCTTAAAAAATACTGCCATACTGAGTTCAAATAGAAAGCTACTTTTCACACTAAACGAACAAGTCACAAAAACGTAATTTACAATCGTAATAAAACTAAACAGTTTATAATTATATCGAAATACCAGCTCATGACTTTGAGCTAAACTGAAAAAACATAAAAGCTTAAAAGATTAAGGGCTTCAGAGCTTAAGAGACTGATTACATATTTCCTACCTCCTTTTTATAGTCACGAAACGGATTCAAAGTAACAGCTACTAGATGCTGTAGAATAGGAACGCCTCCCATAACTATAGCAACACGACGCTGCGAGTCAGCCGCCATCTATGGGCTTAGCAAAGAGACTCTGCAGTTGAAAAAATATTACATCTCCTCGCTAAGTAGCGAAATGAACAATCCGTAAAAGGATTTAAACATATTTTTCTTTAAGTTAATTTTAATAAAATATGCCTTTAAATATGAGGTAAGTAATTAAAGTTATTTCAAAAGACTTAAACATTAATATATTAATAAGGAATATAATTTTTAACTAAAAGTAATTATCATTAAGCTTTTTAATTTTAATATATCTTTAACTCAAATGGCAGCATCAAAAGAGAAAATAGCACTAAACGCTATAATTCATTTAATTAATAACTTAAATTTTAAAGGTTATAACGTGAATTTAAATTATATTTAAGTAGTAAATGAATTTAAATTTAAATTTGAGAATCAACACGGAAAGGGTATAAATTTTACAACAGTATCCCTTAAATTGTGCGAGCGCAGCGCGCACGGGACTGCGCTGCGGGAGACAGTGGGGACCCGGTCCGAATTTTTACCCGTTGAGAAATGATTTTTTAAAATTTTCTTAATAAAATTTTGACTTGAGAAGGAATATGTGCGCGAAGCGCACGTATACCTCCACACGTGCGCGCGCAGCGCGCATCGGTCTGCACTGCTGGAGGCAGTGGAGACCCGATGGGAGTTTTACCCGATCAGATTTTTTTGTTTTTTTTTAGGAGCCACGAAGGGTGAGGGAAGGAATACGCGCGCGCAGCGCGTGTATCCCTTAAATTGTGCGCACGCAGCGCGCACGGGACTGCGCTTCCGAAGGCAGTGGCGACCTGGGCCGACTTTTTACCAATTATAAATGATTTTTTTTTTTCAATTTCTTTTCTTATAACTAAAAGTTACTGCTAGTGATTCATTTGAAAATACTGACCCGCTAGCGGGCGAAGCTCGCTAGTTTATCTTTAAAATTTGAAGCTCATAAATATTATACCGATTTCACCACGATTATGAAATTTTATAATATATATATACACTAAGCGACAAAAAAAAAAAAAAAAAAAAAAAAAAGCCGCACTGCAGAAAAAATAACTTATACCATTTTTATTTGTAATAACTTTAAAATTAATGTTTGAAACAAATAAAACTGTCTTGTTTGCATAATACCAAAGGTATGAAATGATACCTATGTATATTGTCGATTTAATAATTCACTTTATTGCACTTACGAAGTACTTTTTAAAAATCTGCATAAAACTTTATTTTTTAACATAATGCAATAACCATACACTTTGCATTCTATTATGATTTATTATATGAAATAAACAAGTTATATTTTAATATATGAAATAAAACTATTTATTTGTTAGATCAAAGCAATTTTTTTTTAAAAATATGTATTCTGCATTGGGTTAATTTCACCTTTATATAGAATTTCTGCATTAATGCGCAATGGCATAGTTTTATACAATGTTTTAATATAAATCTCAGAAATTTCAATGTGCCAAATATCACAAATAATTTTTTCTAGTTCTGGCAGAGTTATAGGCTGCAAATTTCAAATCCTCTCCCCTCTCCCCTGCCTTTTTATAAACGAAACGTTTTCGAGCGGATCGCGATTTTGACTATTTCCATGTCTTGTAAAGATGAAATTCTACTATATCCTTTGTGGTATTTAACTGAAAGTGAAAAAATATATGATTACTTACAAAATTATAGTTTATCATGGGAATGTATAAGAAATTTTGACAGTTTTAAGTGAATAAACTTACCACAGCCGTGTAGTAAGGTGCCTTATTATCTTCAAAGGCTGTTTACGGAAATGTTCAAGATACCCCCAAAATAGTCTATCAGGCACCACTTTTATGCAGATTGTGTTTTATTTCGAGTTAATTGATCCCTTGAGCATAAAAATTTTCCCGAGTGTTTGAAAAGTTATGCACCTCCGTACCATAATGTACGGAGAATGTGTCACTGTTTTAAAAGTGTGATTTTCATTGAGCTGGTCATATTTTCATTGTCATATCTGCTTGTTTTCTTTATCTCGAAATAAGTTAAACTTGACTCATCAGAGAGAACCAGTTCAGCCGAATAATTAACTAATCATTTTTAGTGCTAGAGGCCTATTTCAGTCGGTACAGATGTCGAAGTTTTATAGGTCACTCTTAATTAGTGCTAGAGGCCTATTTCAGTCGGTTTATTGAATGGGGATTTATTGAATGAAGTCCCCCCAAGGCCCAACTTTGACATGAGTCCCCCCCAAGGTATCCCTATTTCAGTCGGTACAGCGTTGTCGCATTTTTATAATACACTCTTAATAGTGCTAAGGGTCTATTTCAGTCGGTTTATTGAATGGGGATTTATTGAATGAAGTCCCCCCAGGCACAACTTTGACATGAGTCCCCCCCCAGGCCCAACTTTGACATGAGTCCCCCCCAAGGTACCCCTATTTCAGTCGGTACAGCGTTGTCGAATTTTTATAATAAACTCTTAATAGTGCTAAGGGCCTCTTTCAGTCGGTTTATTGAACGGAGATTTATTGAATGAAGTCCCCCAAGGCACAACTTTGACATGAGTCCCCCCCAGGACCAACTTTGACATGAGTCCACCCAAGGCCCAACTTTGACATGAGTCCCCCCCCAGGCACAACTTTGACATGAGTCCCCCCCAAGGTACCCCTATTTCAGTCGGTACAGCGTTGTCGAATTTTTATAATACACTCTTAATAGTGCTAAGGGCCTATTTCAGTCGGTTTATTGAATGGGGATTTATTGAATGAAGTCCCCCAAGGTACAACTTTGACATGAGTCCCCCCCCAGGCCCAACTTTGACTTGAGTCCCCCCCAAGTTATCCCTATTTCAGTCGGTACAGCGTTGTCGAATTTTTATAATACACTCTTAATAGTGCTAAGGGCCTCTTTCAGTCGGTTTATTGAATGGGGATTTATTGAATGAAGTCCCCCAAGGTACAACTTTGACATGAGTCCCCCCCAGGACCAACTTTGACATGAGTCCACCCAAGCCCCAACTTTGACATGAGTCCCCCCCAGGCCCAACTTTGACATGAGTCCCCCCCAAGGTTCCCCTATTTCAGTCGGTACAGCGTTGTCGAATTTTTATAATACACTCTTAATAGTGCTAAGGGCCTATTTCAGTCGGTTTATTGAATGGGGATTTATTGAATGAAGTCCCCCGAAGGCACAAATTCGACATGAGTCCCCCCCAAGGTACCCCTATTTCAGTCGGTACAGCGTTGTCGATTTTTTATAATACACTCTTAATAGTGCTAAGGGCCAATTTCAATCGGTTTATTAATTGGGGATTTATTGAATGAAGTCCCCCCAAGGCACAACTTTGACATGAGTCCCCCCCAGGCCCAACTTTGACATGAGTCCCCCCCAAGGTACCCCTATTTCAGTCGGTACAGCGTTGTCGAATTTTTATAATACACACTTAATATTGATAAGGGCCTATTTCAGTCGGTTTATTGAATGGGGATTTATTGAATGAAGTCCCCCCCAAGACACAACTTTGACATGAGTCCCCCCCAGGCCCAACTTTGACATGAGTCCCCCCAAGGTACAAGTTTGACATGAGTCCCCCCAAGGCCCATTTTTGACATGAGTCCCCCCCAGGCCAAACTTTGACTTGAGTCCCCCCAAGGCCCAACTTTGACATGAGTCCCCCCCAAGGTACAACTTTGACATGAGTCCCCCCCAAGGCTCACCTTTGACATGAGTCCCCCCCCAAGGCACACCTCCCCCTCATTGGGAAAAAGAGAAAAAACGTTGTTTTGCGGCTATAAGACAGTTTGGACTTCGAACGTTATTTGTTACAATATCTGCAGCTGAAACACATTGGTTTGATTTAAAGAAAACTTTATCATAGAATTTAGATCGTCACGAATTAACTAAAGAAAAATTTGTCGATATTAACTAGTTTAGCAGTAGGCCTCTTTCACTAAATTGAAATCTGTCAATGTCAGATTTTCATGTTTTAAACTAGCTGGCTTCGCCCGCTAGCGGGTCAGTATTTTCAAATGAATCACTAAAATTAATGAATCACTAAGAGTAATTTTTAGTGTTAAGAAAATAAATTAAAAAAAAAATCATTTCTGATTGGGTAAAAAGTCGGCCCGGGTCCCCACTGCCTTCGGCAGCGCAGTCCCGTGCTCGCTGCGCGCGCACAACTTAAGGGATATACGCGCTGCGCGCGCGTATACCCTCCCTGACCTTTCGTGCCCCCTAAAAAAATCATTTCTGATCGGGTAAAAACTCGCACCGGGTCCCCACTGCCTTCGGCAGCGCAGACCCATGCGCGCGCACGTGTGAAGGTATACGTGCGCTGCGCGCACATATTCCTCCTGAAGTCATATTTTTATTCTTAAGAAAAGAAAATTTAAAAAATCATTTCTCATCGGATACAAAGTCGGACGGGGTCCCCACTGCCTTCGGCAGCGCAGTCACGTGCGCGCTGCGCACGCACAAGTTCAAGGATACACGTGCTGCGCTCGCGTATTCCTTCCCTGACCCTTCATGCCCCCTAAAAAAAAAATCATTTCTGATCGGTTAAAAACTCACACCGGGTCCCCAGTGCCTTCGGCAGCGGAAACCCATGCGCGCTGCGCGCGCAGGTGTGAAGGTATACGCGCGCTGCGCGCATATACTCCTTCTCAAATCAAATTTTTATTCTTGAGAAAAGAAAATGAAAAAAATCATTTCTCATCGGTTAAAAAGTCGGACCTGGTCCCCACTGCCTTCGGCCGCGCAGTCCCGTGCGCGCTGCGCGCACAAGTTAGGGGATACGCGCGCGATGCACGCCTATCTCTTACTCACCCTTTCAGCCCCTCCTAATTAACCTACGTATACGAATTTTGAACAGTCTAACTCAATTAGCTCAGATGCAAAGGAAAACGTAATCAGGACACCTTAAAACGTGTAAATCTGGTGAAAACTTTCGATAATTTAAAAGAACTTTAAAATATCTTTCGAATGATGTATTAAAAATAATTTAATCATAATTAGAAATTGAAATATTGAAATTTGAAAATATTACAGCGCCATCTGTCGGTAGAAATTTCTGTATCCCACTGTTCCATTCCAATTCAAAAACGCTTTCTAATGATGTATTACTTATGAAATTATTTTAATTAGTATCTGAGATACAAAAGAAAACTCATTCGGGACACCTCAAAACGTGTAAATCTGGTGAAAACTTTCGATAATATAAAAGAACTTTAAAATATCTTTCGAATTAAGTATTAAAAATAATTTAATCATAATTAGAAATTGTAATATTGAAAATTGAAAATATTACAACGCCATAAAAGAAAACTGATTCAGGACACCTCAAAACGTGTAATTCTGGTGAAAACTTTCGATAATTTAAAAGAACTTTAAAATATCTCTCGAATGGTGTATTAAAAATAATTTAATCATAATTAGAAATTGAAATATTGGAATTTGAAAATATTACAGCGCCATGAAAGAACACTGATTCAGGAGACCTCAAAACG